>CM042177.1:12645973-12735973 GCA_023376005.1 Doryteuthis pealeii
GAGGATCTTGCAAATCTATTACTCATTCTGAATTGCAGTGAAACATTTGGATTTTAATGCAACAAATTATATACGAGCTGATCTTAAAAAGAAAAGAAACCTCAATAAATATGAACAGTTGATAAGATTCTGTGTAGTTAACCATCAAGATATTCTTTAAAAAACAACACTTCTTGCTTCATGATAGCCTGACTTAAAGAATTTTTTTTATTTTAACAATTGGTTGGTTGGTTGGTTGGTTGGGTTGGGTTGGTTTGTAGGTATTTACGGGCATATCAACTGCATTGGGGTTTATAGTTAATGCAAAGGACTTTTTGTTTTATTTTTCTTTTTGAGGTATGGTTGTTTTGTATGTAGACTATTTTTCATCCTATGTAGCAGATGAGGTCAATTTGATAGTCATGAAACTTTGAAATCTTTAAATAACTTGTTCTTGTTGAAGATTGGGCCAGCACACATATTACTCCTGAACCTACCCTCTGATGGGGGGCTGCTTGGAAGTATATAAGTTTCAACTTTCTGAAAATTGAAGTAGTAGAGGAGGCGGATTCCTATATTACTAGATTCAGCGGTAGGGGAAATGAGTCCCTAACTAACCTAACTGTACAACAGCATCATAATGATATTGATGGAACGTGTGGTGTAATTGGTTTAAGTCATGGAAATGACTGTTTGCCCCGAGTTGTCAAATCTTGGACATCGGAATTGCCATTTTCACTTAGTGCTATACTCTTGGGGAATGTATGAATCCTACTTCCTCCCTCCAAATATGGGGTAAATAGTAAGGAGCAGACTGGCTCTTTACCTTGGTTAAGGCAACCGGGTCTAGAGAAGGAAAAACTCGGAATTAAACTGTTTGAACACGCTTAAGAAAGTTGGACGCTTGTGTCACATCCTGCTCATGCGGAGGGGTTGGTAATATATTATAATGATATTGATGGTTCTAATTAGGTTTGGTTTTTTTGTTAAGTAGCATATCAATCCCTTATGCGGATATTTTAAATGCTGGAAACGTAAATGTTTGATTTAATTATAGATATTGTAATATTTCCATGTTTCCATTTATTTTTTCCTATTAATAATAAGATTTGTTTGTTCACAGTTATATGGGTATCAGTATTCATATCTAATACAAATAGTTTTTAAACGATCTATTTCCACCCATTGAAAAATGGGCATTCTAGGTATGACACTAAACTACACCTTGTGGTGAATTTCCAGTTTTGACATTACTGCCCAAGTCCTCATTCTAACCTCTAACTACTGTTTAGAGCCCCATCTATGGGCAATAGATCTGTTAGTATTCGTAAGGTAGAGACAAAGAGAGATTTTTAAAAAATCAAGTTTGAACAAAGACCACACAAATTTACCATTCCAATTGCAAATTGACTTAGAAAATGTTCCTACTACTCAGACTATTACCTGTATAAAGTACCAAGCGTTCCTCACACATTTGTCCAACATAACATCTCCATTTTTGTCCTTTCTTTCCACTATTAGAGGTACTTTTTAATTTTTATGTTCTTTTTTTATTATGTCACTCCATCACTTTTGGTGGTCATCCTCTGAGTCCATTGTGAGTAAAATTGTTCTTGTGTGAATGGTTGATGTAACTGGTATTGGTTTGGAGTGTCACATCTCCTTAAAAATATTAGTGATTTTATTTTCTATTCCAAGCTCACTCGCTTATATTGTCCATTTCATGGGATTCATACAAAAATCTCCCACTATATCCCGAGTCAACTTTCTCAAATACTCTCAGTTTTCTATTGTCTTCATCCGTCAAACTTGTCCAACTATATTGAGACTATTTGTGCATAGTGTAGACAAATCTTGATTACCTTTTTTTCCATATTTTTCCCCCTAAGTCTACAGAAATCTGAAGAATTTTGAGGTCTTCTTCTTTTTATATCAGATGAGCTTCTTGATGCCACTAATCCCAAAAATGAAAATTTATTGACCTTTTCATTCACAATCAAGTTAACATTATCACCAGAAATTATCTTGCATTTTAGAGAATTTATTTTAACATGAATGTTTCTCAAATATAGCAAAGATTAGACTTGTGTCTATTGCTCTAATAGAAAAATTAATATATGTTGTTTTTGTTAAGTTATGGTTAAACACATGATTTTTAATAATTTATAAATCTTTTTTCACAGGAGAATAAGGTTCTGTAGGCCAAGAAAAACTCTATTATATTTCTACTAATATCAGAATTGATAGCAGCATCCACTCAGCTTCCAGTCTTAGTTAGCAATCATGAGTGTTTAATAATCTTCCAGTGTTTAATTTTCTAGCAAACTGTTTTTTCATTGTATTTTCAAGAGCAAAAATAACCAATTAAGAAACAAAAAAATGTGATAATGGTTTTTATATTATTAGATTACTGAGGCATTAGGTTAGCCTAGGGTAATTTCTGACTTACAATCAAAATTAACCCCCACTCCCACCCTAGATTGAAGAGCGTTTGTATTTTCTTTCATTTCTTCCTGTTTCTTTTTCCTTTTTTTTGGATTATTTTCATTTTGTTTTATTTCTGGCTTCCATTTTACTTTCAATTCTTTTCTTTTCCTTTTTTTCCACATTTTTTTCCTTTTTCTTTTTCTTCTCTTCCCTTTTTCTTTCCTTTCTTTTCTTTTTCTTTCTCATCTTCTCTTTTTCTTTCCTTTTCTTTTTCATTTCTCTTTTTCCTTTTATTCCTTATCTTCTCTTTTTTCTTTCATTTTTCTTTTTTCTTCTTTTTTTCTTTCATTTCTTTTCTGTCTCATCTCTTTTTCTTTCTTTATATTTGTTCTCTTTTCTCCTCCCCCCTCATTTCATTCAACTTTCCTTCCTCAATATTTTTATCATTACCCTCATCTTTCCTTTTACTGTTTTTTTATATCTATTTATTTAAAGCTCCCCCCCCCATTTTGTCATAATTTCTTTGATTCTGTTTCCTCTTCCTTCTTTTTTTCTGGCTTTTTCTTCTCTCTATTCCCCTTTTTCTTCTCTTTTTTCTCACCTTTTTTTTCTCTTTCCTTTCTCCTCCTTTCTTTTTTCTTTCTCCTCCCTTTCTTTTTTCTGTTTTCTCTCTCCTTTCTCTCTTTTTCTCTCTCCTTCTCTCTCCTTTATTTTTCTCTCTTTACTCTCTTTTCCTTTACTTTTCTCCATCTTATTTTCCTTTGTCTTTTTCATTCTCCATATTTCAATTTTCTTCTTTTCCTCATTTCCTTCATACACCCCCTATTTTTTTTTATCCATCAATGATTGGTGGCGGCAATTCTGCCAATTCAAATCACCTGTTTTGCATTACACAAAAATTTGGCATTCAATGCTTATTTCCTGTGGAGGGAGGGGAGGTGACAAAATCATACTTATGTGGCTTATATTTACATAAGAACTATACTTGTATATATGTACACTTTAGTGGATGAGGGAGGGGGGTGCTTATTGGGTTGTATCAACTTTGGCACTTGGCCATATTTATAAAATATTATGAAGAACCTACTCCCTTTCCTTTTACAAGACTAGTACAATAACAATTACATGGGTTTTTTTTATGAATGTGTGTATGCCTGTGTTTAATATATATATAGGCAGTGTAACAAAGAAATCAAAAGATTTTGATTTCCATGTTACACTGCCTATATACACTCTATGACAAATTACAAGCACTCTTATTATAGATTCTGCAAGTTTAAACAGAGTAATGATACAGACAAAAAACTTGCATGCTCATATACTTTCACGTTTTATAGCCATCTTTCATGCAGCCTATACTTTTCAAGCTTTGTGATCATTGTTTTGTGATTCTTGGCCAGAAATTTCTTTTCAGGAGGGGCGAGGTGGGGGGAGTTATAAGGGTTCATCTCTTTAACCTTTTCTTGTGTTTCTGCAATCAACAATATTTTTAGTCTTCCTCTTGGTGTTGGATACTTTTTATTACATTCTACCATTTTCTTCTATTCTTCTGCTGGATCATATTGAGTTCTCTTTTGGATCGGAGGTTCTTCATCCAATGGTAGATACTTCTTATTACATTCTAATGTCTTCTATTCTTCTGCTGGACCATATTGAGTTCTCTTTTGGATTGGAGGTTCTTCATCCAATGGTAGATACTTCTTATTACATTCTAATGTCTTCTATTCTTCTGCTGGACCATATTGAGTTCTCTTTTGGATTGGAGGTTCTTCATCCAATGGTAGATACTTCTTATTACATTCTAATGTCTTCTATTCTTCTGCTGGACCATATTGAGTTCTCTTTTGGATTGGAGGTTCTTCATCCAATGGTAGATACTTCTTATTACATTCTAATGTCTTCTATCTTCTGCTCGGCTGTATTGAGTTCTCTTTCAGGTCCGCCCTGTCAACTGACACCGACTGCACCTCTGCAGAGGGGTAAGACCTCCCCCATTGGGAATCCCTGTTGGCTGTGGGTAGCAACCCATGATGCTTAAGGATAGAACACAGGTGATTGAGTAGTCCATGACATCCACTTTGGTCCTTACTTGAGCTAGACAGGCAGTTGGAGAGGCCCCTCCAATCTATCAGTTACGTCAAGACCTAGTATCTATATGATTGTCCCAACCCTATTGCTCATAAGCCCAACCCTTTTTATCATACGGGTGCTAG
Organism: Doryteuthis pealeii; assembly: GCA_023376005.1. NCBI lineage: Eukaryota > Metazoa > Mollusca > Cephalopoda > Myopsida > Loliginidae > Doryteuthis > Doryteuthis pealeii. The sequence continues at coordinate 12,650,593 of CM042177.1, forward strand.
AAGGCAGTGGCTGAGGGTCTTCATGTCCTGGGAATAATGTTAAACTCTATCTGATGGTGAGGTTACAGTTCTGGAGGTTTGGGGAATGTGGAGTCCCCCTTCATCATCATTGCTCCCAGATCTACTCTGACCCGGAATGTTAGTACCTGTTAGGGTCTCATCTATGGGTTAAATAGAAAATCATGAGTTTATAAACAAAATTGAGTATCTGTTAAGAATGAATTTATTTCAAAATTTTGTCAGCATTAAATGACCCACTGAGGTTGATATGCTGTAAAACAAAACAAACCAAGACTCTTTCAGGTTGGAGGTTCTTCTTCATTGGGTTGTCTCTTTCTCTGGTTCTGGGTTCCATCTTGGTTTTTATTAATTAGGAACACAGAGCCTTAATTTCATGGGCACATAGTTTTATATATTTATGCCATATTAGCCCATGTGCAAGGAAAACCAGCACATAGAGTAGACGTAACATGCATTTCCCCAAAAAGTCTCTCTGGTCAACTGAATAACTCTAAATCTTACCTTCTCTGGCCCATCTGATCATGTGACTCCCTAAACCAAACAGAATCTTGCTTTGGACCAACCTGGGTTCAAGAACTGCCAATTTAAATTCTTGGTGAATTTCCATTAACTATTAAATTTAAATTTAAATATAATTCCTTACAAAAATGATAGACAATGCCTATCATTATATGACATGGATCTTCTCATAGGGGTGGTTGGATTCAGCTAGATAAGCAGTTGATAAAAGAGGGGGGAATTATTCACATGACTGAAGCAGTTCAAGCTAGGAAAGGTACCCACTGTAGTTGATAGTATCGTGGTATTGGTATGCTGACATGTTGTACATTGTTTCACTCCATGTGTAATTTGAAAGTCGCTCAGATGAAATGCCATGTAGTCTGATCTGGAGAAGTTATGCTCTACAAGTTTGAACTAACCCATAATGCTATGGAAGCAACCAAAACATTTTTTGTGCAAAAGTGAAGGTGCTGTTGATCACAGTAGAGTAACCATATGGTTCTAGAAACAGAACAACAATCAAGCAATGTCAGATAAGCCTAAAACCATGGGAGCAAATCTAGTAAGTAGCATTTGAAGAGTATCAGTCCAATGTGTTTCATCACTTTCACAGCCTTGGTGAAAGTATATACAGCTGCCAGATTGTGCCCCATATTACCAAAATAATGCAAAACTTTTGACTCAAACCTGTACTTATACTATAATTAAATATAATCCTAGTTATTATAATTTCATATACATGCTCAGAGATGTTGATAGGTACGCATCCTGCATCTCTAAAGTCAGTATCAGCCAATCAGCGAGGGAGTCTATCCTCCTTTCACTAGTGCTAGACCAAGGAGATTGTTTTTGTGTCTGAGGTGGAGCGCCACACCTACCATCATCTCCTTACTTTACCGCACAAATCTATGTGCAACTTATATGCTGAGTTGGTGAGGGCTGGTATCGAACTAGGAACCTTGTGGTTTCTAGCCAAACGCTCTACCAAGAATACAAGATTATTATTAACATCCTTTCCCCCTGCTTTCCATTGCAGAATTTTCATTCCAAACTCTTTTCTACATGTTTTCTTTCTTTTTTTTCTGTCATGTGATTTTTCTGTCAGTTGCAGAATTCCTGTAAATTCCTCTCAATGCTTTTAACTGATTTCTCTTGTCTTTATTTGCTTAATCTTTATTGTTACTGCTACTACACATTTTATTTGGCACAAACATTCTAACCTCCATTGTTCATTCTAAGATCTTTGATTCTTTTAAAAGCTTTCAAATATTTCTTCAATTCAATTTAAGTTGTCTGTTTTGTAACAATAACATCACTTGCTACTGATTTACACTTTGTTGATTTCTCTTCTTTTTTCTGACCAAACTTTTACATTTCTTGTCTTTATTTTCTTATGTATTTAAACTTTTAATTAAGTTTAAAGAAGGATGATATCAGGTCAGATCTAGTTCATAGAAACATCTCTAATAGTTACAATACACATATCACTTCTGATAGTTAAGGTAAATACTGCTATTAGTATTTTAAAAAAAAAGAAGATTGCACTAAGAACAGTCTGAAGAGGAGTTTTACTAGCATATCATCATCATCATCATCATCATCACTGACAGCATGGATACCCATGTCTCTCTCTCTCTCTCTCTCTCTCTCTCTCTCTCTCTCTCTCTGTTCTTGCAAATTGTCCTTAATAGTCATCACCCCTGGCAGGTCTTCCACACAGCATTAAGAATCCATGCAAAGCTGATTTATGTAGGTTTTTGGTGGTTGGCCTATATTGGTGTCCATGTGTAGGTGTCCACAGGAGAATTTCACTTATGAGTTCATACTTACTTCTCCTAAAGGTCTTGTTCATCTTACTTGGATGTTTTGTTGGATAGGAGGCAAGTGGCCATACAGCTACGTTTTTTGTGTGGTGCTGCATCCAGGATTTGTTCAAAACAGCATGCAGCATCCTTGTATAATTCCCATCCAGCTTTGTCTCTAAGCATTTTGTTAGAATTCAATATAGAAGCTCTGACACAATTACAGCTTGGAAGAATGTACATTTTATCTTATCAGAAAGATACACAAACCATAATCTTCTAATATCCAAAAAAGAATTGATATTTGCCTTAGAAACAAGTGTTTACTTATGAAATTTTGTCTAAATATCTGGATAAGGAATTGTTATTATTATTCACTGATATGAGTATGTTGTGACAGCATTTACCCAATGCGGGTTAAGATGGCTCTGTATGTGTATTCATGTGGGGAGTTTTTTAGGGATTAGTATCTGCAGCCAATAGTAAAAGGTGTTACCTTGGAGCCTGAAACTTACCCAACCCATTTGCCATGGTAGGATGTGACACAAGGTCACAAGTATACGGCATCCAGCAAAGATCAAATTCGTTATTCAGTATTAATGGATCTACGAAACTAGCGTGCTAACTATTACACAGAAAAATGGCACATTGTAGAGAGACCTTTGTTGGTGCAATAATGTTAAAATTACTCTAAGAAAATTAATCAATTTTCAATACAATCTACAACTTAATGATAATTGGGGTCTGTATTTATATTCAACACAGTATAATTTCTCAAGGGAGATAGCTATTAACTATTGATTAATTCTATGAATAGAATATGTGACTTGATATTGAGGTCAATAAAGATGAACTCTAATGAATGATTGATTGATTGATTTTAATGGCATTTCTACATGCCAGGAGGTTAGGGAATCCCATTCATTGTATCTTCATATTTACATTTTTTGTGCAGTTGTTTCTTAAGAGTTCTTTTTTTTTTGTACATGGTCCTATTGAATAGGAATAATTTTTAAACTGATCTATTTGACCCATAGATATGACCCTAACAGGTACTACCACTCTGGATCATAATGGACCTGGGAGTAATGACAATGAAGGAATAGTGCACACTCCTCCTCAGCTATCCAAAATCATTAGATCTGCAAATCCATAAATGTAACTGCATGACATTTGACTACATTCTTAACTGCTAAAAAAAAAAAAAATAGCAAACCTACAACTACCAAGTTGCACATCTGGGTTTGTCTATATGTAAGGGTTAAATCAAACCATGAAATTTATTTTTCTTACTTAGCAATTTTTCATAATAGTCAAAAATCCTGTGTGTAACAGAGTGACAAAACTTTCTGTTAAAGAATTGCAATTACCTTCACTTATATGAAAAGGAACTTTCAAAATCTTATTATACTGATAAGATGCTCTAAGGTATTTTGTGTAAGGATTTCAGTAGCTTGAATTGAATGTATGAGTATTTTCAATTTTATAATCAGTTTTAATCAGTGCGCTCAACTCAGTGTGACAATAGGCATTTCTATTAAAGGATAGAAAGAACAATTGGAAGAAAATCATTGCAGGCTTAGAACTTTATTCTCTCAAGAAATAGCAATAAACTAGATATCATTAAAACTTTAAAAGACATTGATATACAATCTAAGTTAAAATGGTGATATCTACATCAATGTTATCAGAAAATTCATAAACACCTCTTTTTAAAGCAGGAAACAGGTAAAATTTCCAACACTTGTAAACTAGAAATCGATCCTATATCATTGGGCACAAGAGAAAAACTTCTTAAATACTGTCCCACAGGTTTCTAATACTGTAACTTCAAAGTAGAGCATCTACATAAAAAATTAGGGCAATCAATGTTTTTGGTGATGTGGCCATAAGGAATTGTTACAAACATCTAATTCTTAAAAAATTGGCTTTCATTTTCATCACTGTTTTTTTTTTTTTTTATCTCTCTGCAAGATTATTTACTGTATACAAAGGTACCAGTATAAGGATGCATGACAACTGACTGTTCAGAAGATTCAAGATGGTGGGCTGTTGAAATTCCTGTCAATGTCAAAGTATTTTGAATGAAACAATTCAAGCCAAATGATTTGATTTTATCTTCTACCTCTCTACTTGGGACATATAAAACCCTCACTTTGGATGAGGATTTATCTACATTATAAAAGGAATGGGCATCATAAATCTGTGCTTTTCTGCGTGTTACCAGATTAGCTGCAGTGTGTTTTATTGTATTCCCTTTACTATTCACTGGCCCCTTTACATGACTAGTAGCAAAGAAGTTTCAATGCAATTTTATGGAAATTTTTCAAAGGTGTGAGGATATGAAAATAAAACAATTCTTTACTGAAATAGGCATCTTGATTTGTATTATTATTGTCAGGCATTGGTTTTTGAAAATCAATTGTCTGCTTTTCTTTTTGAATGAATTTTCATATAGCTCAAAGCAGAAGATTTTTATTGTGTGGGTCACTTGAGACCCATTGTTCCTTAAAGGGTTAAGTTAATAAAAAACAAAAAATATAATGCAAAAAGTAAAGGATAAAGTGTGAGGATCTCTTACAAAAAATGTGAAAACTTTTTGTCACATTGTTGTGTAATGCTGTGACATTTTTCAGAAATCTAGGATGAAAGATATGATAGCTATTTAGATTGTTTGGTTTTTTTTTTTTTCATTTTTAGAACATCATTAGGACCCAAACTCCTCTTTCACAAATGTTTTTTATAAGTTTACTATCATGAAAAAAATATTCAGAGGAATAGTAACTTTTTACAACTGATTTTGTAACAGCATGGCAACTATTTAAGGAATGAACCTGCCCATTCAACCTTATATCAATAATTAATTTACAGTTTACTAAAAGATGACAACCTGAAATACCAATTCAGGTGAAATTGGTGAATGAAAATAAATCTAATGAATTAAATGGGGCTCTTACATTTTACAAATGAAAGAATAATTTTTGCCAATTTTTTTTTTATTAAAAAAGACCAAAATTTAAAGTTGAATTTTTCCTCCCAACATTCCAATGAGTAAAAAACATCATAAATTCCAAATCTACAAAGTTTAATCTTTAAAATGATGTGCTACATATTGTTTACTAATGATTTTATTTTTGAAAATAATTTTGAGACATTTATGGATTTGCTGAGATGCAATTTAGTGTCATAACCAGGACACCCCTTTTTGGGGGTCTTACCCCTCTGCAGTAATTGATTAAATTTGGAATTTATACCTGAATGATTTATCTGCAATAAATTTACCACACAATGTATTTACTGGACACAAGAATTATTTATTCCAGAAAGTGAAACAATTTATTGCAGAGAAGTACAAGCAAGAATATATAATACAAATATTTTGTGCATTAAAACCTTTTATCATATCTAAACAGGTTTAAAAAAACACAGAATTTTTGTTTGAAGATAACAGCTGTTCTTTCACTCGAATATATATTGCTCAATTATATTTTATTACTAATCAATATTAAAATTGATTCTTAACACTTAGAAGGTTATAAAAATGCCAAAACACTGCAGTTCTTAAAAAGGCAAACTTTGACATCCCTATTTCTGGGAATCAATTTATATTTATTTTATCAACAAAATGACTAATAATAGAGTTTTATAATTTGCTTGAAGCATTGTGTATATATTGGTTAGGAGGTTGATTTAGAAGGCTATCACAATGCAGGTGTAAAGAAAGAAAAAAAAATGTAACAATGGTGTTGTGTGTTAACCTGTATTTTATTCTTGAATTTTTGAGATAAAAATCTCTTTTTCAAAAGATCACTGGAACTGAAGTAGTCTAGTTATGGCATTTCTTTTTAAATGAATTTTTTTTTTTGAAAATGATAATAATAGTCGTAATGATAAGTTAATTATATAAAAGTGAAAATTGATAATATGCAACAGAATATCAAGTATAGATTATGTGAAGACTGAGATGAAACGGTTAATCACAAAATAAGCGAACCCAGCAAACTAGCACAAAAGGAATAGTAAGTATAAGAAAGCAGTGGGAAAGGTGATTTATTGGAAATTATGCAAGAGATTAAAATTTGACCATACTAACAAATGTTATATACAAAACCAGAATCTGTCCTAGAAAATATGATCTGTAAAATTCTCTGAAGATACAAACAAACCACCCAATCCCAGCCAAAAGACCAGACCTAATGTTAATTAATAAGAATAAACAAAAACTTGTCATATAGGGGATATTATTGTTCCAGCAGACCACAGACTAAAAATAAAAGAAATTAAAGATAGACAAATACTTGAATCTTGCTAAAGAGCTGTAAAAGCTGGGAAAATTGAAGGTGACAGGGGTACCAATTGTCACTGGTGCATTTGGAACACTCCCCAAAGCCTTGGAAAAGAAACTAAAGGAATTGGAAATTAGAGAAAGAATCAAGACTATCCAGATCACAGCATTGTTACAATCAGCTAGAATAATCAGAAGAGTCCTGGAGACCTGATAAGACTTGTTGTCACTTAGACTCCAGTGAAAGTCCACCAATTAAAACTTTGCTTTTGTTAATAATAAGAAAAAAATATTTTCTGCTAATAAATTTGGCATTTCAGCAGACAACAGAAATTAAAGGAAAGTGAAAAACTGGATAAATACCTGGACTTTGCCAGAGAACTGAAAAGAATTATGAAACATAAAGATGACAGTAATATCAATGATAGTTAGAACACTTTGAACAAGATCAAAGAACCTGGAAATCTGTGGAAGAACTGAAACCATATAGATTTGATAATTTTCCAATATGCAATATTCAACTCCTAACCTAACCTCTTTGTTAATTTGTATGGGCCGTGAAACACACCCCAAGTACTTGTTAAATATTAATGGTCTCCCTTTACAAAACATTTTGTTATTGTTTCAGATTTCTTGGATCAATCATTGTTTGATTATTTACTTACCTACAACAATCACTGAACAATAATGATTTCTCCTTTAAAAAGATCATTAATTCTTCTACATGTAAGTTGTTGATGTCAGAGAAGAAATTAACAATATACTGATTGATAAAATTGAGCTCTATTATTGTATTACATATGTCATAACTTACAATTATACAAACACCTTAGGTTATATGTTGGCTTCTGACTATTTCAGACAATTAAAACCAATTAACTCTATCATTTGAGGGGGCATAGCATTATGGGTAATGTGCTGGACTATGACATCATAGTAACAAGTTTGAACTCTACTTGTACTATTATATTCACTTTCAAACTAAAAGCATTAAGAAAAGTATGAATTCCCTCATCCCCCAGCTAAGGGCTCAATAGTACCACAACTGTTCTTTTACAAGGATGGCTTTGGCATTAAATAACCATGAAAGTTGATATGCCCTTAAACAAAGAAATCAAATAAAACCAAAACATCTCTCAGTTGAGTTGGTTTCTCTGAAATGAACATTGAAGTCTTGGGCACAATTGTTGTATAGTTGAGGGTTGATCAGAAAGTATTGAGACAATCTTCTTTTGATTTTAAAATTTAGATAAAGATATTCAAACAACTGAAAAACTTATGTAAGAAAGTGATGATGTCGAGATGTCTAGATGAATCAGTGCCAAACTCTGATACTTTTTGAACAGCAGTTTTAGGTAAAACATAAGATTGTGCAAGTACAGCACTCTCCATGCAAACTAGTTGCATGGGACTTTTTTTGTTTCCTAAACTGAAGATTCATTTTAAGAATAAAAGGTTTGAGACTGTGATGAACATTAACAGAAATATTCTTGTCCAGATTCACACATTATCAAATGCTCATTATTGAATTACAGGGGGACTATTTTGAAGAAAATGAAAATCAGTCATTGTTCATTTTTGGCTTGTTAGATACAGCTTCACTCAATATTTAAAAAAAATGTATTAGTTATATGTTCCAAGTAATTTAGTTCCCTTTGAAATCCATATATATAATATATATATATATATATATATATATATATATATATATATAATAGGCATTGCAGTCTCAGAAGACTATATCATTCTTGTGACCCTGAAGTTACAGTGCCTCCTGTGACTTTGAAATCTAATGTTTAAAAAATAGCCTTGACCACAGATGCTGCATATGAAGGCTTTCCCTGAAGATGTTGATGTGTCGATGCTTTGTTGCCACCACTTTTTTCTGGACCTCTTGGCTTCATGGTGTTGCACCAGGGTGACTTCAGACATGAACAGCCCACTATGGAGAGCCTGCCATCACGAGGGCAGTCCTGAATCAGCTGGAAGGGGTAATGCCAAAGCACCTGAGATCATTCTTGCAGACATCCTTAAAACGCAGCTGGGGGGACCGATATATATGTGTGTGTGTGTGTGTGTGTGTGTTTACAAAAATACACGTAATTGACTAATAACTTTTGTCTCGCACTCTAACAATTCATAAAAACAAAAAATATTTACCTACAAACTATTTACTTACAAATCATATATACAAAAAAACAATATTTGTCATTAAATAACCCAAAGGTTTGATATGCCATTTAACAAAGTAACATAAGCTAACCTTTGAAATCCAATTTTATTTTTGAAGTTTGGACCTCCTCCCCCAGAAAACACTGTGTTCCTCTGGAATAGCTTGGATGGATCTCATACTAAACTTGATTTTATTTATTTTTTATTTTTTGTTTTTATCTCCTCCCCACCACTCTTTCATCTGTAAATAGCTCCTAAAATTGGGTATATTATATTTTATGGATTTTGAATGTAGGTATCATAGAGTGGTGAATGAGATGTCTGGAAGGGAGGGATTTGGTGAAAGGAACAATGTAATGTAAATGGGTCATGAATGGATCTAGTTAAGATTAATATAGAGGAAAGATGACGATGAGTATCTCCCAACCTCCAGTCCTTTATGGCCTTGAACATAATATATGTATTGTAATGTGTATATATATATATTTTTTTTTTATAAAAATATATATATATATATATATAAGGTTAAGGAATAACATCTTTCTTCAGCATGTTATTGGGCAAGTCAGATCCATATTTTATAAATGCGCCCAGATAAATATATTCACTGGTCTCTTATTCTGATAATTCCTTTTGTCAAGTTCCTTTAACCAAGTATAGCAAAAATGTCTTCCAAATTTTAAACAGTCACCTTTGTGGTACAAGTAAACTTAGGCAAGTGATAATGGTAGCTTTTTTCTTTGAGATATTATCAGTTATGACCATTGGCTTGGACTGGTGATTACTGTGTGTTTACTGTTGAAATGGGTTTTTTAAGACTAGTAAATCCGTAATAGTTACACAGCTTTTCATGCCTAAAAAAAAAGCCACCTCCCAGGATCCATCTCGATAGGAAAAGGAAAAAAACGATAACCCAAAAGTAAGTAGAATTAAGATTATGCTCTTTTATAGAAAATGAAATCCCACAGAATAGCGAAAAAATAAAAATAGACGCATAAAGTCATTAAGAAGCTGAATAATGTAGATAAGGACATTACATGTAGAAAAATAGAAAAAAAATAAAATAAATAAAAGAAATAAATATAGATGCATATACTTTTGAAAATCTGTGGAATATACACAAAAGAAACCCATTGAAAAATAGAAGAGAGGTAGATATACGTGGAAGAAAGGAGGAAATCAATAAAATGAAAAAAATTAATTTATAAATTAATAAAAATAGGCACCTAAATATTGGAAATGAGATAAATTTAGCTAAATGTAGGAGCCCAACCCAACAACCGCATAACCCTAAGACATACTAAGATACAGAGATAAAATGTAAGTCAATTAAATTTTTGAAACAATTTAGAAGGGTTAGGAATAGGAGACATTCTGATATATCCAAGCTTAAAGGGTGAATGGTAAATATTGCTAATGCAAGTATACATATATTGGGAGAGTAGGGTTAAGAAGGGAAGTTGTAAACACGAACTAAATTAAAATAAAAAATGACCTCATTTAGCAGGAGGGGCATTACTATAAAACTAGGTCAAGTTTAAAGATTACAACTCAGTGGGGGTTATAGATAAGGAATGTTGATAAAAAATTAACACTAGACTAAAGCAGACAGTAATAGGCACCACTACTACTAAAGGAAGAAATCTGAATGACAACCAAAAGACACTTGAAAGAAAGAATACACAAATATCGCCGGGGGGGGGGGGAAATGTATAAATGTAAGCTGAATTTGGCTATTTGCCAGTCTGAATAAAATAAAAACGTGGTCTGACGAAACTCGGTGGGCCTCAGATACCCACGAGTGGAAATGGTCCATAATCACGATACCCCTGGTATTTAAGGCCTTTTATTCACAAATAAATTTGGTCTGTTTATAAAAATTAAGCATTGAGCTCTCACACAGAACCTGAACTCTACAACAAACTACTGTTAGAGAATAGGAACAGCCTAGAATCACCATGTACCAATAAACTTGGTACCCCAAAAAAAAATATATATATATATATATATATATATATATATATATACCGCACACATTGTCTACAAACAGTTGACCAACTTAATAGTCTATATAGTTGTTTGTATCAGTTATATTTACATCAACATCAAATCTATCTCTGTAATCTTTGCTTTTAAATATCATCTTTTTTTAATTCTTTAAATGCATTTCTATTAATCTACTTATGGTGCTTACATCTCTGCAGTTTTATTTGTTGTATCCTTCATAACATCATCACTACAATCAATTATGATATTCAACATATATGATCCATTTTCATCTGTCAGAAAATGTTAACCAAAATTCTTGTCATATTGTAGAAATATACAAGAGACAAAGTACTCATCTGAACACTTTCCATGAAAGTAATTATAGAAAAGTGATAGAAGTTTTTTTTCTCTCAGTTTGGAACCAGAAAATTATGTTCTTTTTTTTTCTACAATACTTGTAAAAAAAGTATGAACCATGCAAAAGTAGAAATAATTATTAATTCTTGGTAAATTCATCATAGATAAATTTATTGCCTGGTAAATTGCTCTTATAATAACCCTAAACCTTAACCCTTCCCTAACACATGGCCAACTTGGAAATATTTCCAAATTGGTTATGCCTAACCTTAACCTAAATTCTTAAAAGCAGTTGTGAAATTCTGAATTTAGCCACAAATAATTTATTATTATTGTTATTCAATTTTTAGCTTTACTTTGGGTTTCTTACAATCCTTCACTGGGTCTTCACCCAAGGCCTAGGGTAAGGAAAAGGTAGTGATTATATGTATTCTATGTATTTATATTGTTGCTTTTTTGGGGTGGGGGAGATTATCATCATCATCATCATCTTCTATATATGGTTGTTCCTAAATCTTCTGTCCGTTATCATCCTGCAACACCCTCTGGTTAAAAATGAGACTGTCCTAATCGTTCAAGATGCAATGCAAAATACAGATTATCTGGTGTCGCATAATCGCAGATTTCTTATTTGTCCCATTTTATTTTGCATCACTTAAATTCCCAATGTAAATTAAAATGAATTTAGAAAAAAGATGTTATTTGTTTGTTTTATTTGTAATATTGAAATTGTGAATTACGCAAGATATTTTGGTAATTTTGATCTTATATCGTTCAGCCCTCCTGCCTTAATTTACACCAGCATCAGGTGAATTTCCAGCCCAACCTTTTTTTGCAAGTCATGTTTTTGTCATTTTTATTTTTATATTGTTTATTTTAAACACAACAGTAGGATTTATATGTAATGAAAATAGAATAAAGTTGGCTTTGCTGGAGAAAAATCTGCATATTTCTTTTAACTAAAAAAAAAAGAAGAAATATGCAAATTTTTAAATATTCAAATACACAGATTTTTCTCCAGCAAAGCCAACTTTCTTGAGTTTACATATGCAAATTGGTTGAAAGAGAATTATTCATTGTCACATTTCTAATATTTCTGTAACTTTCTTTCATTTTACAAGTCAGTACAAAAATAAAAAATTTTTTTTTTTTTTTGTTGCAGCCACCCAGGAAAATTATGAACCTCCAGCAACAGCACCACGACCCGAGACGGTCAAACCCGAATCACCACTGGGATTAGGGGAGAAACTCAAAATTGGTAGCCTTACCCCTAGTATGGCTGGTCTGGGAAACATGTTTCGCAAGGCATCAAGTTTCCTTGGCTTCAGCAACACTGACTCCCTGAAGCCACCACCGCTCGATGGTGAAATCATCTACAGTAAAAACAATGTATGTGTTCACCCGCCAGCACCTTTGTCTCTAGATGTGGAGCATCACCCTGGATACCTTACAATTCGATCGCAGAATGATTCAGTAAGTTACTCTTATTCTGTTTTTGTCATGTTGTTCTGAAAGAGTTACTTGCCCTTGCTTTTTTTTCTTTTAAAGTTTTTCTCTCTCTTTTGATATATTGAAAATGAGAATCTCCTATGAGAGGACTGGGATATTTTATAAGTCTTTAGTAGGACATCTGCTTAACTTATAACACTAAAAGGGTTATTTCCTATAAGTTCCACATGATCAAAGGGGAACCACTCTTGACTGATAAATTATTTATTTATTTATTGATCTACTAGGAAAAAAGAAGACAGGGTTAGGTTTAGGGTTAGTTTAATGGGAAAATAAATAAATAATTTATCAGTCAAGAGTGGTTTCCCTTTGATCAAGTTAGACTTATAGGAAATAACCACTAAAAGTGTTAAATACTTTTATTATGAGATTTTTTCACACCAGCGTTAGTTGACGTTTCGCTGGAGTCTGAGTGACAAGTCTCCTCAGGTTTCCAGGACTCTTCTGAGTATTCTAGCAGATTGCAGCAATGCAATGGTCTAAACTTTTCCTCTGTTTTCCAGATCCTTCAGTCTTTTTTCCAAGTTTTTTGGGATCGTTCCAAGTGCACCAATTACAATTGGTATCAATTTGACCCTCATATTCCACAGTTTTTTCAATTCTCTGGCAAATGAATAAATTTTGAAAAAGCTTCAGCCAATAATGAGGTGAAATATCAATTGAATTTAGTTGTTGTGTTGTTATATCCACATTTTTTCCTCTATTTTCAACCACATTACAAAATGAATAGGCTAACCTATAGGTGATAGTCAGAGTCTATCCCTAATGCCAGAGGTGTCCTATAAAAGGGAATGGCAATAGGGCAAAGTTATTTTTGGTCCTTCCCACTTATATGAATGGTCTCTGTTTATATTGAACTTATCTTTAGCAGGAAGGTTAAATAAATAATCTTATCTTCTTTTTCTTGCTTGACATTTTGAGTTTTTGTAAAATAAGCCTTGAATCATTATTTTTCTTTTGGATGCAAATGAGTATATTCATTCTTCTCTTGGTCACACTCATTATAAACTTCTTTTCATACATCGTGTCCTTCTATTTCAACTCTTTTTTTTTTCTCTCATCTTGCAAGTAGCATTAATTATTAACTTGTTAACATATTTAGATAGATTTTATCTCTAATTCTTTCTTCTTATCTAAATCAAATAAAAATGGCACTCAAAAATAATGCTTTTTATTTATTTCCATGGAAACTATAAAAGAAAACATTATTTTTCCATGTAATCGCCATCATTGGTTATTCATTTATGCCATTGATGTATGCTACACCAATTGACATGACCAACTTTTATATAGCAGTGATGACAAAGTCATTTTCAGAAAAATGTTGTTCATGCAGTCCATCTTTAACTGGCTCAATACGTGCAGATGAACTGATCAAGATGTTGATTTAACAGCTATGTTTTCACTCACATCAATCCTAACACTGCCAAAACACATTGCCCATCACCTAACTGTGCTCATATCCACTGTTTAGTCTCTATAAATATTTTTTCTCATAATCACATAGATCTAACATTATACAATGAAAATTCAGATTACTACATGTTAGTTGTGGTGTAATGGTTATCATCATAGGTAATGGATACAGCAATCCGAATTCAAATTATGGACCTGGCTGTTTGTCTATCACATTGTGCTAATACCCTAGGGAAGAGTATATATCCATCTGTTCCCCTTCTCTCAGCTATGGGTAAATAATAAGGTGGACTGGGCTCTTTAACATTAGTAAGGCCACCAGGCTAGTATAAGGAAAATTAAATTCAAACCTATTAAACTTTGCTTAAGAACTGACCTTGTGTTGTACCCTGCTTATGGCAGAGGAGTTGAGTGAATAATATACTTTATTTATTTATCAATTCATTGGAAGGACATTATCAGTCATCATCATCATTAAGCCACCCTATTGGGCAGAAATTAAGCTAGCTCTTCTGGAGGGCTCTTGATTGAGACTTCAGCCAACAATGACACTTCATGTATTGAGTACATATCAAATTTTATTAAACTTGAACAATATTTTTCATCAAAACAATGATATAATTTGTCTATTTGGAACTTATTGCAAAGCTGCATGGTAAACATTTTTGGTTTTCCCATTCAGGGCCAATTATTCCCAAATTTATTTCCAAGTTATAAAAATTATTATCATACGAAAAAAAAATTGTTTCAAAAAAGCACGTAAAAAATTTCCAAAAGAAATCACATAATTGTAGGTCTGGATTTGCATCAGAATGTTCTTAGTTTATTCAATGAGTTCACCTGATTCCAAAATGGTATAATATGTTGGGCTACGGCTTCTAGAAGTAAAGTTGAAAAAAATCTGACACACTGACATTTGCTTTTATGATTAAAGATTATTAAGAACTTTAACTAATATTTTTCTTTATCTTCTCAATTTTGTTTCTCTGAATTTTTGAGATGATGCTTGATAATTAGTATTATTTGGACCATTGTCCTCATCTTTATTGTTATCTGTACAAAGTTTCAGGCTAGTGTGCCCTCCAGCCTTCTTCAGGTATTTCTTGTCGGACTCATGAACCTTCTCCACCCCAGGAACCTTATCATAATCAGGAGCCTTCACGGAACTTTGGACCTAACCATTTATTCAATCTAGGCGGTATTCTGTTCTTATTCCACCAACCATAGCTGAGGTACAGGTGCTCAGCCATGTTAATCATTATTCTATGTTACTGTTGCCCTTGACCAGGACTGAAATACCTGAAGAAGGCCAGAGGGCACATCGTCCAAATGTTGTACAGATAACAATAAAGATTAGGACAATGGTCTGAATAATCCAAATGATACTAATTCTCAATTTGGTTGTTTTTTTTTTAACTGCTATTTACTCAGGTTGTGATCTAAGAAAAGCAATTTTTAAAAAATCTGTTAAACTCAGTTATAAGGAAGGAGAGACAACAGCATCTCCAGCAAGCATCACCGTTTGTTTGCAATCATTGCACCAGAGACTGCCATTCAAAAATTGGTCTGTTCAGTTGCAGATAATAATTTTTTAAAAAAGTGGACACTATGCCATCGTCTTTAGTAGACAGACATATGCCAACAAACTCTGTTTAAAAACTGACGTTGTGTCACATCCTGTTTGTGGTGGAGGGGTTGGGTAAATACATAGATGTCAGATTTATTGATGCATTGTAATATATCATAAAAAAGAAACAAATAATTTCTAGTTTTATAATTGATTTATTTGGCAATAACAGATAAATTACAAATAAATAGATTATTATGATTGATGATTTCAAATATCAACAATCATGATTACTTAGTTTGATTGCCAACATTATTAAATGTAAATTTTGTTGAGTTGTCAATAAAATGTGAGTTTTATTTACTTTGACTTATTTGATGTCAGTTGGAATGACAATATTCTATTATGTGCCAGAGATTTTTCAGTCTAGAAAGTTATAAGGAGAGAGATGTGAAAGTGAAAGTGAGAGGGAAGGAGGGGGAGAGAGAGGGAGGGATTAAATAATGTACTTTACTGAGTAAAAAGAAATCATGGATATATTTGAATTTCTAAAATGTTACCATAATAACAGAATTTCTTATTAAAAAGTCTCATGCTTGTGGTTATATATATATATTATATATATATATATATATATATATATATATATAGTTTCCTTCTCCTAGACTGGTTGCCTAACCAAGGTTAAAGAGCCCAGTCTGTCCTACTATACCTATAACTGGAGGGAGAGTAATTGAATTCATACCTTTTCCAAGGGTATTAGCGCTATGTGACCTGTAGCTTCATCCAGGATTTGAACTCGGGTCGAGTCCATTTCCTATGACTCTAACCATTAGACTATGCACCTCTAATATATATATATATATATATATATATATATATGATTGGAGGCACATGGTTAGAGTTGTAGGAAATGGACTCGACGACCTGAGTTCAAAACCTGGACAACACATTTCACATAGAGTTAATATCCTTGAAAAAATATGAACCCAACTATACTCCTTTCAGCTATGGGTAAATAGTAGGGCAGACTGGGCTCTTCAACCTTGGTTAGGCAACCTGTCTAAGAGAAAGAAAACTCTGAATTCAAACCTGTTAAACTCCGCTTAAGAAATTAATTAAGAGATAAAGATTTGGGATGAGATATACATATGATTTAGACTTCTGTGATACCAATTGCTTTTGTAACATAGTAAAGCAAATGGAATCCTTATGGCAAAAGGAGATGAGAGTTCAAGTCTCATCAATTATTTGTCTCCAATATGTGCTACTCCTCACCATCAGAGAAATAATGAACAAAATAATTGTTATATACCACCTTATTACATGGACGGTATATATATTATGAGGGGGTCACCCGTAGTTGTGTCTCTCATATTTAATATTATCTTCTTTACTTTAATCTTATTCTATACATATTTCTTACTTGTGAGTAGCATCTTGGTTGATTCATGGCTCCTTCAGTATTTCTTCTTACTTCTTACATAGCTTGATTTGGTATTTCTTCTTACTTCGGAGTATGATGGTCAATTCTGTCTTCTTACTTCTTAGCTGTTTCTCTGGTTCTGCTTTTTCTTAACTGGTGTCTTAAGATGTTCTGCATTGTTGGTTTGCTTTTGATTCTTACTTGTGAGTAGCATCTTAGTTGATTCATGACTCCTTCTGTATTTCTTCTTACTTCTCCATGGCTTGATATTGTATCTATTCATCAGAGTAGCTTTCTGTCTATCGGTCTGGTTCTGACTTCTTGTCTTCTTTTTCTTAACTGGTTTCTTTATCTTAAGATGTTGGTGATGCCTTACACTATTGGTTAGTTTTTAGTGACCAACTCAAGGCATATATTCTGTGAATCACATCTTTATTTCGTATGTTCTGGATCCATTAACCTCACATGGCAAGTCTCGCTAACTACGTCTTTACATCCTGATGATTTACTGCAATATGATTATATTCTTACACTTGCAATTGCAAGCAGAAATGGAGGTCAAAATAAGTTTACTGTCAGTCAAATCTCTAAATGTCCAGTTTAAATTCAAATAATATTGTTTCGATTTGAATTCAAATAATGTTCTACACTAAATGTTCAAAATTGATGTTACACCTATCAATTATGCAACATAATTTCCAAGATAAGTATAAACAACATATTAAGAAAAATACTACTCAAAATCAATATCTATCTTCTTCAGACTGATAATAAGACCCAACTCTTGGAAAGCATTTGACAAATTATACAAAGATAAGTAAGAACTGAATCCTTCACTCCTTTCTGAGGAGGTGCTGATGATGTAACTGTTATCATCATAGAAAATGGACTCAATATTTCAAGTTCAGATCCAATTTTCCCTATTATCCATTCATAGCTGGAGAGAGAAAAGTTGGATACATACCTTTCCTAAGAGTATTAGTACTATGTGAAATGCACACAAGAGACTGTGTGCATTTCACATAGTACTAATAACTCTAATTCTAACTCTTGGGAAAGGTATGTATCCAACTTTTCTCTCTCTAGCTATGGATAAATAGTAGGGCAGATTGGGCTCTTTAACTTTGGTATGGCAACCGGACTTGGAGAAGGAAAAATCTGTATTCAAACCTGTTATAAAAATGTGTCTGGGGACCACCTTTGGACACTACTTCAAACTCCACACAAGAATACATGGGTGGAGCTTGCTTAACTCACATCAAGTGAATGCTATCACATGCATACTTCTTCTTAAATAGAAGCATGGGTATCATCATGGACCACTGTTACTATTGGAACCCAACAGGTTTACAGGTCATCTAATGATAAATAAAAACATGTTTTTTTTCCTCTTTATAAAATCAAAGTCCATGTTTCGTCTGCTGTTGGTGACAGCTGTATAAAAAATATTCAGCAGATAAGGAAAAAAGAAATAATAAATGTATTTATCCAACACTTCCACCACAGACAGGATGTGACAAAAGGTCAAGCTGTAAAGCTGATTTGAATTCAGTATTTCCCTTCTAGCCTTACCAAGACTACAGATTCCAGTTTGCCCTACTATTTACTCATAGCTGAGGGGAGAACAGATGGATTCATGCCTTTGCATGAAGTGAAACAGTCTCACCCAGAATTTGAACTCATTTGAAATACTATGATGCTAACTGTTACACCTCCTAGATAAATATCAGTAAACAAAAATAATTTGATGTCCCAAATTCATATGGAATAGTTAAGTGCAGAATCAGAAAGAATATACAATTTTACATAAGAATGCAAAGTTTTATCAAAATTGTTACAAAAATAAAGAAATGGTGAAGAAATTACTAAATTTCTTCTTAACAATTAGTCTGTGATTTGACATTTCTTTAACAAAATCATGTCCACCCCCAATTTCAGGGCTTTAAATTCTCATAACTTTTGAACCACTGAGGATATTTACATAATTCAAACAGTTTTGAACTCCATTTACAAAGCTCTATTAACTAATATGATTAAATAACAATAACCTCAAATAAAAAAAATCAACTAGAAATGCTAATATTAGTTTCCCTTATTTATTTATTTTTTACAAAGAAATCTGCACTTTTGGTGGAGCTTAGAATATTCAACTGCATTCATTTGTAAGGCTTCAGTTCTGGAGCCCTGGGGAGTGTGGAATCACCCTCTCACTACCATTACTCTCAGATCCACTCTGACCTAGAGTGGTAGTACCTGTTAGAATCCCATCTATAGGAACTCTCACCACCAAATATAGTTTATTGTCATACCCAGGACACCACTTCTTTTTTTTTGTCTTTTTTTTGGGGGGGGGGGGCGAGGTCCTACCCCTTTGCAGGGAATGTAAGTGTATTCTAGGCCCCACTGACAGGGCATCATTTACCTATCCATTTTGGTTAGTATTTTTCTTCCATTTCCTTATTTCAGCTGCTTTTTATCAGCAGATTATTATTTCTATGATGGTCAAGAACCGCACATATCAGAAGTAACAATGACTGATAAAACTCCTAATGAGACTCCTACTTCTGCCCATTAGGGACAACTAGTTTTTAATACTAGCTGCTTTAGCATCTAATCTACAAGAGCAATGGTATCAAAGAAGTCCAAATCACACCTATAAACCCATCCATCTTCAATATTTGTTATTTTCTTTATCCCCAGGGCAATACTAACTGCTGCTCAAACAATCTATATCTTAGATAAATCAATTTAGATTCTTAAAAATTTTCCCATAGTCATCGATAAACAGATTCATCTTTCTTCCAGTTTTTCAATATGTTACCACTACTGTGAGAGATTCTTCTACCCTCTACTGATTGTGTAATATATTGCCTGGTCAATCAGTTTGCACCTGGAGCCTGGGCTGCATGCAGGAAGTGCGTGGGTGTCAAGTGTGGGCCTGGAAACAAAAACAGGATATGGCATTGAACTGACATTTTGCACTCAGACATGCAGGTTTACATTTGACACCATGTAGGCACAGAAAATCTGTAGTCGTAGCCCATGACCAATGAAAACAGGCTGCGTGGGCGAGGAGGTATGTCTATAGAAAAACTGCGTAGGTGTCACAATTAAAGAGGCGTAACGCTGTGAGTTGGACAATAATAAAAAAGCCCGTGGAAATCAATTTAGGCAGACCGAGATCAGGTTTGAGACCACTTGCAGAGAACTCCCAAAGGCTCCATGTATGTGTAACCTCTGCTAACGACTCTCAGTCTGCACACAACTGAAGAAATAAATATATAATCTTATATTTTTATAAATACAAGTGTTCTGTGTCGAGTATATAACAATTGATTCCTTATCCACTATCATTACAGTCATTATTTCATTGTTTAATCAATCTGTTCTTCATACTAACTGTCTTATCACCAAGTTACAACAGTCTTTGGTATCACAGAAACCTAAATCACACCTATAACTTATCCTTTACATCATCCATTGTTACATAATGGATAAGCATAGCCTATCATTATTAGCAAGTAGTGTAATTTGAAATAACAGTAAAATGTGGAAAAATATAGTACTGGAGTCATAGAGTGTGATTGGCAAAGTGTCACCTCAAGGCCATCTGGAACAAGGCTTCTCATTAGCTTAGAGGATCTACATGATCCTCTCTAAGCTAATGAGGTAATGCTGGGAAAGCAGAATTATAAGTTAGAGGAGTTGAGTTAAGCAGCTTGAATGGGGAAGACATGTCTGTGTGGGTCAACAATGCATAGGACAAAAAAGTATTCAGGGAATAAAAATGTATACATACAAGAAATGTCTCTGTGTTGTTTCCTGATTAAAGAACACAAGATGGAACACAAAGAGAGATACCCCATCTGAAGAAAGCAGATACCTGGTCTGATCCAAAAGGAAACCCCGATACTACTCAATAGATGCAGATATAGGAAAATGACTATGCAACACCCTGCTCTAATGTACCATGTTTGTTGTTATTGTTTTTACACACTGATAATGATTATGGTCAAGTCATGCTAAAAGCACTGGTTCCCACTAGATCACCAAAGTTAAGCAGCAAATGAGCCTGTTCAATACTTAATTGGGTGACCACTTAAGTAACAGCAGGTATTGTAAGCAACTTTGTTGTAAGTACTTTGTTTATCAAAAATGACTTGATTTGGCATTAAATAACCTGAAAAGGTTGATATGCCATAAAACGAAACAAACAATCAACCAACACTGTCAATCTTAATAGCATATTTTATTTATATTTTTTAGATGAAGATTTATCAATCCTAATTATTATTATTATTATTAATTTTGACTAAAGAAAATCAGTCTTCCTCCAGGCAAAAGGATACATAAATTTGAGTTTCATTAACAGCTTATTCTTTATTATCTTCAATAAATACTGTTCCATTCTTTTGGTTGGTTGGATTTTTACAGTATATCAACCCTTTGGCTATTTTATGCTGAAGATTTTTTTTCTATTCATTCTTGAATTCAAGATACATCTTTTTTTTAAATTTCCCACTTAGCCATCAGCCACCTGCTGGGAAGGGGTAGATTTTAATATATATATATATATATATATATATATATATATATATATATATATGAGAGAGAGAGAGAGAGAGAGAGATGCTGATAGATATGTGTCCCTGACACAGTAAAATTGTACCTATGTATCCCAGTGTTTTTCTTTTTTCTTCCCTAACCATTTCAAGCTAATTGTAAATACATTTCAATAGTTTCTTAGAAATTAATTACATAGGATAGGTTACAAGGTAGGAGTTAGACGGCTTTAGTTGGGACACATAAATTTTCCCGGGACTCATTCAAGGCAATATGCACTAAACCAAAAAGCTATCAACATCACTGTGTGTGTGTGTATATATATATATATTTCAGGCACAGGATTCATTAAAGATCATTATGATGAAAGGAGCCATCACTATTGATTTTCTTCAGAAATGGGCAACTGTAAACAATATTTCCTATGGAAAAATCCTTAGGCAAAATTCCCCTTATTTATAAGTCATTAATCAATCTATTCTTCATACCAACTGCTTTACTACCAAATTATAACAGTCATTTGTATTCCAGAAGCTTGAATCTCACCTATAACTTATCCTTTACATCATCCTTTATCACCTAATGGATAAACATATCTATACATATATAAAGGGTAGTTGTATATATATGTATGTCTGGAGGAAACTTCAAAAATAAAACAATTAACGACAAAATAAATATATATACACATTAAATATAACCAGTGCTTGGTTTTTGAGCAAAAATGATAGAGATTTGATTTATATTCGTAAAGATGATTAAAAAATAAAATTTAAATGATAACAGCATGGATTTTTTTTTCACTTAATATTTTAGATAGTAGATATTAACATTTCTTTTCAGAGTAGCTGGATCAATGCAAGGTCTATTTTTTTACATAGGGATTTAAATGGGGCATCCCACAAGGATTCAACTCATGATTCAGTAATAATGGATCTGCAGGAGTAACTTTAAAAATCCCCCTCTACCCAGGTGACACCAGGTTGCTGCTGCTAGTACTATATATCTTTTGTTCATCAAAATTGACATTAAATAACCTGAAAAGGGTTAATATGCCATAAAACAAAACAACCAGCCAACCAACAAACCTTATTTATTGAATAAGCTTTGTACAGTTGTTTAGAAGACTTTATGTCACTGTTTCTTTCCACCAGATCATTGATCCCACACACACACAAAAAAAAAAAGAATCAAAGTAGAGTCAGTAATATACCCCCACCCACACTTACACCTGATCAATGTTGAACTAAAAACAAGTTCTTTTATTTTGATAGTCTGTTTTAAGTTTCATCATTAGTGTTTTCAAATATGGAGGTGATTCTTTGCTGTTTGTGTGAACACCATGTTGTGAATAATAATTCCCAATCCAGTTTTAACCGTTGTCTTGGCTCATGTCCAAATCATGCAGCCAATGGAATGTTTTGCTCAGTAGACAATTCATAAATCAATATAATGTACTTTAGGCTCATACAAAGCCAGGCACATTGGCCAGACTGAAAGGTTTGCTGTATACAATGATTTATATTAAGTTTGAACTGTTAGCAGCACACTATTCAAATATTAATAGACTCTTGTTTTTATTGGAAACAGAAACGATTTCCTATGACTTATTCCTCATCTCAAAAATGTTGTCAGCATTTTGTTGTCTATTTAAGCGGAAATAGAAGACATTAAAAAACAATTAATTATCAAACCAATCTTTAGTATATATATGTATGTGTATGTATATAAGTGCTAGCTTGTAATAGACCTGGCTGGAGAGCCACGATCTACCTGTCTGTGGAAGAATTTGAGTCCACCCGAATTAAACACAAAAAAATGAAGCAGGCTATTAGAAAGGGTAATTTTCAGCCCAGCAACATTCAAAGTGGAGAAGTTCCAACATGTAGTTTATGTGGAAGAGTATGTCTCTCCAGGGCTGGCCTGGTGAGTTATATGAGAAAACACAAGGATAGAGTGTCAAATGCTACTGGCATCGATTAAGACCATTTCCAGTTTTTTTATATTATAGTTGGTATAATATAAAAAAAAACTGGAAATGGTCTTAATCGAACACGAGTTGACAGCCAGCAAACACATGTATATAAGGATCATTTAATAAATAAGGTGAATTTTGACAATAAGAAGGACTATTTACAGTTGCACTTTTTTCAAGGAAATCAAAATTGATGTGTCCTTTCATATCCCAGATGACAGTCAGCATGACCTTCTTTACTGATTGCTGCATCCGGATTTTTTTCTTTACCGAAGAGTTAGTGTGTTGCCACTCTGACTTTTTATTAGAATCAGCCTGAGAGTAACCAACCCATTCTAAACCCGTTGGTAAACATTTTTTGACTAAAATATGCTTCTCTGGACATGTCACACAATCTTCTGTAAATTTCTGATGGTTTTCAATTTTCAGCCCCCAAAGATTTGGATGATAGATGGGTCACTCTATTTGATTTGCTTCTCTTTTGAATAGCCTAAAGATAAATATCTTTTCAGAGATAAGAATAATCTTTGCTATAAATCAATTTCAAATTATACAGAGGATATATCTATGAACAAAAAAAAATCTGAAAAAGAAATTATTTTGCTTGTTCGGCTGGGAACCTCGCGGTTCCTGGTTCGAATCCGGCCCTCGCCAACTCAGCGTATGAGTAGCACAGGGATCTGTGTGGTAAAGTAAGGAGCTGATGGTAGGTATGCCGCTCTGCATCAGGCACCAAAACAATCTCCTTAGTCTAGCACTAGTAAAAAGTGGATAGAATCCTTCGCTGTCTGGCTGATACTGACTTTAGGACTTTACTTTATATATATATATATTTATAGGTATTGAACAAAAGAATAGGCACATAAATGTTGTTAGAAAAATGATAAATATGTAGAAGAATGTGTGATGTGTATGAAAAACATGTTTTAGTGCAAAAAGTCTTTATAAATGGGCTAAACATGGGTTTGCCTTTACAAGCCTGAGTTGAAAAGACAGTAATTGAAGTGGAAATACACTGACTTTCTGGTAAATAAAAAGTTTAAGGCACAGTGGACAGTAAAGAAGATTATGCTGACAGTCTTCTTGGACCTGAAAGATTCCATCACTATTGATTTCCTTGAAAAAAAAAAAAGGGGGTAACTGTAAACAGTGCTTCTTATTTCCAACTACTTTGCCAAAATTCACCTTATTTATTGAATGACCCCCACATATGATTCTATAGTAGTATCTTTATACAAAACTGTAGAATATTAATTATATCTGATGAATTTGTCTAAAATGGGATAAAAAGTAAAGTTTTTGATTACAGCTGGGTTTTTAAAAAAAATCTTTTGTTGTTAATCAAGAATTTGCACTGTATGGTTACTATCTGTATATAAAGTGGTTTATTCCATCAGGGGAAATTTTGTAATTTTAATGGTCCATTATTTAGCTGAGGTGACGACTCTCATAAGAAATAAGAATTTGGCAGATAAGCAATACCAGATAATCAGGATTTACATTTTTGTGTTTCATTTTGCGGTTTGGATGGTTTCATTTTTAACCAGTGGGTGTTGCAAGATGATAATGATCATACAATTAAGGAACATGAGTATTAATATATAATTCTGTATGGATAAGAAAAGACAAAGTTAAAATCAAAACAAGGATTAAGTTGTGAAAATCATTCATATTTATCAACAACTGGGAGACGGGAAGCTGAAGTGAAGCTCTAAAAGAAAAAATGTATCTTTATATAAAACTGACGAATTTGTTTAAAATGGGATAAAAAATAAAGTTTTTGATTACAGCTGTTTTTTTTTGTTGCAATCTTTTGTTATTAATCAAGAATTTACACTATAAAGTGGTTTATTCCATCAGGGGAAATTTTGTGACTTTTTCTCTTAATGACCCAGTGATGTACAACAGTCAATGGATAACTAATATTAAAAAAGTAAAGTATGATGCATAAAAGGTGTTAGATACCAGACAAAAAGTAAATGATAATAGGTTAGCAGAGATGCTGATCGGTACACGTCCTGCGTCCATGACACATAAAAATCATTGCTGATAGGTACACATCCTGTTTACCTACACACACGTCCTGTGTACCTACACACAAAAATCATTGCTGATAGGTACACGTCCTGTGTCCCTGACACACACAAAAAAAGGCACAGTAAAATCATATCCATACATCCCAGTGTTTTTCTTTTTTCTTCCCTCATCATTTCAAGCTAACTGTAAATACATTTCAATAGTTTCTTAGAAACGAATTACACAGGATAGGTTACAAGGTAGAATTTTTGAGATGAGGCTTGATGATTATTGGACACATAGTGTAGTGGATAAAGGAGGTAGGTTAAGACAGTTATAAGTGACATTTATCTCTAGACTGTAGGTTCAATTCTGGTCAGGGGCAGCAGTAACATAAATAATAATTAACAGCTTAATGCCTGTACCCTAGCTATGGTTAGGGAATGAGAACAGGACTGAATGAAGGGTTAGGTTCAAAGTTCTGTGATGGCTCCCGAGTTCAAAAGAAGTTTCCTGAATCCGAGAAGAAATACCTGAAGAAAGCCGGAGGGCACATTGGCCAAAACATAGTACAGATAACAATGAAGATGAGGATAGTCCGAATAATCCAAATAATACTAAGATAAATCCACATAAAACAAAAGAGATTTATCTAGTCATAAAGTTTTCTAGAGAAATAATTTTTAAGTGAATGACAGAGATTTATCTATTTAAACATTATTGTCTTGTGCCCAATTTGTTATCAATAATTTTTAGTGAGTTTTTTGATATTGAAGTTAGAAATTGTGATTAGTTATGACTTACACAAAATGGCTTCTCAATGATTATTATTTATTGTTGACAAGAGCCTCTCTTTCTCTATGAGGAATGTTTTTCTTAATTATTTTAAAACCTTCCTCTGGGGCTAATAATTATGCATACCAAATATTGTTGCTCTACATCAAACTGTTTGTCTATCTATAGAGAATAAACAAACTCTTCCCAATTATCATTATAATTGCATCAAAAAAGATTTTACTATAAAAAATGCATTGGAAATTAGTTTACTATGAAAATGCATTCGGTATGATTTTACTTTAAAATGCATTCAGAATGATTTTACTATGAAAATGCATTGGAAATGATTTTACTATGAAAATGCATTCGGATTTAAAATGCATTCAGAATGATTTTACTATGGAAATGCATTGGAAATGCAAGAATGATTTTAATTGGAAATGATTTTACTATGAAAATGCATTGAAATGATTTTACTATGAAAATGCATTGAAATGATTTTACTATGAAAATGCATTGGAAATTATTTTACTATAAAATGCATTCAGAATGATTTTACTATGAAAATGCATTGGAAATGATTTTACTATGCGTTGCAAATTATTCACTTTAAAAATGCATCGGATATGATTTTACTATGAAAATGAAAATGCATTGGAAATGATTTTACTATGAAAATACTATGAAAATTGGAAATGATTTTACTATGAAAATGCGAAAATGCGTTGGAATGATTTTACTATGAAATGCATTCAGAATGATTTTACTATGAAAATGCATTGGAATGATACTATAAAAATGCATTCAGAATGATTTACTATGAAAATGCATTGGAAATGATTTTACTATGAAAATGCATTGGAAATGATGCAAAATGATTTTACTATGAAAATGCATTGGATATAATTTTGCTAAAAAAGGCATTGGAAATGATTTTACTATAAAATAAACAGCCTGAGACTTGTGTGCTCGACTAAGAAAATCTTAGTAATAAACAACTACACTATTTCATCTTTCCATCTTCAGTCATACTTGTTATTTATTGAGTACCATTCTATTAACATTTTTCCCCATCTGTTATCCTCTGTTCCAACTTCCATTTTTGTTATCTATTAATTCCTATGATATTTCTCCCATTGGTCAGCTCTCTAAACCAAAAAAACAAAAAAACATGAAAATTAACTAAATCAGTGGAAAAGAAACTTGAATCACATCACACACAAATCAATAGAAAGGGCAATGCTGGGAATAATTCAAAGAAGAGATAAATAGAGATCAATATGAATTATTAATAGAGATACACGTTTGCAAAAAAAACATAATTGCAACCAAGATTTGAAGAGACACAAAAAGAAGAGATGGAGTTGGGGTAGGAGGACACAAATCTCAAACAGAAGACTTAACTTTCCAGTGAAACAAAAATGTCT
Organism: Doryteuthis pealeii; assembly: GCA_023376005.1. Classification (NCBI taxonomy): domain Eukaryota; kingdom Metazoa; phylum Mollusca; class Cephalopoda; order Myopsida; family Loliginidae; genus Doryteuthis; species Doryteuthis pealeii. The sequence goes on from CM042177.1 coordinate 12,678,396, forward strand.
GACTCTGTATATGGAGTTCACACTTTAAATTGTTTTCTCTGAAAAAGAAATCTGTTTTTGTTTTAAAAAGCAGCTGGCAATTTTGTCTTTTTTCTTTTCTTTGGATTTAATTAGGTTGTCTGGTTGTGAATTGGAATTGTGTTAATGTCTGCCAAGTCCAGGCCAACAACGTATTAGAAAGTTGAAAATCAATTTAGAGCAAAACATTTGTTGATAGGATGAACCATATTAAAATGTTTTTCAAACAGAAAAGACATATCACTAAATAGGTACATAGCATGGTTTGCCACTGGTAGGATGTAACACAACATCCAGCAAGGATTGAACTCACTATTCAATAGTAATGGATCTGCAAAACTATCTTGCTAACCATTATACTGTTACTACATAGGGCCGGTTTAGCTTTCGGTAGAGCAATTGTCTAGGGATTGCAAGGTTCTTGGTTTGATACCAGCCCTCGCCAAATCATCGAATGAGTAGCACAGGGATCTGTGCAATAAAGTAAGGAGCTGATGGTGTGGCTGCTGTTATCCACCTCAGATGCAAAAACAATCTCCTTGGTCTGGCGCTAGTGAAAAGGGGATAGACTCACTTGCTGTTTGGCTGATACTGACATTAAGCCACCCTGTCTACTGCAGCATTCATCCTGGGTCAGTTAAGCCAGCTCCACTCAATGAATTCATTGTATCTCAAATGCAAATGCTACACCATGAGGTCCAGAATTGTCAGTAGGGACACTGTAATAGAGATGATAGGATATATCAGCCTGCATGATCTTGATGGTGAAGCAGCCGCTATCTGGTAACCGTACCTCTGAGAGGCAGGTGACATCGATACCATAATGATAAAGGGAGCGCATTGTAAGATCTTGTGTTTCTTCAAGTTTTAGTGTTCGGACATGCGAAATGATGAAATTCCCTGTGATGGAACATCACAGGAATTTCATCATTTCCCAGCTTGCTAATTTGACACTTGCACCAATGGGCCAGTGGACGTGCCAGTTCTTGCAGAAGGCATAGCAGAAGGTGTATTCGAGATTGTAGGTCAATTTGTCAGAGGAGTATCAAGGGAATATAAACATTCGCATGTGGTCCCCATACCCACGTGTATATCCTGGTTAGGGGAAAAAGATGATTAAATGCAATGAGAACACAAAAATTTAAAATTCAAAGATTTTGAATTCAAAGAAGTATGGCGTGTCCTCTCAAAGCTAAAAAAAAAAGAACAAAAAACAAAAACCATTATAATCATTATACCACAATGAGATGCTCCTTTTCTATCCAACCTGTTTGCCACAAGTAGAATGTGACACAAGGTCACAAGTATGGGGCATCCAGTGAGGATCAAACTTACTATTCAGTAGTAATGGATCTGTGAGACTAGGTTGCTAAGCATTACACAGTGATAGGATGCCCTCTTACCCAAATGAGTCTGCCATGGGTAAGATGTGACATAAGGGCACAAATATGGGACATCCAGCTAGGATTGAACTTATTATTTGAGACTAGTTTGCTAACACAATGGGATGCCATGGGCACATTCTATGGTGTAATGGGTGAAAATCACACTCACTAACAACCAACCAACCAACCAACCAACCAATATAAAACATAAAAATTACACCACACTTCCATGTAAGAAAATTCAACAAACCATCATTTGGCTCTTATAAATTTATTTCAGCTAGTACCTCCATAAAAGAAAGCAGTTTTGTCAGGTAACCATCACATGGCTACTTGGTAAACAAAATCTTCAATAGTAGATGGCAAAATTTGTCTCTTCTATGGAAGTACCAGCTCAAATAAATGTATTATAGCCAAATGACGATTTGTTGAGTTTTCTCACTTATAGTGTAAATATTGCTTTGTATGAAATCAATTACATTACATTGAGCTCTCTTGGGGACTTGAAAGAATCCTCATATATATCTATAGGTGTGCATCTCTGTATGGGCATGTATTATAGATATACAGAGGATAAAGAAGGTCCCAAATAGAATAATTCCTGACTCATCTAGTCCATTGGAGATAGATATATATATATATATATATATATATATATATATGGGGGTAAAATATGGAAATAAATCTGAAAATATATAGAAATAGGAAAAACAAAGCGTTCCACAAAAGATGAATTTATTATGAAGTTTATGTTGATGTTTAAATGTTTCAGTTTATGTAAAACCTTCTACAGGACAATATATTAAAAAGAAGAGAAAAAGATTTTTTGTTGTTCAAACAGTTTTTTTTTTTTTTTTTTTTTTGTTTTTTTTTTTAAAAAAAAAAATCCATCACCGTTTGAACAACAAAAAATGTTTTTCTCTTCCTTTTAATATATTGTTCTGAAGAAGGTTTTACATAAACCGAAATGTTTAAGTGTCAACATAAACTTCATAAATTCATCTTTTTTGGAACACTTTGTTTTCCCTATCTTTATCTCTCTCTCTCTCTCTCTTTCTCTCTCTCTCTCTCTCTCTCTATATATATATATATATATATATATATATATATATATATATCTGACAGTAGGTTGCTATTATATTTGTGCACTTTGAATCAGTATGACCAACCAACAAATTAGCTGAAAAAGATTAGTCATAATAAGGAGGAAATTTTGCCTGGTCCATAGGTTATCTGGAGTCGCCCTAGAGAAAGTATATAGTCCTCATCCCCCAAGAGACGGTATCGGTGAAGAGAGCAATATCATTTATTATAAATTGTTGGTGAGCAATAACGCAAGGCTTGTTGGATGTGTTTTAGCCTTGCGGTGTGTCTTAGACTCTCATTACTGCTGCTGCTGCTGCTTCTACTGCCACTAGCCTCACAAGTATAAACAGAGAACTGATTGGTGGTGGGGGTATTGAGGGTGGGTGGGAAAGTAATCAATAAAATGAATTGGAAGGAAGGACCTTTGTTTCTGGCAACATGTGCAAGTTTCTGTGTTTGTGTCAGTGGGTGATGATGTTTATTATGCAGAGAGAGAGAGAGAGAGAGAGAGAGAGAGAGTGGGAGTACTGTATACTAACTAATGAAACTGGATAAATTTGATTCCAGTATAAATGTAATCTCTTTATGTCTCACAATTTTTAGATAAAATGCTCAATCAATTAATTGGATTAAATTACCAGTCAAATCCCATTGTTTAAACTGAATCTTATTGAAGCCAAAAGCAAATTTAATTGTTTACAGACATAAATATATATCTTACAAATTCACCAAATGTCTTTTTGTCCATCTGTCTCTCATTGCATAAATCAAGGATTGCTAGATTTGCACTGACCAATTTTTCTATGGTTACTAAGTGGACCTTGGAGCTTATTCATCTTTTCAAATTATAAAACTGAAGATTTTAGCAAGGAGTTCAATTTACAACATAAGTCTAATGCTAAACTGAACTCTTACTTTTTGTCCATCAGGTTATCTAAACTACATCTTTATCTTTCTGTTTAACCATATAAAGTAGATCAAGCTAGATAATTTTAAGTCAGAAACCAAAGTTATGACTTGTTTTATATATGATTTTTTTCTAGTCACTTGAAATTCAATACTTTATAAAAATATGACAAAACCTAAATTTAACTGCTTACAGACAAAAATATGTGGAGAAAGGTAGACAGACATGGGATGTTGTACAAAATGAATGTTTATTGTAGGTGGTGATGTTAAAGGTTGAAACAAGAACTCAATTCAACATCCTGAAGATGGTCTAACAGACTGAAATGTTATAACATCGACATCACCACCTACAATAAACTTCCATTTTGTACAACATCTCTGTGTCTGTCTAACTTTCTCCACATACTGTCAGATTAATTTCCTCTTATTCCTCCTAAACAAAAATATATATCTTACAAATTCACCAAATGTCTTTTTGTTCATCTGTCTCTCATGGTATAAATCAGGGATGACTAGATTTAGGCTCACCAATTTTTCTTTGGTTACTAATAGGACCTTGTAGAATATTTTTAGCATATTCAGTTTGGTTTCTTTGTTTAATGATATATCAACCTTCGTGAGTTATTTAATTCCAAAACCACCCTTATAAAAGAACAGTAGTTGTACTATTTAATCCATAGCTGGGTAGCATATTCATTTTTTGAAAATTGTAAAACTAAAAGAATTTAGCAAGTGTAAGTATAATGCTAAACTGAATTCTTAGTTTGTGCCCATCAGGTTATCTAAACTAAATCTTTATCTTTTTTTTTAACCATATAAAGTAAATATCTAGCTAAATGATTTTAAGTCAGAAATTAAAGTTATAACCTTTTTTTTTATATGATCTTTTTTTGTGACTGGTCAGCAGAAAATCAAGACTTTATAAAAAATCATATTGCTGTTTGGTTTTAGTAAGTTTCTTTGTTTAATGGTACATCAACCTTCATGGGTTATTTAATGTCAAATCCTTGTACAAGAACTGTAGAAGTGCTATTTCACTCATAGCTAGAGGTAAGAGGGTGTTCATACCTTTTGCATGGGTATTAGTCTGAAAGTTAACATAAAAGCACAACAGGAGTTTGAACTCTCTTACTATGATGTCATAGTCCAGCACGATAGCCAATTACACCTCTGGCACTCATCCCTTATATTGTTGTGTATATATTTGTAGTCTAAGTATTGGCTACCATAGGATCATAAGTATTAATTTCTCAATGACCATGAGTGGGCTCTTTATCCATAAGCCTAGGCAACCAGTTTAGGAGAAGAATAACTCAGTATCTGAATTCAAAGCAATGTGAAACTATTCCACTATTTCTCACAAGAATAGTCATGGTAATTCACAGTGTCTTATTAACTATTAAAAATAGTCTTCATAAAAATGAATATCTTCTTTTTTTATGTCTATCTGGCTATGATTGAATAAATCAAAAACAGAGCTATAGAAAATTGTCTATTAATTTTTTGTCACACACTGTGACAGTTCATTTAATAACAGGGGCATTTGCCTACAAACTATTGACTTACAAATCATATATACAGAAGAAACAAAAAACAAGATTTAGCATTGGATGGTCTTCAAGGATTGATGTGCCATTAAACAATAACCAAACAAACCAATCTAACAATTTGTTTAAAAATAAAATTATTTACCTAAAAACTATTCACTTACAAACATATTAAAAAAACAAGATTTGGCATTAAATAGCCCACAAGGGTTTATATATCATTAGACACCAACCAACAGAGCTATAGCAACTATTTTATTTTATAATGCAAATTGTGAAAACTTCAAATTCTCCACTAACAATGAATGTATACTTTATTTATCTATTGTATAAAGATCATCATCATCATCATCAATAATAATAATAAATAGGAATAGTTGTTTGAAATCATATAATTGTGTATGAATTTAGTACTAGTAAGAAGATGTGTAAGTATTCAAGTTTTAATGTAATGAAATATATTAAATTAGAAAGACTAATGAAATTAGATAAGAACCCATATAAAAAGATTGCACTAATTTTAATTATATTTTAATTGGTTTCTATATAAAATAATTCATAAGATTGATTTTAATATGCTGGAGAATAAAACAATATTAGAGATCAATAACGCCAATTAATTATTTATTAAACCCGTATGTAAATTAACCACACCATATATTATGTAAACCTTTATTTCTTAGTGATATATAAGTGACACATTGCAGGATTTTAAACACGCTAATAACATGAGCTGTTTTGAGGCAAATTTAACTCATATTTTCATAGTGATGTAAGCAGGGACATAGTTTAGGTTACACACAGACAGACAATGAATCTCCATTATTATTTGTATTAGATAGGAATACTTGAAACCATATAATTGCTTGCAAAAAAAAAAAAAAAAAAAGAAAAGGACTGACTTTAGCACTAAATAACCAATCAATATTGATAGGTCCTTTTATATCCCAAAAGACTGTCTGCATGTCTTTCTTTACTGATCGCTGTACCCAGAACTTTTGCTTTAGTCAGTGGGTTTCCACTCCATGGATTGTCTTTGACTCAGGCTCGTGGCAACAAACCCATGTTTAGCCCATTTGTAAACCTTTTTGGATGAAAACATGCTTTTCCGTACACATCATATATTTCTCTGTAAATTTCACATGGTTTGCACTTCTCAGTCATCAAAAATTTGATGACACAGCTCTGTTCAAGCCTGGACTACTCTGCTTGATTTGCCGACATTTTGAATAGCCTCAAAGCAAAAGATTTTGCATGATTAGATTAATTTTTGCTATAAACCAATTTATAATTCCATACAATTCCAAACAATGCAGAGCTTACATTTATGGAAAATGATTTGAAAAAAAAATCCATTTTGCCTTTTTTTAATTTTTTAAAGTACCCTTAACTATATTGAATGACCCTTGTATATCCTGAGTAGGATGAACAGATACTACACTCAGATCACAGTTCAAAGGTCAGGGAGCAATGCTCTGACCTTATGCAGAAATGCTGTAGAGAAACACTTTAATTCTAGGCAGAGTGCACTGATACAACACTCTGATCTTAGGCTGGATTATCTATATCTATATCTATCTATACATATATAAAGGGCAGTTGTGTGTATCTGTATGTCCAGAGGAAACTTTGAAAATAAAACAATTAATTACAAAATAAATATATATACACATTAAATATCACCAGGGCTTGGTTTTTGAGCAAAAATAATGAATATTTGATTTACATTATCGAATACATTTAAAAATTAAATAGCATTATAGAATAACGTTAAAATTTTACTTGTCCATTTTTGGCGTTTCTTGCTAAAAGTAAATAAATGAATAAAACGGAAGCTCAATCCATTTTTTCTTTTCATTTTTTTCATATTAAATCTATATTTTTACTGATTCAAAGTTGTAGTAAATATTTAATTGTACTGTTTTTTCATTAAACAATTTTTATGGACAGTTTAAGAATTAATCACTTAGTTACACTTTTGACTTTACGGTGAGTTGATATTTAACTTTTAAACAAATAAAAAATTCTTTCAGCTTCATTAATATTTTAAGACCAGATTGCTAACTATTACACAATGTTTTTTTCTCTTTTTTTCTTCTTTTTTCTCCTCTACCCGGGCGACGCCAGGTAGCCGCTTCTAGTTTACATATAAATTGCCACTCCTAACTAAGCTCAGAATGTAGTACCTGTGGTCTCTGCATAGAAGATAATACTTAGTTATTTTTATTCCCCATCCCCTTGTTTTCTGTTCCCACAACCAGGCAGTGTAAGAAATGATCTGTTTTCATTAAAGGAAATATTTTACTGTGTAATGGTGGGGGTGGTCACAAAACAATGGCACCATGGATGAAAGTAGCAGCTGTCTACACTTCCAACTCACCAGCAACAATTTTTTCCCTCTATAAAGAGCACAAAAACTGAACCAACTAAAGATATTGATTTTTACAACAAAATTACAATTTGTAGAAATGTTATATATAAAATACTTGCATAGTTCCTGTAAACATATAAATGATGGGCTTATTTATATACACTCAGAATGTAGTATCTGTGCCCTCTGCCTATAATCAAAGCATCACTCCCTAGGATCAAAATTTACAACCTCTGCTTATAGAAGGGCCAGTTTAGCTCAGTCGGTAGAGCACTTGCCTAGGAATTGCAAGGTTCATGGTTCGATACCAGCCCTCACCAACTCAGGGATCTGTGCTGTAAAGTAAGGAGCGGATGGTAGGTGTGGCGCTCTACCTCAGATGCAAAAAAAAAAACACCTTGGTCTAGCACTAGTGAAAAGGGGATAGACTCCCTCACTGTTTGGCTAGATACCAACTTTAGGCCACCCGACGACAACTTTACTTGTAGAAATCTCATAGTTATTTAAAATCTATTAGATATATGTTGTTTTTTTTGTCTTTTTAACCCTTTAGACCCCAGCAGCTGGTATTTGTGCTGCTAACTAGAAGTCAGGGGGTTCGGGGGTAGTATACCCCCGAATTACAGTCATGGGAGGCTCAGGGTTCTAAGGGTTAAGAACAGTGATTGGATTTAACCAGTTAAGTTCATAAGAACCTGTTCTTAGAATTTCATAAGTTCTGAGAACTGATTGTCAACCCATTTTTACCCATCAATTGGCAGTGAGAAAACCTGTTTTTAGTTAAACCTGTTGTGAGAGATTCTTAAAATATTTGAATGCCACCTCTGGTTAAAATATATTTATATATCGCTGAGCAAACTTTAAAATGATACAATTTATAAAAATAAAAGGAAGGGAGAGCAGTCATTTCCAATGCACATCAAACTAATTATTTCAAAAAGCATAAAATTTGATATTTTCTCAAAAATAAACACAAAATAAGAGAAACCAGACCTATACAGTATCACCCATAAATAAGTAAAAATAAGTCTACGTAGTGTCAGTATCAGCCAAACAGCAAGGGAGTCTATCCCCTTTTCACTAGTGCTAGACTAAGGAGATTGTTTTTGGCATCTGAGGTGGAGCACCACACCTACCACCAGCTCCTCACTTTACCGAGCAGATCCCTGTGCTACTCATACACTGAGTTGGCGAGGCCGGTATTGAACTCGGAACCTTGTAATTCCTAGTCGGATGCTCTACCAACTGAGCTAAACTGGACTCCTAATAACTTAAGTAAATTATCTTCTAAAGCAATTTTATCAGGATTTTATTATTTCTAGAACTTTATACAATTGAAACAGATATAATTAGGTATTATTTATTAACAAACTCTACCGCATTAAAACTCTATAACTAAAAATAGGAATATGTAGGAGTCCAAAAATTAGTACCTTTACTTATATTATTAATACTCCTGAGAAAGGCATGAATCCAACTCTTCTTCCTCCAGCTATGGGTAAAGTAGTAGAGCAGATAGGGCACCCATTCTGGGAGTAGGAAAAACTGAATTCAGTCACTCTGTCAGCAAGGCTTATAATACACTGACTGTATCCCCTTTAGAGAGGTACATATTTACCAATCCCTCTGCATGAGCAGGATGTGACACAAGGTCAGTTTTTTAGGCGGAGTTTGAATTCAGAGTTTTCCTTCTCCTAGACTGGTTGCCTAACCAAGGTTAAAGAGCCTAGGCTGCCATACTATTTACCCATAACTGGAGGGAGAGCAGGGTATTAGTTCTATGTGAAATGTAGACAGCCTCTTCTTGGATATGAATTCAGGTCAATGAGTCGATTTCATATGACTAGCCATTACACCACGTGCCTCCATAGTGGGTGCTATGGGTATGACACTAAAACTGCATCTGATGGTGAGGCTTCAGTTCTGGAACTCTGGGGAGTGTGGAGTACCCCTTTCATTGCCATTACTCGCAGGTCCACTCTGACTTGGAATGGTTGTATTTGTTGGGTGCCATGAATGGGACAAATAGATCTTGAACAGATATAAAGCATTTATATTCGATAGAACCATGTGCAAAAAAATCTCTTAAGAAACAACTAAACAAAAAAATATAAATATGAATGTACAATGAATGCAATTACCTAACCTCTAAGCATAAAATAAACCGAGATGGGCTGACATGCCATTAAAATCAATCAAACAATCTGAATCTATGACACATCAGTGCATTTTATGCTTTGTTATCAATTCACTGAAAAAATATAATTGGTCATACACAAGCCATCACTACTATAAACAAATCACATAGCACTAATAACCCTGGGAAATGTATAAATCCAACTATTAGTAAATAGTAGGGCAGACTGGGCTTTTTAACTTTGGTATGGCAACCAATCTAGGAGAAGGAAAGTTTTAAATTCAAGCAGCTTAAAAATTGACCTTGTATCACATCTTGCTTATTCAAAGGGGTTGGGTAAATAGATACTATAGTATAAACAAATCAGCTTTGTAGTTCAATTTGGCTTTGGTAATGGTCGTCATTGAACATTGAATATTTTTTATTCATTATTCTGCAAATTGTTGCGGGTGTTGTGGGTGGGAGGGGGGATACTCCTTTGCCCATCTCAGTGTGACATTTTCCTTTACATTTCAATAAATCCATTCAGTAAAAATACAGACACTTGTGAAAAGATAATCAATAAAATTTATTTGTGAACTCTTTGATTCATATTGATTTTGATTTTAAGAGGCGATTCTTTTTGCTTCATCTTTCGTTATCAATAACTAGTGATAAACACAGAGAGGGATTCATTTTATTTTTATCTGTTGTCTTTTTCCTTTTAGAAATTGGAAAATACAAGAATTTTCCTCTTATACAATGTTTTTTAATTAACTCTTTCATTGTCACATTTCTCAAATTTTGCTCACTCCCAGTGTTACATTTCTTAATTTTTGATCACTGCCAGTCTGGCATTTCTCAAATTTTGCTCACTCACAGTGGGGCATTTCTTAATTTTTGATCACTCCTAGTGTGGCATTTCTCAAATTTTGATCACTACCAGTGTGGCATTTCTTAATTTTTGATCACTCCTAGTGTGGCATTTCTCAAATTTTGCTCACTCACAGTGTGGCATTTCTTCATTTTTGATCACTTCCAATGTGAAATTTTTAGTTACTTCACATGTGGCATTTCTTAGTTTTTGATCTCTTGAAGTTGATATTTCCCAGTTTTCATTCTATTTACCATTTTTGGATACTCCCAGTGTGGCATTTCTTAATTTTTGATCACTCCATCTGTGGCATTTACCAATGTGAGATGCCATGTGCTACTTCCCAGATTTGCCTTGAAGAATGTCCTCAGAATCCATGGTTTTAAGCTTACCTGACCTTGCCTGATTACTAAAGTTCTTGTGATCTGACCAAAATTTCTTGAACCATCTGATTGCATACAGTAACCAGATTGTTCAAGAAATTTTGCTCAGATCAAAAGAACTTTAGAGATGAACTGATCACCTTTTGTACAATAAATGTTTTTTTTTGTTGCTTCTATGGTGTTATGGCCCAGTTCAAACTTGTAAAACATAAATTCCCAAATTACTTTAAATGTCCATTTGTACAGTTTTCAAATCACACACAGAGTGAAGCAATGCACAATGTGTTGGTGCACCGACTACCACAAAACTACCAATCAGAGTGAGTACCTTCCACAGCTTGAACTGCTTTGGCCATGTGATATACCATGCCACAAATTAGCATGTACCAAAATATTGCAAAACATTTGAATCACCTGAGTATAAATAGAACAATTTTTGTAAACACTCTATAAGTGGTATGAATTTTATCCTAGCCATAAACAGTCATCAAAGTGCTAATTGAAATAAAAATAAACTACTTGTCTATTTTGGGTTTGAAACTCGGCACAACAAATTTTCTTATTATATTTACTCAGTCTTTGCCAATTATTTTTACTTATTCAATTTAAAGAAACTTTTGCAGATATATTTTCATGTTTTGATTGAAAAGCTGAATACTTTATAATGCAATCAAATTCCTACTGAGTAATAAGAAATTTCATTGCTATGGTAACATGAGGTATTATTTGACAGTATTACCATGGCAACATAATTTCTCATTGCTCTGTAGAGAGACCAAGTTGCATAATGGATATCACATTGCATTTTTATATTATCATCATCATGTTGAGCAATTAGTACGGATATCCATGACAATCTCTCACAAACCTTCTCTATCATTCATTGTTCCAGGGAGGTCCTCTGTGCAGCATCCAGTATCCTATAGAGTTGGTCAATATAGGTCATTGGTGGACGGCCCACACTAGCATAAACGTTGCTTATGTGCTCGTCCTTGCTCCTCCAGCAGTGTCCAGCATGCCTTGTCTGTCTCACTCAGATGGTTTGCGAGATAGGGGGCAGGTGGCTGTACAGCTGCTTCCTTGTGGAGTGCTGTTTCCACAATTTTTTCAAGACTGCACACAGCATTCTTGTGCAGGTCCCATCTAGCTTATTCTCAAGGTGTCTTGTTAGGGTCCAAGTGGTGCAGCCATACAGCAGTACTGATATAACCACAGCCTGGAAGAATTGTCACTTTAACTTATCAGTGAGATCGGATTTCCATATGACTGATAATCTGTTTATAGTCAACCATGCCTTTCCTATTTGTATGTTATTTACCCAACCCTTCCACATGAGCAGGATACAACATAGGGTCAATTTTAAGCAGAGTTTAACCAGTTTCAATTTTCCCATCTCCAAGACCAATTGCCATATCATGGTTAAAGAGTCTGACCTACCATTTACCCATAACTGGACGGAGAATAATTGGATTCATATCTTTCCCAAGGATATTAGTACTATGTAAAATGCAAATAGTCTCATCCAGGATTTGAACTTGTGTTGCCATGCCCACTTTCTAGGATGATATTTATTACACCACAAACACATTTTTTTAATATAATTAGATTACAAAGTTAAACTAGTATGACTGTGACATGTGTAAACATTAGATGACCAAATACATCAATATTGCATATAAAACCGAAGTGTGTGTAGGTGGTGAGTCTCATACATTCTAAACAATTCTGTTTACATTTTCTACACTCTAAGAAATTTAAATGTGTAGTTAAAATCATCAAATTCATTTAAGAAAAACAAAAACTGAAGAGAAATATACAAAAAAATAGAATTAGCAAGTCTGTTCATATCTATCTAACAAAGTTTCTTTATTACCATTCACTATCTATCTCAGCTTTTTCACATCTATCTATCAATCTATCTCAGTCTAGTCACTTTCTATCTATTATCTAAAACTATACATTGAATATAAATACTAAGGGCCAGTTTAGCTCAGTCGGTAGAACATCCGACTAGGAACCACAAGGTTCCTGGTTCGATACCAGCCCTCACCAACTCAGCATATGAGTAGCACAGGGATCTGTGCAGTAAAGTAACAAGCTGATGGTTGGTGTGGCGCTCCGACTCAGATGCCAAAACAATCTCCTTGGTCTAGCGCTAGTGACAAGGGGATAGACTCTCTCGCTGTCTGGCTGATACCAACATTAGGCCACCCCAACAACTTTACTTACTTTATGCATATCAAACATTTTATATTTAAAGGTACCTTTTTTGTTGTGCCTAATTAATATCTAATTAACAGTTTGCAGGATCAGAATCTGCAGATCTCCAAGTTGATTTTCAATATCAAACAAAATCATCCCTCAGTGTTTCAGAAATACAACTTCAGAGCTGTGATAATTCACACTATAAAAATAATTTCATATTTCATCACAGCTTCTTTATTTTTGTTTCTGGCTGATCATTTTCTGTAAAATTGCCATATCTATATATTTCATCTCCATTTTTTGTGTTTATTATTAAATCTGCTGAACTTATTTTGCTCTGCACATCATAAGTTGAATTTGTTTGTCATGAATAAGAAAGTTGGATAATTTTTAAAGAACTCTCTAAAACTGATGATCATTTGCAAAATGAACATATTTGTCTCTCACTTTAGAGCAGTGCTTCTTAAACTATCTGATATGGCATACCAGCAGGATATTTTTCCAATGTATCATGGACAGGTACCATATTTTCACCATATTATCATCGTGCATAGCATTCATTTCAAGTTTCTTTTGGGAGTGGGGGGGGGTCTCCATGCGTAATGGCTAACTGACGGTAGGTGTGGCACTCCACCTCAGACACCAAAACAATCTCCTTGATTTAGCGCTAGTAAAAAAGGGGATAGATTCCCTAGCTGTCTGGCTGATACTGACTTTAGGCCACCTCGACAACTTTACTTTTTACTTTACTGTTTTTCTATAAAGATGGCTTTGGCATTAAATAACCCATGAAAGTTTATATGCCATTAAACAAAGAAACTAACCAAACCAAGTATTTCTATCTGTTGTACTGTATCAAAGCATGTAATAAATGAATAATATTAAACAATACAGAAACATTTTATGCATTTTAATTTTTTACATTACATGTTATATATATTATAATCATCTGAAACTGGAAACTCATCTCATACCAGCAGTCGATGACTTACATACTTGTAGTAGTAGTTGTCGTCAGTTCAGAAACAACACACGCAGGTTGTATAGTCACAGGGGCTGTTTATTTCTTTCACGCTTGTGGGTTCTTCTTCAGAGGTAAGGAAAGAAAGAGAGAGAGAGAGTATATGGTCACATTAATCTATCCTCTAATAGTATCATGTTCTGTACTACTATCCCCAAACCCATATGGGAACCATGAGCTACGTCTGCTCCACCACAGAGCCAGCCGAAAAAAGGGTCTGATTATCTTCTTCTGTTTCTTGTCCCGGCATCACATCCATTTCCAGTCAAAACCTGGAACTTCCATTTTTATTTTTAAATCTATTTTCCGTGTAATTCTATGGTCATTGTTGTTACCCCATTGTGTGTTTACTTTTCCAAATTTTAACCTTTGTTTCTTCTTATTTCTTCCTCCTCTCTTTCTCCTTTCAATCCCCAAATTCTCCATAGACCATAATAATTATGCTACACTGGTATGCATACCACCACTTTAAGTAGTGCTGCTTTACAGTATCTATCTTCTTGCTTGACTCTAATTTCCTTATTTCATGGAAATACAGAAACATGGAGGATATAAAATAATCATGTTTTTTTAGAAATCTAAATTTCTGAAATAAGGAACTATCATTATTATACAATTATGTTCTCAGACTAATCTCTTCATCTTGGTTGTTATTATAGTCACAATGTTTCAGATGTTGTACCCTCCAACCTTCTTCAGGTGTGTATCATAGTTGTTACAGTATTGCTTATAAGTTCACACCTATTGATTTTTTTATAAAAAGTTAATTTTGTTTGAATATTTTAAATGAATGTTATTAGATATTATTTATCACCAAACTCTATACTATTGAACTTCTGTAATCTATATATATAAAAGAAAGATTCTATATGTCAGTATGTCTATGTTTATACAATGACTGAGCACATGTCCTTTTAATTGGTGGAGACCAGCAAAGACCTAAGTTCCATAAAATCCACACCCTATTTTTTTTCGATAGGGGGTTAAAAAAATTTTATCCCTCATTTTCCGTTAGAAAAGCTAAATAAAAATATAATAAGGATATAAATCTATGATATATTAAAAATTGATTAAAAAATAAAACAAATTAATAAAGGAAAACCATAATAAAAATCAAATAAAAGACAAAAATACAAACAAGAAGAAGAATAAAAATAAACAACTAGATAATAAAACAAAAATATTGAAAAAGAACTTTTATTAATGCATATGTAAATAAGAGATTTATTTTAAACTTTGTAAATCCTGGTTCTGCTAGTCAAAAGTAAAATTGTATATAGAGGTACTTTTTTTGGAGTGCTCCATATTCATATTTTTTTTGTTATGGAATTTCAGTGCTGTAGAATTTGGTAACAAATAATACTTGATGATAATGTCTGTTTTGATGTCCTTCTAGAAATAATAAAGTGTATAAAATGTTTGCTAATTCTTTCAATTTCCTTATCTTCCAGTGTTGTTTTCTATTATTCTGACTTCATTAAATGTTTGTTTTATTTTTCAGATAACTGGTCCAACTTTAATACTAACATGGATCCCCAATGCGACGTTAAAAAGAAACCCACGAAGCATAGAAAACAGTCCTAATCGTTCAGCAATGGGCAGCCCAAAGTCCAGTCCACGACGAACTCCAAAGCAGGATTATGCCCGTTCGGACAACCTGGCCACCCCGTCCCCCAGCATGTCCCCCCGCGACTCCTTAGTATCCATGGGAAGTGAGCAGTCTTTGTGGATAGAGCAACGGCGACGGTCACGACAGCGAGATGATAGCAGCCTCTGTTCTGAGATATCTGTGGGGTCACGAGATGAGACTAGTGATTATGACTCGTATCGTGAGAAATTTGGACCCAGTAACAAGTCGCAGACAGATTCTGGTGTTGGCACTGACTGGGATCATACGAGCGGACAGTCTGCGCCGAACAACGAGAAGGCCGTTTCGACTACTCGCACCAGAGTCCACAAGGTGGGGGTCAATGTCAACGATTTGAGTAAAGAACACAAAAGAAATATAGACTCTGCAGATTCTTATTCTAAAACGTCAAAGTATGATAGCTCTTCCACAGAAAGTGAAGGCATGACCCCTGAGGAGCAGCTGGCTGCTATGTTGAAAAAAAATAAGATTTATAGGAAGTCGCGGGAACGTCTTGGCTCTGACCGCTCGGTGAGCATCGAGATGGAAGGGGACAACCTTGTCGTCGTGCAAGAGGACAATATGCTGAACCTTAATATTCATCAGAAAGAGAAAAAATACGATATGGCAAGTTCGCCATCCACTGACTTTGATCAGACAAGTTTGAGTTCCGATTCAACGGACCCGAGTCCAACTGGGGAACATTATCGACTTATGGTTGGGGAGCTCCGAAGAAAATGTGCCGAATTAAATGATCGGCTTAATGAATCAATGACCAACGGCAATGAAGATTTACTGGTCACTGAAAACCCAACCTCGGAGACGACGAGCTTAGATTCTTTTAGCCTAGAGCATCATGCTCACGTGGACACAGAGCCATTGCCTCCCCCTCAACTGCTGGAACATTTGAACAATGGCAGTGACAGTAACGTACAGAATATGACAATACGAACACCAGATGTTGAAGTCACCCGGTACCGGCTATCATCCTCTTCGACCTCTACGTCTGGTCCCGACTCGCGTCCACCCACCCCATACCTCTCACCGGATCATTCGGCAACTTCATCACCCAGGCATCAGCGGGATTCATTGTCAGGGAGCAGTTCTTGTTCGTTAGCTCATAACCTATGTTTCCCAGAAAACTCAATGTCATATATGCGTAAAAGAAAGGAAAAACGCAGCCCCAAAGAACAAGTTTGTGGAGTGTTTTCGGTTGACCTCGGTACGTATAATTTGAAGTCATATAGTTGAGAGCAGATGTCTGTCTTGATATTTGGGACACTGAATATTCTTTGAAAGAAAAATATGGACTGAAATAGATAGGCATAAATAGACTAAGATAGATAGATAGATAGATAGGTATACATTTTTTCAAATATCAATATATCTTCCTCACATTTCCTATATTTCACTATCACTTATTATTCTTCAACATACTGCCAGATTCATTTCCATTTTTCGCACCTACTTATATGTGTGTGTGTCCATATATATGAGGGTCATTCAATAAATAGTACATTGCCATTACTCCCAGACCTACTCTGACTTTGAGTGGTAGTACCCGTTAGGGTCTCATCTATGGGTCAAATAGATCTGTTTGAAAATGATTAGTATTAGATAAGAATACTTGATACAATATATCTGTGTGCATACTAATGGTTATTATTGACAAAATATGCATCTATAAAGAAATTATTGCCATGGAATATTGAAAATATAAATAATTATGATTATAATCAAGCATTTACAAATGGATCAAATTCCAGCATTGAATAACCCATAAGGAGTTGATATGCTGTTAAATAAAACAAACCATAAGCTAGTCATTTCCAATCTTACAAGCTCATCAATTTTACATGAAAAAAAACCCCACCAAAATTAACATGGTCAAGCCATGCTGAAGGCACTAGTTCCTGTGAGATTACTGAGGTTAAGCAATGATGAGCCTTCTCTGTACTTAGATGAGTGACCACTATGGAAAAGTAGGTAAGCACCCAAAGGCCTGTGTTTCAGACTAAGTTATTGTCATTTTAGTTTCGGAAGACTATAATATAATTTTTGTACCCCTGAAGTTACAGCGCCTCGTGTGGCTGTGAAGTCCAATGTTTGAAAAACATTCTCGACCACAGATGTCGCATTTGTAGGCTGTCCCTGAAGATGTTGATGTGCCAGTGTTTTGTTGCCGCTGCAAGAAAGCACTGGCAAGCAACGCACCGGCAAGTACAGATTAGTAAATAGCAAGAAAAATAAATAAGTTAAGCAACTCTGAGCCTGTTCTTACACAGATGGGTGACCACTTTGTAACATCTAGGCCTGTGTTCCAGTCTAAGCAAAGATTAGTAAATAACAAAAATCGGATCATTTTATAGATTGTTTATAAATTGTTTAGCACGTTATGGCTTTTATATAAAGGTCAACCAAATTATATTTGTTCATTCAACTCTTGATTTACTATCATAATAGAATAATATGGTCTAATATACTACAACTGATGGGGTGTAGTTAAATACAGCACCAGAGGGATGGGATTAAAGAAGAGAATCTGTTAAACTGTAATGTCTTGTTTTTTTTTTTTTTTGCATATATAAAAAATCATTCATGTAAACATTATTTCTGTGCACTTCTACAGATAAAAGTGTACTATAAGCAACCTGATATCAAAATTTGACCCAATGAGTGTTGATATGCCATAAACCAAACCAATCAGACACAAGTGTAAAAATTATTTATAAAATTGCTAGTAGACTAATTGGATAGTTTTGGATTGTTTCATTTTGGGGTAATTTCATTTTTTTCTACTTTTAGTTCCTCATTTTTTATTTGATCATTTTAAAAGGATTCTCTCTAATAAATTCTTATAATTTATTCAGTTGGTCTTAAATGTTATTATTATTTACAGTCCATCACACCATTGAGGCCGTTTTTAGACAAACTGCTTTGGTGTTATTGAGAGATTAATATAACTTTGACGAGAGAAATATATTTTTTATGTGCAAAAGAAAGATTTCAACATGTTTTATTCAATGGTAAAATGGGTTTAAACTAGCTGTAAAGATTTACTGAGTAAAACACAAAATAGGCTTCAATGATGTCATAAACTGTTCATAACACTATAGAACATTTGGAAGGTTATTGTTTTGGTGTTATGACAACTGTATGGTATGAATCATGATGGTTGATATAAAAGTCCCCAGCATTTTTTATATTCTTTATTCATTAAGTTTGGTTTGGTTTCTTTGTTTGATATATATGTATATAATAATAAGAGGATTGATATATATATATATATAATAAGATGATTGATATATATATATATATATATATATATATATATATATATATATATATATATATATATATATACCTGTCCCCTAGGATTGAGCACTTTGGAGGGGATTTCGCAGACAACCGCCAACTAAAGTGTAAATGCAACACTCTCCTATGGAGCACTCTATGGCAGCCTTTACATACATACAGATGTGTGTATTAAAACAGTTAAAATCCCTTTCGCACTCCGTAGGTGATGATAGCCAAGCAGTTAAGCTGTCTGACTGATGCTGAATCGATCAGATTTCTATCCTGGCTGTGGGTAGCTTACAAATGTCTAGCCACACTGATGAGACTTGATAAGTTGAAACACGGTGTCTGCGTATGACTATATATATATATATATATATCTGTGTGTCCAAGTACCACTTCATCATTTCTTTTGGGTTAGTATTGCCTCAGTGCTCAATAATTCATAAAGTGTAGAGCTTTAATAATAATAATTGTGAAAAGATTATGGGTCAACCATGATTTCAATCGTAATGATCTCTTCAAGACCCTAAATAATATTATCTAGGGTCCTGAAGACATCATTACAATAAAAACCACAGTAGACTAATAATTTTTTTCACAATCATTATATATATATACATATATATATATACATAGTTATATTGGCATATAACAATTAAATTAAGATTCCTTCTATCATGCATAAAACAGAAAGAAACTTTCAAGAATATTAAATTTAACTGAAATTGAAAATATCAAGTCAGATAAAACCATTCTGCAGATCTTGACCCCTCCCCCCACCTGATAGATAATTGTTGTGAATGGATCGAAGTTTCTAGAAAGCAATTATAAGCATCCAACTCAAAGTGACAGGTCAAATTAATTGCTTTGGCAATTATAGTTGCTAAATCTGTGGGTCTAAAATTGAGGGGAAACGAATCTTGGTTGACCCACAAACTGCCAAATTGATTTCCTACAATTGTCTTGGCATTGTATCCGTTCTCTTTGTAATTAGTTTGGATTTCCATCAAAGTGTCCATTTGAAGAGTCAAATTCTTCATATTACATCGGTGATGGGAGAACATTTCTGGTTAAGACAATGTTATGACAGAAGAGGAATGAAGCCAGACTTGTCTATGAGATTCTCAACTTTAAATTGGAATGGTACCATTGTTATTTACTTAATATGGAATTGCAGGTGGCATAATAGTTAGTAGTCAAAAAAATGGATTCGGTGTGTATTTACCCAACCCCTTCCACCACAAGAACGATGCGACACAAGGTCAATTTTTAAAGGGAAGTACATCTGGTTTGAATTCAGTTTCCCTTCACCTAGATTGGTTTCCAAACCAAGGTTAAAGAGCCCAGTCTGCCCTACTATGTACCAATAGCTGGGGAAGAATAGTTGGATTCATACTTTTTCATATCTTTGAGGCATAACACAGATTCTCAAAGATACGTGGTTCAAAGTTAACTGACCTGAAAAAATGTAAAAGTTTTTAAATAGAATAATTGTTTCTTTTATTCATTAATATATCAACACTGAAAATTTCATTAAATTTGATTAGTTCCCTGATTTTTGGTATTTTTCTTTCTTTCGGTTGGGTGACATACGATGATAGAATTTAGGTCCATTTAGTTCGATTTAATCCAAATATTTTTGTGGGATTAAAATGATCTTTTCTATAAACCAGTTTCAAACAATGCATTTATAGGAACAAATTCTGAAGAAAATTTAATTTTGCTTTTTTCAAAAAAATTCCCCTTATTTATTATGTTGACCCTCATATTAACAACCTAATCTCACTTGTGATTAATGAGGAATGTTATGGCAATAAGGCAAAATGTGGAACAATAAAATTTCTTATTACTCTATAATAATACTGGAGGGGTCGGGTAAATACAATGACACATGAAAATAATTTTAATGATAAAAATTGCCAGCACCTGAAAATAGGTTACTACTCCATTGTAAGACTCCATTATAAGTTAAAGAAAAAAATTGACTAATTTAAGGAATTTCAAACTTTTTCGTAGATTATAACCAATATTTTTCAAAGATTTCTTTATTTCAAGTCTATTTAATCGGTAGAGCGTTCGGCTAGGAATCACAAGGTTCCTGGTTCAATACCGGCCCTCGTCAACTCAGCGTATGAGTAGCACAGAGATCTGTGTGGTAAAGTGAGGAGTTGATGGTAGGTGTGGTTCTCCGCCTCAGATCCTAAAATAATCTCCTTGGTCTAGCACTAGTGAAAAGACTCCCTCGCTGTCTGGCTGATACCGACATTAGGCTGCCCCAATGACTTTACTTTTTAAATTTTATTATTATTATTATTATTATTAGTTTTTCACACCAGCATTAGCTGATGTTCTTTCACTGGAGTTTGAGTGACAACAAGTGTCCTCAGGTCTTCAGGATTCTTCTGAGTATTCTAGCTGATCTCAACAATGCTGTTGTCTAGATGGAAGAATTGAGAATGCTTCCTCTGATTTCCAGTTCCTCTAGTCTTTTTTCTAAGCTTTTGGGGACCGTTCCAAGTGCCCCAACTACTATTGTTATAACTTTCGCCCTTATATTCTAGAGTTTTTTCAACTCTCTAGCAAGGTTCAAGTATTTGTCTATCTTTTCATTTTCTTTCATCTTCACCCTGTGATCTGCTGGAACTGCAAAATCTACCAGTTCACAAGTACTCTTTTTTTTGTTAATCAATACTAGGTCTGGTCTTCTGGCTGGGATAAGGCGATTTGTCTTTATGTCAAAGTCCTAGAGAATTTTATGCATTTCATTCTCAAGAACAGATTCTGGTTTTATTATTATTATTATTATTATTATTATTATTATTATTATTGCATCTTTTGTTTTATAGACATTTTCTCAGATCTTCTGGAATTTACAACCAATTCTATTTTATAATCTGTTTTCTATGCAGCATCCTCTCATAGCAATTGTAATTCTACAAAATGATCATTGTAAAAGCAGTTTTAACATATGATTTAAATTTACGTGACATTCTGCATATTATGCTCTGTTCCAGATATCAAGCATTGTTTTTATAGATACCTTAACCTTTAAACACAATAATGATGTATGTGTGAGTGTGTTAGTATATATATATATCACATTGTATTTTATATATAAGTAGATTATTTTAAAATCCTATTAAGCCATTAAAGTAGCATGTAGGTTTATGAAATTAGTGAAATGAACACGTGTTTGCAATTGGGTTGGTGAAGTGACATTTGACTAAATATAAAGAATGAGAGGAATTATAACAATAC
The DNA here is from genome assembly GCA_023376005.1 of Doryteuthis pealeii. NCBI lineage: Eukaryota > Metazoa > Mollusca > Cephalopoda > Myopsida > Loliginidae > Doryteuthis > Doryteuthis pealeii. Next base: position 12,700,496 of record CM042177.1, read on the forward strand.
TTGACCCGTGTCATAATTGTGCTGCCATTGTTTAATACATGAATAAATGCAGAAATAATTCCATTCTCAATGAGTAAATAATGATATGAAAAAATAGGCATAGACTTTTTTTTTGTTTTGCTAATTTTTTCTTACTTTATTATAGAAGAGGTTTTACTCTCTTGTTGCAATCTGTGAGAGAGATTTTCCCCCTCTCCTTGTTGCAATCTATGAGCGAGATTTCCCCCTCCTTGCTCTCTATGAGAGATGTTCCCCCTCTTGTTGCAATCTGTGAGAGATTTTCCCCTCTCCTTGTTGCAATCTATGAGAGAGATTTCCCCTCCTTGCTCTCTATGAGAGATTTTCCCCCTCTCCTTGTTGCAATCTGTGAGAGATTTCCCCTCTCCTTGTTGCAATCTGTAAGAGAGATTTCCTCTCCTTGCAATCTATGAGAGAGATTTTCCCCTCTTGTTGCAATCTGGGAGAGAGATTTCGCCTCCCTCTTTGCAATCTGGGAGAGAGATGTCGCCTCTCTCTTTGCAATCTGGGAGAGAGATTTCGCCTCTCTCTTTGCAATCTGGGAGAGAGAGATTTCGCCTCCTCTTTGCAATCTGGGAGAGAGATTTTGCTTCTCTCTTTGCAGCCTGTGAAAGAGATTTTCCCCCCTCTCCTTGCAATCTATGAGAGAGATTTCCCCCTCTCTTTACAATCTGTGAGAGAGATTAAAAAATATTTTTTATAGAATGGTAATAAATTTTGAACCTTCAAAAATGTTTCATTGTTAGATAATACATTTCATTCATCTATAGTAGAATAGATGTTGGTATTGAACCACACTGAAATATTTATTGGAAGTGCATTGCTTGAAGAAAAATCATTATTGACAAGTCTTTAGAGGCAAAAGAGGAGCTCTTGACCAATAAGAAGAGAGACCTGTTCATTTAAATTCAGACTTTTTTCCTTCTCCTACAATGGTTGCCATACCAAGGTTAAAGAGCCTTGTGTGTCCTACTATTTATCCATAGCTGGAGGGAGAATAGTTAGATGCTTACAGAGATGTTGATAGGTACGCATCCTACATCCTTGACACACAAAAATCTAAAAGGATGCAGTAAAATCATATCTGTGCATTCCAGTGTTTTTCTTTTTTCTTCCCTCAGCATTTCAAGCTAACTGTAAATAGATTTTGATAGGTTCTTAGAAATGAATTACACAGGATAGGTTACAAGGTAGGAGTTAGACGGCTTTAGTTGGGACCCATAAATTTTCCCGGGGACTCATTCAAAGCAAATATGTGCATCCCAGGACACACTAAATCAAAAAGCTATCAGCATCACTGTGCTTACATTTCCCCCCAGAGTATTAGCACTATATAAAATGCAAACAGCTTCATATAGGATTGGAACCCAAGTTGCCTTGTCCATTTACCTATGATGATAATCATTACAGGCGACTCCAATAATTCTTCACAAAAATTATAGGACTTTTGAGTAGTTTTCTATAACTTGACTCTGATTAAAACATCACTTATCAGTTTAGAGTAAAAGTAAAGTAAAGTTGTCTGGGTGGCCTAATGCCGGTATCAGCTAGACAGTGAGGGAGTCTATCCCCTTTCACTTGCACTAGACCAAGGAGATTATTTTAGCCTCTGAGGTGGAGCGTCACACCTACTATCAGTTCCTCACTTTACCACACAGATCCCTGTGCTACTCATATGCTGAGTTGATGAGGGCTGGTATCGAACCAAGACCCTTGTGATTCCTAGCCGAACGCTATAATGACTGAGCTAAAGAATAATTTAAGAGTCATTTGATAGAAGTTTTGTTTGACCTCTTACCCTACATATATTTCATCTAGTACAAGTAAAGATGCTCTACATGTTCTATCAATATGTATTTATAAATAATTAATGATTGACTTTTCTTGAACTATCATCATTGAACTTGGTATAATTAGATTTAGTGTCAAATGATCTTTTAAATCAATTTATCATTGAGATTGAGTTTTTGCCTGACATTGTGACTTTTCAAAGCTGAAAAGATGCCAATTACATTAAATATTTATTACAATTGCCACTGGCCTTGACAAACAATGTTTTTTGAGAGACATACAGACAAAATCTACAATTGGTATAGCTATATATGTATTCTCCCCACTGCTATTAGTAAACAGTAGGGCAAACTGGTTAAATCCTACTTAACGAACATAAATTCGTATGTCACCCCGCTGAAAGAAAAAAAATACTAAAAATCAGGAAATTAACTGAATTTAATGAAATTTTCAGTGTTGATATATTAATGAATAAAAGATATAATGCAGCAGTTATTTTATTTAAACACTTTTACATTTTTTCAGGTCAATTAACTTTGAACCACATATGTTTGTGAATCTGTGTTATGCCTCATAGAAACTAACCTGAAAAAATGTAAAAGTTTTTAAATAAAATAACTGCTGCATTATATCTTTTATTCATTAATATATCAACACTGAAAATTTCATTAAATTTGGTTAATTCCTTGATTTTTAGGGGTTTTTTTTCCTTCGGTGGTGTGACATATGAAGGTGGAATTTATGTCCATTAAGTAGGATTTAACCGACAAAACTGATTCTTTAGCCTTGGTATGGTGCCCTGTCTACAAGAAGGAAAACTGTATTCAAACCAGCACTAATCTGCTCAAAAATTGACCTAGTGTCGCATCCTGCCCGTGGCAGAGGGGTTGGGTAAATACATAGAGAAAAATCTCCTCAAAAAATGAAAAAAGATCCTCAAAATAATTTTACTAGTAAATCAGTAACAATCATCACTCATCTTTAGAATTTTTAATTTTTGTAGAATTTGGTATGTATATGTTTGTTGGTCATAATCAGACTTATTTGAAGCGTTAACACAAAGAGGAATACTTATTACCATTCTATGATTGGTTGATTTTTATGGCATGTCAACTTGTCCAAGGTTATTTTATACCTAGAGTTTAGGGAATCATATTCCTTGTTCGTTAATATTTATATTTTTTATGTAGTTGATTTCTGAAGAGTTGTTTTTTTTTTGGGGGGGGGGGTTCACATGGTCCTATTAAATACAAATCATTTGAAAACTGATCTAGGTTTAGGCACATATCTATGGTCTCCCTAGATTGATGGATGCCAATAAAATTAATATTTTAGTGTTTGTATTATAATCTCATGATGGCTGTTTCTTTGAGTGTAAGAATAGGTTTCAATTGTGTTGATCACTTCTGTTGATGACCATGAGTTCAATCCCCAATCTGGATAATCCTCAAACAGAGACACTGGGAAAACTTTCACAATCAACTTCCAGAAATCCTTGGATTTTGTGATCCTTTTAATCCAGTTCAAATCCTGAATGAGGCTATTTGAATTTCACATAGTCTGCCCTACTATTTACCCATAGCTGGAGGGAAAATAGTTGGATTCATATTTTTCCCAAGTGTATTAGCACTATTTGAAATGTGAACAGCTTTGTATAGGATTTGAACTAAGGTTGCCTTGTCCATTTTCTACAAAGATAATCATTACACCACACATTTCACATAGTGGTAATACTCATGAGAAAGGTATGTATCCTCTATTCTCCCTCCAGCTATGGGTAAATAGCAGGATAGACTGGGTTTTTTAACTTTAGTATGGCAACTGGTTTGGGAGAAGGAAAACTCTGAATTCAAACCAGACATGTAGAGAGATGGGCTTTGCCAGGTTATTCCTGCCCAAGATACGCTATATGAGTAGTATCCTCATGACCAAACCAGATTATAGATAAGTTTCTCTCTCTCTCTCTCTCTCTCTCTCTCTCTCTCTCTCTCTCTCTCTCTCTCTCTCTCTCTCAGGTGTCACTCAGTGATTATTTCTACCTGACACAGTTGTTGTTTCAGTTGATCTTTACACTGATTGTTGGAGGTGCTCGTTGTGTAATGGTTATTGTTGTTGGAAATAGACACAGCAACATGAGTTTTAATCCTGGATAAGTCTAGTTGAATTTCAAATAATGCTAATACTCTTGGAAACACACAAATCTAACTATTCTCCTTCCAGCTGTGGGTAAATAGTAGGGCAGAGTGAGCTCTTTAACTTTGGTACGGCAGGTGGTCTAGAACAAGGAAAACTCTGAATTCATACCTATTAAACCCTACTTAAAAATTAACCTTGTTTCACATCCTGCTTGTGCAGAAGGGTTGATAAATACATACACTGATGTTTGGATCATCATATTTTCTTTTACCCTTGCAGAGTAATTTTTGGGTATTTTGGTGGATAATAAAAAAGGTGTCCTATCATGGTGTAATAGTTAGCAAGCTAGTCTCTCAGATCTATTACTACTGAATAGCAAGTTTGATCCTCTCTGGATGTGCTATTAAAAAATCCCCATGTAGAAAAGGCTTTGTGCTAATACAGCCTAGTGGAGGTCAGGAAAAAATTCTTTTTTTCCTCAATTTATGTGAACTGACCAGTGAGGTCATTTGAATAACAAATTCAGTATCATTTAATGCCAAAGTCTTGCATACATTCCATACACTGTTAATTTCATGAACCAATATTTTCCTAAAATTTGCATATTTTATTAAAAATGAATTGTTCTATTTTGTTTTTATTCATATTGAACATTTCTTTTTTTTTTTTACGAGTTGACATATTCTCAGGTGTTTACAAGTCCCCATGCATATAAATTTTGATAAATAAAGAGTCTCTTCCCTAAAAGTCGATCAGTCTGCAGTTTAGCACTGGTGGAAATGGCAGACACCTCCTCCACACCACATTCTTGACCTGTTGTACTTTTTTCACCCTCAACACTTAATGGACTTTTTGTGTTCTTTGGTTTGAAACCTGTAATCGATTGCACATAAATTGACCTGTGACATTAGGAAAAATTTAATATTCTTTTTTCTGAGTATTTATCAAAATAGAAAGACAATAGTTTCAAATAATATGTGAGATGGATGAAAGCTAAAATTAAAGGTAACTATTATTGAATCCTTTATGTATATAAAACAGAATGTATGTATGCATGTATGTCTATAATACTGGCTCAAAAATGTTCCTATTGGGTGGCAATTAAGCTATTTCCTGTGAAGGGCTCTTGGTCTTTGGTCTAATAATGACACTTCATGCATTGAGTAAATAATCAATTTTATCCTACAAAAAAATTTGTCACTAAAATCACATAAAAACTCACCAAAAACAATCGCAATAATTAAAACTTAGGAATCCAAAATTTCAGGATTGCAGTTACAGATTTGGTCCAGGATGTTTTTAATATTGCTCATGGAGTTGGCTTGATTCCAAAATGGTATGATATGTTGGGCTACAGTCTCCAGGAGTAAAGTTGAAAAATCTGACACACTGACATTCACATTTATTATTAGAGATAACAGAAGAATGTTGCCCATATTAAAATAATATTCTAAAGACAAGACTCAATTGTATAGAAAGCAAATAGTTTTCTATACAAATGAGATTTGTCTTATTAATTTTCTTTCAAAAACTCCCAGTACTCTCAATATGTTTCCTCTGGATACTTCAAGAAGATAAAATGAGTTTTTATGCCAAATTTCATCAAAATTTTAGCTGAATTTTTTATTAATCTTTCTCCCAAACATCACAGGTCTCTCACCCAACCCTTTGATGGTGCTCTCCTGCTTTCTGGACAAAGCTGACCTTCTTGATCAAATTTTAGCTAAAATGTTCTGGCAGCTCTGGAAGGAGAAAGAGAGTAAACCTATACAAATATTATCAAAATACGTCTTGATATAAAAGGAGTTCCTATGCCAAATTTCATCATTTACCTTAGATCCTATAGGTAACAAGCAAACAAAGTGAATTAGTTATACAGATATATAAAAAAATACTACATTTTAACTTTCAAACACTTACATTCTCATTCATTTACTTTGATATTGAAAATATTAAAATGTTTAAAAAATTCATTATTCAAAATTCTATTATCTTTTATAGGCTAATTCTCGAATTTAATGACATCTTTGAGAATATTTTTTTATTTCCACATTTGAAATTATTTTTAAAGAATCAGTGATAAAGTTGTTAAGTTAAAGTTCAAGTTACATTCATATTTGAATCAAATCATTTAACTAAATTGCTAAATGCCAAAATCAGTCAGGACTAACAAATCTATGAAAATTAATCTATAAATTATGAGAAGGTTCAACTTCTACTGCCATAACACCAACATTTGCCCCTGACATTGTAGGATAACATAATGAAATAGGTAACCTTCTTCTAACCATGTTATCACTATTGGTGACTATGGAAAAATAGCATTTTCTAGCTGAAAACTTGCTCTATGATCTATTCAATGATGTTTCTGTTATAGTTTCTATGGGAATAAATAGAAGGCTTTACTTTGAGAGTATCCCTCATATCCCTCTTTTGTGTATTTCTTATTTCATAGCAACTCCAGAATAAATATTTATAAATAATTATTACATTTTCATCATTTTATTGATCCCCACTAATTGTTTGGTTCTTATAGCAACATATCAACTCACTACATGTCCTGGGTTGTATAATGCTGACAAACAAGAATATTAATATCTAGTTATGAACATCTCATGTTGAACAGTAGAGTCATTGAAGGTGCCTCTCACTATTTGATGTATTTTTATTTTTTCAAATGAGTCACAAACGTTATCAAAATGAATACAGTGTGAGATGACCAATCGTTAACATAAAACACAATGTGTTTAGTGTTCTTGGTATGACAGTAAATTGCATCTGATGGTGAGGTTCCAGTTCTGGAGAGTGTAGAGCAACCCCTTCATTGCTATTACTCCTGGGTCCACTCTGACCCAAAGTGGTAGTACCTGTTAGGGTACCATCTATGGGTTAAATAGATCTGTTTAAAAATTATTTGTTTGATAAGATTGTGTGCAAAAAAAAAAAAAATTAAGAAACAACTGCACAAAAAATGTAAATATAAATGAATAATGAATGCAATTCTCTAACCTTAAAGCATAAAATAACCTTAGGCAGGTTGACAAGCTGTTAAAATCAATTACAATTTTTTTAAATGTGTTTAAATATATATATGTAGATGTCAGAATTATCCAGAAGATCCTTTCGGTGAAACTTGGGAAGTTAATTTCTGTTGTTTACTTGGTTCCCTAAACTGGCTCTACAACATATTGAGCACTTTCAAATATCTATTATCTTGACACATTCGTTTTTTTGTTGTTTTTTTCAACATTCAAAATTCTGACTCATTCAGTTTCTCTCTTTTTTTTGTTGTTGTTGCATTGAGTTATCCCTAAAACTACTAGAAAAAAATATATATACACACATATATATGTGTGTGTCTGTGTGTGCATGCTTACATACATATATACATACATACATACATACATATGGTTAACTTTGTCAGTATGAATAAGCAGACACAATATTCACCGTCACTTGACCTTAATTTTATCTTTTTTGGGGGGTAGTTAGCCATCTTGTTGACCATTTCCTTTTAGAAAATTTGGGTAATTTCTATGCCAAACATTTTTTGGTATAACCATTTTCACAATAAAATTGAAATAAAAAGGATATGTCTAAACAAAAAGAAAAAGAAATGTCTAAAGATTAGGTTGAAAAAGACACAGAAAAATGAGAGAAAAATGTATTCTTTGCAGAAACCCTACTAATTTGCACTTTTAATTTGTAATACAACAAGGAAATAAGAGAAGTTGATTGTTGTTAAGGAGATGGACCCTTGAAAAATCAGATCAAATGACAGCAATTTGTATATTTGCTTATTCATCCCAGCAAAGTTAATCAGTATCGTATACCGTATATACTCATATAATGAATGGCTTTTTTGTATTTTTTGGTTTATTCAGACTATTGTCCTCATCTTTATTATCTACACATTGGGTGAAACATTGTGTAGATAACAATAAAGATGAGGACAATAGTCTGAATAATCTAAATAATACAAATTATCAAGCCTCATCTCAAAAATTCAGATAAATAGAATGACTTTTTAAGATCAATTTTCACCTCAAAAACATTATCATTACACTCAGTATATGATAGTATAGCCAAAAGTTAGAGGTTCATTACACTATTATATGATAAAAACATCTTTTTTGTGACTAGATATTAGGGGTTATCCATTACAAAAAGTCGTTAATGACTATATAGAAAAAGTTCATAGGCCAAAAAGTTCATATGATGATCTCATATCTACTGTTAATGACTTTTTAGACCAATAAGATGAGAGCACTGCAATGCTGATAGAAGAATTGTGTGAACCACAAAGGAGACTATGTTGAAAAATAAATTTCATTTAGTCACAATTCATGGGAGTATTTTGGTCAGTTTTTAGATGACCCTTGTATGTTATATAATTCTAGACAACACTAATTTTATTGCTAATGATATTATCACATTTTTAGTGTAATTCTGGTTCATTGATTTCAAATATGGAATTGGTTTTGATGGGTTGGCTCATTTTTTTTTTCTTTTGTAATTTGATAATAATTTGAGAATTTAGTTCTCACCTTCAGAGAGCCACTGTCATTTGTTAAATTTGGTTTTAGATGTTTAGTTATTTGATTCTAAGTTTCCTTATGTCTCTTTGTTACAATTTATTGTGTCATAAATTGTTGACAGACCCTGTAACGAGAATGGGGGCCAGTGGAAATGTACCAGTGACTGTTGGTAAACCTGATCCCTAGAGGTGCGAATCTCGCGCACCATGAGAAACACGTGACTAGTTTTAGATTTCAGATTCAACCTGACTTTGGAACAGAGAGGATATGCTTCTCTCTGCTGAGGTTGATATCTCATCCACATGGAAAAAACATGGGCTAAATAAAAGTGCTTGATCAGGCAACAAAACCTCTTGTTGATTCATTTAATTGCAATGACTAAAATTATCCCGAAAGAAGCCCTTAGTAAGAAGAGTCAGCAACTAGATAAGACAAGATGACAGCCAGACAGAATAGCAAGAATCAGCAGAAGCAGTAAGCAAAAATGAAGTAACCAAATAAGTCTCTAATTTCTAATGTGTGTCTCTCTCTAATCTCTCTAATCTCTCTCTCTCTCTCTCTCTCTCTCTCTCTCTCTCTCTCTCTCTCTCTCTCACCAAAGAATTCACTCTGAACTCTCTCTATTGTATACCCGACAATGGGGTATATAACATCTTTATGTTTTGTACAATGTCCATGTGGCAGGTCAAAATTGCTTGCTGAATTAAAATGAACATTGTATATTTTTGATTTTTTTGACTTAGATCAATTGAGAAAAAGGATTTAGCTTGTAACTTGAAAATTTGGAGGATATAATCCAATTCAGCAAATCTAATGGGATTTTTTAATTCTGCACCACTTAAATTTTTAAAGTATGTTTAAAAATCCTTGGCAACTAAAACAAAAATGGTTTTGTTAAGCTATGAATCACAGTACAATAATGGTTTGGATTCTTGGTTTAATGGCATATCAACCTTCAGGGGTTATTCAATTCTAAAGCTATCCTTGTAGACAATCAGTAAACAAAGTAAAGCCAGCAGAGTGGTCTATTATCAGTATTAGCCAAATAACAAGGAAGTCTATCCCTTTTTCACTAGCGCTAGACCAGGGAGATAGTTTTTGCTAAGGTGGAGCACCACACCTACCGTCAGCTCCCAAATGCTTTACTGCACCGGGGGGATTACCCAAGCTGTGCAACTCACGTGCTGAGTTGGCTGGACTGGTATCAAACCCAGAACCTTGAGATTCCTAGGCAAATGCTCTATCGATTGAGCTAACTAAACCCCTAGATGTGAAGATGAGAGGGTTCACACCTTTCCCAAGGGTATTAGTCCAAAAGTGAATGTAATAGCGCTACTGGAAACTGAGAATGAGAAATTCTATAGTGTTACTTGAGTAAAGAGAAAAAAAGAGAAGAGCAAAGAAAGAATAAGTTGAAAAGAAAGAGGATTTTTAAAAAAGGAAGGGGAAGAAGACTGAAGTATAGAAAGTTAGAGAGAGAGAGAGAGAGAGAGAGAGAGAGAGAGAGAGAGAGAGAGAGATATTAGGATTAAGTCCCAAAGCATACATAAATAATTCTAATACTTATAAGGGGAACTGGGCTAAGTAATATTGAATTGATGTCTATGATTACATTGTGTGCAAATGCATTTACCTTTTGATGTTGATATATATATATGAGGGTAATTTAATAAATATGGGAACATTTTTGGAAAAAAAGTAAAATTCATTTTTTTCTGGATTTTTTCCATAAATGTAAACTCTGCATTGTTTGAAATTGGTTTATAGCAAAAATTATTCTAATCTTGCAAAAATATTCATTTTGAGGCTATTTAAATTAGCGGCAAATCAAACAGAGTGATTCTGGCTTGAACAGAGGTCTGTTATCAAACTTTAGGTAGCTAGGTAGGGCAAACCATGTTAAATTTACAGTAAAATGTGTGAGGTGTAAAGAGAAGCATGTTTTAGTCAACAAGTGTTTACAAATGGGCTAAACATGGAATTGCCACTATGAGCGCTTTGGTTGAAAAACAGTCCATAGAGTGTAAACACACTTTTCGAATAAGAAAATGTTCCATGTGTAGCAGTCAGTAAAAAAAGGCCATGCTCTGTCTTCAGGTACATGAAATGACCCATCACTATTGATTTCCTTGAAAAGGGTGCAACTGTAAATAGTGCTTCCTATTAGCAACACCTTAAGCAATATTCATCTTATTTATTGAATAAACTTCATAATATAAAAGTTTAAAGTGTGGGAGGAGGGTTGTAGTAGATTGATGGTTCTGTAAACAATAGTTCACTGGATAACCCTTAGCCTGACTAAGATAAGCTTAGTAAATGTCTATCTATCAATCTATATAGTTTTATCTATATAGTAATAGTATATGGTTATCACTAGCTTACTTAGTGAGTTTGTATTGGACCAAGGTTTTTTCTTTTGGTATTATTAGTAGAGTGCTCAATATCAGTAATAGACATGTTATATATACAGAGATGCTTCCTGTGTCACTGATGCATAAAAATCTAAAAGGATGCAGAAAAATCATATCCATGTGTCCAAGTGTTTGTTTTTTCTTCCCCCACCATTTCCAGCTAACTGTAAATACATTTTAATATTTTCTTGGAAATGAATTATATTGTATGGGGTACAAGGTAGGGGTTAGACGGCTTTAGTTGTTCATAGCAAAAATGGAATACCCTAACACGAGCAATATGCTTAAAATACTCTTAGAGAATAAAGAAAGTTCCAGTCTTATTTGCAACTGAATTATAATTTTGCAGGATCTGAATTTATGTAGAATGTCTTTTTTAATCATTCAAATATTTTATATCACAGATAATTATGAAATACTAATTAGAATCTTCCATTCTTTCCTATATCGTCATGGACAACAGGAACCCAAAGAATCATTTTGTATTTTTGTATTAATTATTGTTATTTATTTGTATTATTCATTATTAATGTGTATTATCTAATAACAAATAATAATTCAGAACACAAGATAGTTCACTAAATAAATAATCATAAATTTGTATTTTATTTCATATCCATTATTTGAAAAATTGTATATGTACAATGTATTAATAAAAAGTAGAAGTACCTACCCATATTACTTATTAAGTGGGTCATTATTAAAAATAAAGGATGCAGTGTCACTTTTATTACCCACATTATATATGAATATAAGTAAAAGTAAAGTTGTCAGGTCGGCCTAATGTCAGTATCAGCCAGACAGCGAGGGAGTCTATCCCCTTTTCACTAGCACTAGATCAAGGAATTTATTTTAGCATCTGAGGTGGAGCGCCACACCTACCATCAGTTCCTCACTTTACAGCAATGATACTTGTGCTACTCATATGCTTAGTTGGTGAAGGCCAGTATCAAACCAAGAACTTTGTGATTCCTAGGTGAACACTCTACCGACTGAGCTAAACCGGCCGTACGTAGAGTCACTTTTTTCAAAGTTCATACAAATTTATTCAACATAGAAAAAGCATCATACAGTTATTATGCAATTAACATAAAGAATGAAGAAAAAAGAATAAAGAAGCAGAAGAAAACAATATCAAAATGAAAACATTGAAAGAACAATTAATGTATATTAATGATCAGAAAGATAAAACAAGAAAGATAAAACAATAGTCAAGCACTATGAAGTGACTATATATACATTGGAAAATATTTTATTAGGTTAATTGTAAGATAGATAAAATAGATAAAGGCTTGGTTATTTCCATGGGGCCCATGAATAGGGACATGAAATAAACAATGTTTGCTTCCTATGAGAAACACAACATCCTGCCCTTGTAGCATGCTGGATTAACCCTAGGTAATGGTAAGATCATGAAGACAAGCACATATCACCTGGACAAGTTCTGTTACATTTTTACAATATTCCCTTTGGCAAAAATAAATAATGTAATATCTTTTGTTTAGGGAATTTTTCTGTCCCACAAACAAAATGTCTTACAAATATTCTGTAGTCTAATGTTTCTTAGCACAAATTCCTTATTTTCTGATAATAATTCATTAAATTCTAAGATAATAATGTAGAAGTTTATGAGACTAGAGTGAGCATTTCAGTTCAAGTTTCAAAGCAATCCAAACATTAACTGGTGTAAAGGAAACACCAATGAAAAGAGTCCTTTTCTTTCTTTTAGAAAACTGTCACAGATGACGATAACGTCATTCCAGGTTGTTCAACAGTTGTGGTCTCTCTGGTGGCTAGTTAGTCCAATTCTGGACTGGCAGATGCGGTCACACACATTGCAAGGGAAATTCCCATCTGCATTTGGTGATTCAAGATGATGAAGATGTCACCGCTCTGCAGCCCTGTTGATCTCTATATTGAGCCGTTTAGCTCCTGTGCAGTACGTGTCTCACCAACCCTGTCTGTTGGAGGCCAGATCTTCCAGGCTTAAAAGTGTCATGGTGTATTTCTTCAGTATCATCTTCATGTGGTCTTTGAACCACTTTTGGGGGCCTCCTGTCCTTTTTACGTACCATCTGCGAGTTCACCATAAAGTATTCTATGGAGGAATCTGTCTGCAGGCAGGTGAATTGTGTGACCCAACCATCGCAGTTGGCGTTGCAATAGGATGGTCTCAATTGGGTCAATGTGTGCTCTGCTTGGAATTTCTGAGTGGTGGATTTTGTGCCACCACTTTATGCCCAGTATGCATTGGAGGCAGTCGATGTGGAATGCCTCCAGTTTCTTCAGGTGTCTGTAATACAACACTCACGACTCGCTTCCATTAAGATCCACTATCCATTACTATTACAATTGGTAAGATAGGGTTTAACAGTGAAATAATATTAAACATTTTTCTTTTTATTATTTTTTTTTTTAGATGCTTTCATGAGATTAAACTTACACTATCTAGTTGTGGCAGACAAGGATAATTATCCTTATCTAAATATTTTATTTGTTTTTATCGTTTATTTACTATGGATTACTGTCTTGTTTGTGTGGCAGATAAAAAATGGCTTTAGGTTTCTTTAGAGATATTAAATATTAGGTAATAGCCCCTCTCCTAAGCACTCTGGTATGAGGAATATGTTCAGACATTTGTGTAGGAGTGATTGACAGGTACAGGTCAAGGGCTCAGTCCTTGCTGAGGCAACCATGGGAAACAGTTGGAAATCATATAGGCACTCATTGATTGGCTATGAGTTGTCACATAGAATTTGTAAGTTATAGTTAGATTCATAAAGTATCCAAAGAGAGACAGTCAACTAATTTAGGGGAGTGTGTGAGGAGGGGGTGAATTATTCCCTCCATTATTCCTTTTTGTGAGACCAGTAAATATAGAATGTAACATGGAAGTAAATGTAAGTGGGTTTTCAAGACATAATGTGATATTTACCACATATCCCACATATACGGGTCAGGCACAAGGCCCTATTAATGTGGGACCACCCATGAACCGAAGCTTGTGAGGTGGATGCAAAAAATATGTTAATCCTGTCGGCATTCCCCCTCAAGAAGAGCACCTCAGGCCTGGGCAATAAACCAGCCCTACCCCTTTAAATCAAGGGGGCAGGTGTTGCCTGGGGGAATGGCCCCCTGGGATCAATGCTGTTAATTTTATCAACAGTCCAGGCCTGAAAGACATAATGTGTTCATTGTTTTCTTCCTGCCATTAGAGGTCAAGTGACAACCTTTGAGACCCCCACCCCACAATGTAGTTTAGATATTTCTAAAAACCCTAAAGATTAATAAATACTTTGTTTTATCATTTTTCAGACTTAAAGGGTGCAGTATTAACCTAATTTTTTAAAATTGTGTTTTTAAGCCTTTGTATTTTTCAAACTGGAATACCATTGAGATTACATTAATTCCCTCTTGGTGGCTTGACACCTGACCATGAAAGAAATGGTGTAAGTGCAAATAGGGAGGGAGAGAGTCATCTGCCTCTCTTAACAATTACTAAGTGTGTATAAGCAATATGAAATAGGCACCCTTTTACATGGTTTCAAGTATTCCTATCTGATACTAATCATTTTCAAATTGGTCTATTTGATCCATACTCTAACAGGGTCAAATTGTACCTGGGAGTAATAGTAATGAAGGGGTGGCTCAGTATTCTCCAGTCTCACCAGATGCAGTTTAGTGCTATATGTAGGACACTGGTTATAGAGTAGAATTTGGTAATGAATAATACCTAATGATATCCATTTTGATTGTATAATATTCCATTAGAAATAATAAAAGATTCCACCTAAAAATCAGTGTGAGAAGAATCTAGTTCAGTTTAAAACCTTTTCAGGGATTATCCTAACAATTTCTAAAAATTTAATTGAAAACCAAAAATGGTAGATCTTTAGTTGTACATACAGACATTCACATTTGGTGAATTATAAGAATTTTTTTTTTTCACTGGTCCCGTAACCTGGTTTAGTTTGGGGGGGGGCACTACTCATGTAGTGCGTCTTGGGCAGGAATAGCATGGTGAAGCCCAACCCACTCCAGGTCTACATCTGGTAAGAGTTTTCCTTCTATACCAGTTGTCATACCGAGGTTAAAGAGCCCAGTCTGCCCTACTATCTATTCATCACTGAAGAGACAATAGTGTTGTGGGGGTGCCACTCATGTAAGTGGGTCTAGGCCAAACCATCTCTCCCTAGGTTTACAAAAGGTTTGAATTCAGAATTTTCCTTCTCCTAGACTAGTTGCCATACCAAGGTTAAAGAGCCCAGTCTGCCCTACTATCTATCCATAGCTGGAAGGAGAATGATTGGATTCATACATTTCCTAAGAGTATCAGCAGTATAAACCCTGTTTAAAATTTGAAAGTGGGTAAGCAAGTCCACTTCCTATGATGATAACCATTACACCATGAGCACTTCCAATAAATTATATACATCCCAATTAATTGAAAAGAAACAACTTTAGTTAAAATGAGAGAAGGGTTTAAGAGAGTTGTTGTTTTGTGTTTAATTTGTTATTAAGAACAGGTAATTCTGATTTTCCTCTAACCAACTTTTTTGAAAGTCTCCATGGCTTAGTGACTATCATGCTGGACTTAGACATCATAGTAAACAAGTTTGGACACGTGATGTGCTATTACATTTACTTCTGGACTAATACTCTTGGGATAGGTATTAATTTCCTCATTCCCCCAGCTCTGAGTCAAATAGTACTACTGCTGTTCTTTTGTGGACGTGCACGGTGTAAATTGTGGAAATGTATACATCCAACAATTCTCTCTCCAGCCATGGATATATAGTAGGGCAGACTTGGGCTCTTTAACCATAGTTAGGCAACCAGTCTAGGAGAAGGAAAACTGAATTCAAACCTTTTAAATGCTGCTTAAGAAATTGTGCCACATCCTGGCGGAGGGATTGGTAAATACATACTGTTCTGCAAGGATGACTTTGGGATTAAGTAACTCATGAAAGTTGTTTTACGGCATGTCAACCCATTGGGTTATTTTATGCTGAAGACGTTTTGTTTTATTCATTCTTAGTGGGTACTAAACATTTTTTTAAAACTTGTGTTTTTCTATTTAGCCCATAGATAGACAGGTACTACCACCCCGGGTCAGAGTGGACTAGGGAGCAATGGTGATGAAGGGGTGCTCCACATTCCCCAGACCTCCAGAACTAGAACTTCACCTTCAGATAGTTTAACATTTATACCCAGGACATGAAGACCCTCAACCACCGCCTTCTATCACATATATGATAAAAAGGGTTAAGGGTTGGGACAATTATATAGGTGCTAGGACTGGACAGAAAGTTGATATGCCATTAAACAAAGAAACTAAAACTAACCGACTTTTTCAACTATTTCAACCTATCAACATTTATCAAATGACACATGTTAATTAAATGTACAATTATATTTTATCTTTATTGTTAAAGACATAATCTCTTTGAGAAAGGGTAAATATTTCACTGCAAAGATAAAATATAATTGTATATTTGATTAACAAGTGTCATTTGATAATAGATTTGAATACCTAATTGGTACCTCCACACACATTTGATGAGAATGTAATATGATGCCAAAAATTTTTTTTAAATATAAAAATGGGATGACAAAAAATTGTATAAAAATTAATTTTATTGCAGTTAATCATTTGTAAATAAGATGAATGGAGAATTCTGATATTAAACATATTTGCTTTCAATTTCCTTTTTAACCCAAAAATCTTTGTTGTTCCCTCTCTAGTGACCTCAAATGACCTTTGATGTCAACCTCCCATGACCTATGTTACAAGTTGGAGGTTTTGTGAGAGTTCATGCCAAAAATCACATCAATAAAAATTGTTTTATCTGACAGTGTCATTTACAAACAAACAGATGAAAAGTGGACTCACCTATTATTATGAATAAATATAAAATGTAAAAAAAAACCCTATTCTATACCGCACTATCGGTGGGGCATTAGAATGCACCGACTACACCTCTGCAGAGGGGTAAGAGGGGTCACCTGTTGGCCGTGGGTGGTGACCCGTGATGCTTAAGGATAGAACACAGGTGGTTGAGTAGTCCATGACATGCAATACTCCACTTTGGTCCTTTCTTGGGCTAGACGGGCGGTCGGAGAGGCCCCTCCAATCAATCAGCTAGTCACGTCAAGCCCTATATGATTGTCCCAACCCTATTGCCCTTATGGCAAGCCCCTAACCTTTTTATCATATGGGTGCTAGAAGGTAGTGGCTGAGGGTCTTCATATCCTGGGAATGATGTTAAACTCTATCTGATGGTGAGATACCAGTTTGGGAGCTCCCCATCATCACCATTGCTCCCTGGTCCACTCTGACCTGGAGTGGTAGTACCTGTTAGGGTCCCATATATGGGTTAAATAGAAAAACATGAGTTTATAAACAAAATTTGATTATCCATTAAGAATGAATTTATTTCAAAACTTTGTTGACATTAAATGATTAAAACAAACCAAACCCAACAAAACTTATTCTATATTTGGTTTGGTTTGGTTTAATGGCATATCAACCCCATGGGTTATTTAATGCCAGCTCTATGATATTTATATATATTATATCATATTTATTTTATAATATAACAATGAATAATATAACAAGTAATATAACAACAAATAATAAATAAATAAATAATATAACAATATCTAGCATAACACAATATATATATGGGTTATTTCATGTCAAATCATCCAGGCTATGTCACCTACCCCCTTCAATTTTTCTGAAATTTTGTACAGGACTAATTTTGTGGACTATGTTAAAGTTAGACCATCCCAAAAATTTGAGGGGGTGGGGGAGCGCAACAAATGGTGACATTTTTTAATCTATTTTTGTCTGTAAAATGAGTTCTAGAGCTTCCCTTCTCCTAAAATTTGGTTTATAAAAACATTTTCACCTAAGGAACCCTATAAAAAAGTCTTAAAGTTAACCAAATTAAAGTTATTAATGATTTTTGATTTGCAAAATTTTAACTGATGTTGTAGCTCCAGTTCTGAGCAAAAACCAAACTATCTTTTTGGTACAAATAATGTATCTTTTTGTTTGTTTTGTTTTTTTGTATTTCTTTTTTGTTTGTTTTGTTTTTAGACAAAGGTTCATTTTGTCTAATTTTCATGTCCATACCTATTATACAAAAATGGTGTTCTAATAGTTCAAAAGATTCACCATGGAATTTATATAGGTCATTTTAAGTTAATTTTTATATTTAAAACAATTCCTATTTTATTTCATTAAACAAGACATTACTATTGTCATAAATAAAATCCTGATTGTAATATTTTCTATTGAGAATTTTCACTTTTTCCTTTTTATTGACAGCACAAATGCGTTCTTTACGACTGTTCTATGGAGACAAGGAATGCACCCGAGGTCAAGTTGTTATTGCTAGCCGTGAAAGCCAATACAAAATTTTGCACTTCCATCACAGTGGGCTTGACAAATTAGCAGCAATATTTGAAGAATGGAATTTGTTTGCCAACGCAAGAGAAAAGGTATTTATTATTCCCAGAATCATTTCATTTTGATTATTATTCCAGCTGAAAACTTGCCCTACATAAAGTGTGTCTTTTTCAAATCAAGTAATCTAACCATAAACTGATCTATTCCACTTTTTATTGCAGCAATAAACACATAATGCTAAATCATCACTTGATAAACATCATTGAGAGGTTAACGTTTATGCCTTCCCACCCCTTCAAAGTAGCCATTGTCTTTACTACAAATATAAACAGTTAAAATTGCAAATCGTCATCAAAATTAAAAACGGAAAAATTTGTCTTGGGCATAGATTTTAATGAATTTAATTATCAATACGGACACGATTTATGTTATTTTTTACTTAAATTTTAACCGTTAGTTGTGTTTTTAACTGTTTTTCATTGGACGTTATTTTCCTACAGAGAGCCACAAGAGAACTAATTTTTAAGGGAAATAAATATTTTCTGAGAATTTATTAACATAAAAACACAGATTATTACACATTTGATCATCCATACTTAATAAAAGCATGCGTCGCTTGTAATATTGAAATAGAAAGTACGTTTTTTGTTTGTACATGTTTATCAATTTTAACTTATTTATCTGTTTTATTTTATCTATTTTTTTCCTTAAACACAACTAATGGTTAAAATTTAAGTAAAAAATAACATAAATCTTGTCCTTAGTGATAATTAAATTCATTAAAATCTATGCCCAAGCCAAATTTTTCCGTTTTAATTTTGATGACGATTTGCAATTTTAACCATATAAATACCAGATAGCTTCTTAAGTCTTCATTTTCTAGTAACTAGAAAAATAAAATCATTGGAAAAAGATCATAACTTTTGTTTCTGTCTTGGAAATTTTATGCTAAGTGAATACTTTACATGGTTAAACAAAAACATAAAGATTTGGTTTTGCTAACCTGACAAACACAAAGCAAGAGTTTTGTTTATTTACATTGTAAATTGAAATCCTCACTAAAAAGTTTTGAAATTTAAAAAAAATAATACGCTAAAAATCTGCTATAAGTAAAAAAATTTGATGGCTGTAGGTATTTATTAACCCCTCTGCACAAACAGGATGTGACACAAGGTTAATCTTTTAAAGCAGAGTTTAACAGGTTTGAATTCAGTTTTCCTTCTCCTAGACTGGTAGCCATACTAAAGTTAAAAACCCCAGTCTGCCCTATGATTTATCCATAGCTGGAGGGAGAATATTTGGATGCATACCTTTTGCTATGTAAAATGCAAACAGCCTTCCAGGATTTGAACTCAAGTTGCCATGTTCATTTCCTATGACGATAACTATTACACCATAAGTGCCTCCTCTGGTGGCCATAACTGTAGTCATCTCAGTTATGCTATCAGAGACAGACATGAAAAAGACATTTGGTGAATTATAATAAGATACTAGTTATTACCTTTGTTAATGAGTTTGATTCCACTGGGTGACCTATACTTCTGTCTTTGTGCTAAACTTAGCTTATTTTATTCCTCTGTTTATTTTTAGATGAAGATCTGTATGTAGATATTGTATTAAGTGCATATATGTTCTGTGCTTTTTTTAAGATTAATGTAAAAAGAGTGAAAAGGGGAGATCCCCAAGGAGGCACAACAAAGAAATAATAATGATAATAGGTTGCTGGTCAAGGGGGAGATAACTACGTTTTCTACAGTTTTATTTTATTATTATTATTTTTTTTATATTGAATATAAAGTAATTTTTTCAAGAACCAATTCATTTTTTTCACAGGGAAAGATTATTAAAATTCTTAAGATAGATCAGCTACATAGCAGCTTTGGAGTTATCTCCCTTAGAACTTCAACCCTCTTCAGATAATTTACAAATGTTTATGCATCTACTAAGTCAATATGAACAGAGTGAAAAATGAGACTTTAATTATTGCAATATTCACAACTTATATATATATAGTATTCACAGTATAAAACCAACAAAAAAGATTTCAACAGATCAAGCTAAATAAATAAAATAAATATATATTTTTTTAAATGTTGCTGTGCAAATCTATTTTGTACAGGGTGGTCCAAAAGTTCTGTTACCCTACATATTTTTTTAGAGGTAAAATGATTACATAATACAAACTGAAATTCTAGAAAATAATTTAATTTAAAAAATTATTTTCTTAGAGGTAAAAAAAATTGCATAATTTATATATTATATTATTAGAACAAAAATAATGAAAGTTAAAACAATATCTGTGGGTGACAAGACTTTCGGACCACCCTGTACAACTATAGGCAACCTCAGAATCAAAAAGATTTTCATCATCCTCAGAACATTAGGAATAGTACTGACATTTTAAACCTGTTTATAAGATACTTTTACATTCGGAAGGGGAATGTAAAATCATATTTTGCATTTGGAATGCATGGCCTGATGAACGTGAACTTTTTGCTAATAATTTAGAGGTATTCATTCCGTCAGCATCTCTCTCTGACTCGCTGGTTCTGATTGTGGGGCTTATCCACTGTACTTCTTTGAAACTCTGACCACCTTTCCTTCTTTTCAATATTAAGTTCTGTATATACAGCATCACGCATAAATAAGTATATACCTCTAACAATTCTTTATAAAATGTTAATTTTCTTCTGAATCAAAGATGCCTGGTTTTTATTTATTTCTAATAGAACTTCATACAATCAAAATGGATATTATTTATTACCAAATTCGAAAGCATTGAAACTATAATTAAAACTAAAATTGCAGCACCTCTATAATGAAAAATGAAATAATTTTTTAAAATGCTACATATTCAGACTAAACATTGTTTATATGCTGTTTCTGATAATATTGATAATAAAGTTTACTATATTTATGAATAAAGAATGCTCAATATTAATGATAGAGTATATATAGCTGTTGGTCTGAGGAAGACACAGGCTGACAGTCAACTAGTCAACTCTATGCTTACAAAATATCCTAACTGATTGCATCTGATAAAAATGGAAAGGTATTAGCTTGATGGAGCTACCATTACCATTTGCCTAGTGACATAGGTGACACTTTAAAATCTGGGAGGTATTTCTGACTAAATATTTATTGATTGATAAATTTAGCCTTTAAATATAAAAAGGTTCCCCACCTCTATAGTTATATATATATATATGTGTGTGTGTGTGTAGTGAGACTGATAGCTTTTGATTTAATGCATCCTGGGATGCACATATTTGCTTTCAATGAGTCTCCGGAAAAATTTATGGGTCCCAACTAAAGCCGTCTAACTCCTACCTTGTAACCTATCCTGTGTAATTTGTTTCTAAGAAACTATTGAAATGCATTTACAGTTAGCTTGAAACAGTGAGGGAAGAAAAAAGAAAAACACTTGGTCACATGGATATGATTTTATTGCATCCTTTAGGATTTTTGTGCGTCAGGGACGCAGGATACATACCTATTGCATTTCTCTCGTCTCTCTCGCTCTCTCTCGCTCTCTCTCTCTCTCTCTCTCTCTCTCTCTCTCTCTCTCTCTCTCTGTGTGTGTGTGTTCCCAATCCTATTTATTATTTGCTTTTATTTATCCAATAGAAACTCATCAAATTAATATTTTCTTTTCTTTCTTTTTTCTTTTTTTCTTATATATTTTAACATTATTTTTTATTTCATCTTTTTTTGGTGTATTTCAGTTTATTCCTGTTTTATTTTCACTTGTTGACATAATCTTTTAATTTTGATTTTATTTTTAGATTTTCCCAGTCTAGTATTTTCCATAAATATGTACACTTCAAACATCTTTTGGTAAAATGTTAATGATGCCAGGATTTCATTATTTTTACTGGAACATTATTCAATCAAAATGGATATTATTAGGTATTATTCATTACCAAACTCTACAAGATTGAATAAGTATGTTCAACCTCCAGTCACACTATTACATTAACTTTAGGACTTTTACTCTTGGGAAAGGTATGAAACCCTTCATCTCCTCAACTATGGTTTAAATAGTACTACTACATTTTTTCTGCTTAGGCATTTAGCATTAAATAACCCATAAAGGTTGATATACTGTTAAACAAAGAAACCAAACCAATACAGTATTGAAACTGTTGCAGTTAAAAAAATAAGTTCTCTTCTTATATATATTTATATAATTTTATTTTTGATTTGATTTGTTTAATGACATATCAATTTTCATGGGTTATTTAATTCTAAAGCCATCCTTGTAGAAGAACAGTAGTGGTACTATTTAACCCATATCTGGATGTGGGGGGTAAAGGGGTTTATATCTTTCCCAAGTGTATTAGTCCAATAGTGAACATAATTGCATGACTGGAGTTCAAACTCTACATTGTCGCAATCCAATAGGTTAGCCACTTCATCACGGAAACTACCCCCAATTTATTTTTGGTTACAGAGTTTCAATGATGTAAAGTTTGGTAATAAATGATACCTAATAATATCCATTTGGACTGTTATAATGTTCCACTAGAAATGGTTTGTAAGAAAATTAATTTTTCATAAACAATTACTAGGTGTGTACTTATTTATGGGCAATACATTATACCAATGTTTGCTATTAAAAATAGAGAAAAGAAATAGAAATGTGGGTAATTTCCTATAAATCTAACATAAACAAAGGGGAACCACTCTTGACTGATAAATTATTTATTTATTTTCCCATTAAACTAACCCTAAACCCCAACCGAATCCTAACCCTAAACCATCTTCTTTTTTCCTAGTAGATCAATAAATAAATAAATAAATTATCAGTCAAGAGTGGTTCCCCTTTGTTTATGTTAGACTTATAGGAAATAATCGAAATGTGATATTGTGAATTTGTACAAATGTGAAATTATTTTTTCCAGGCCAATGGCAATTTTTATGATCAGACTCTGAAAATGATGCCAATCAACATGAATCTACTTTCTTTGGGGGACAACATCATAAGCCAAACCGTGACAGATTTCTGCTGGAACCATTTTTCTCTAGAGGTCAGCTCTTCACAAAAGCTTTGGAGTTTGCTGGGATCTCGGCAATTCATGTTGATCCAATGCCAAAGCTTAGATTAGACCCTTTTTACCTCCCCCTTTTTTCACTGACAATTTTTCCCTTGTGTGTTTTCCTTTTTTTGTGGGAGATCCCTTGCTTTAGACAATTTTACACCCCTTCCATTTATTCACCAGGCAAAGTGTGTTTTTTTCTTTCCCTCTACTAATATATACATTAATTCCTTTATATTTTACTAACATCCTTCCTAATAAAATAATAGATCATTTATATATTGATCAGCACTTCAGCTTAGGATTAAAGTAAGGGTTTTTATGTTGGACCCAACTTTAATTCTATCCAACTCCTTTTTATTCTTCTCCTCTTGAAAATATTCCTCATCCTCCTTAATATTCTTTTATTTTTTAAATCAATACTTTTAGTCTGTTAAACTTTTGCTAAATTAAATTATTCTGAAATGTTACATAACATGTGCTAACAATTAAAAGGTTTGTATATAAAATACTAGTCATGGTATGTATTAATTGAAATATGAAGTGCAATCTACAGTGAGGAAAAAGTAAAAAGAAAAAAAGTTTGTTCATTGAAATAGTGTGTGCAGTCATTTGCAAAATATAAATTAGGCATTATGTTATTCTATAAATGCAATTGTATATATGTATATTGAATGACATATTTGTTTATTTTTTCAAATACACCAAATTAATTAATTTCAAGGAAGATGGAAAAATGAATATTGAGTTACATCCCTTGAACACACTATTTACAAGAGTAAATACAGGTTAACTTGCTGTGCAGTTGTGGTTAGCAAGTTAGCTCAGCCAATTTTTCTGTAATGAGTATGATTCTCACTGGTTGCCCCACAATTGTGTCATCATAAATTTTCATTAATTACATTATATGGGATAGTCACATAATAAAACTGGCATACATGAAATAAAAATAACATTTTCTAATTTAAATCAAGGCAATTACACTCAATATATACCTATGTAACTAAATGTAAAACTATTTGAAAAAAATGCTTGATGAATTTTACCTTTGATTTCTTTCACCATCCCTGTTGAGGTGAATAGTCAATTCTTTTTACCTTCATGTTACAACATAAAACAAGAAATAGTGACAGTTTTCCAAATTTTGCATTAATTGAAATATTTCATAATAGGTTTGGTTTTTTGGGTTTGGTTTGGTTTGTTTCGTTTTACAGCAACCTCAGTGGGTCATTTAATGCCAACAAAGTTTTGAAAAAAAAAATTCATTCTTAATGGATACTCAATTTTTTTTATAAACACATTTTTTCTATTTAACTCATAGATGGGACCCTAACAGGTACTACTGCTCTAGGTCAGAGTGGACATGGGAGCAATGGTGATGAAGGGGTGCTCCACATTCTCCACATCTCCAGAACTGGAACCTCACCATCAGATAGAGTTTATCTTCATTTCCAAGACATGAAGACCCTCAGCCACTGCCTTCTAGCACCCATATGATAAAAAGGGTTGGGGAAATAGGATTGGGGCAATCCTATAGGTGCTAGGGCTTCATGTGCCCAGCTGATTGTTTGGAGGTGGAGGGGCCTCTCAAACTGCCCGTCTAGCCCAAGTAAGGGCCAAAGTGGAGTGTTGCATATCATCAACTGCTCATTTACCAGGATTCCGTCCTTAACCATCATGGGTCGCCACCCACGACTAACAGGTGGCTCCATTGGGAGAGTCTTACCCCTCTGCAGATGTGCAGTCTGTGTATTCTAATGCCCCACCGACAGGGCAGTCATGATAGGTTTATCTGTTTATGATAATGTAGCAAATCCTTATCAAAGACGGGTGGAATAAAAGAATACTCCATGATCATATTGTATTGGTGAGTCAAAAGTTTTGCAATATTTTGGTACATGCTAGTTTGTGGCATGTATATCACATGGCCAAAGAAGTTCAAGTTGTGGAGAGTGCCCATTGTGGTTGGTAGTATTTTGGTAGTTGGTGCAGTGACATTTTGTGAATTGCTTCACTCCTTGTGTGATTTGAAGCTGCACAGATGAACATGCAATTTAGTTAATTTGGGAATTTATGCTTAACAAGTTTAAACCAGGCCGTAATGTTGCAGAAGCAACAAAAAAACATTTGTTGGGAGAAAAGTGAAAGCACAGTTAATCACAGTACAGTAATCAGATGGTTCAAGAAATTTCTTTTGAGTTGCAAGAACCTCAATAATCGGGCAAGGTCAGGTTGGCTTAAAACTGTGGATTTCAAGGCTGTGCTCCAAGCCATAAAGGCAAATCTGGTTGAGTAGCACTTGAAGAGTATCAGGCAAGCTTGGCATCTCACTGTCCAGTATGGTTTATCATCTTCATAACCTCAGTAAAAGTATCTAGAGCAGCTAAATTGTGCAAAAAATATTACTATGATATAAAAATATTACCAAAATATTGCAAAAGTTTTGATGGTTTCTATGTTTAATGGCATATAAACGTTCATGGGTTATTTAATGCCAAAGCCATCCTTGTAGAAGAATGGTAGTAGTACTATTTAACCCATAGATAGGAACATGTGAGGGTTCATACCTTTCCCAAGTGTATTAGTCTGAAAGTGAATGTAATAGTACAACTCGAGTTCAAACTTGCTTACTATGATACAACCTTACCCACTACACCATGAGACTCTCCTCACAAAAGAAAAGAAAAAGTTTTGACTCATCCTAGTAAAACCAACTGTATTTAAACCTTAGATACACAGAGTAGATTTCAGCTTCTGTTATTTTTACCCACTTACTTTAACATTACTCTACTTATTCCCCAGTTTTGCTTTAGTTATTTTTTGCACTTACAAAGTTGATATTTCTGCCAATCAACAAAAACAAAATAAAAAAATGTGATTAAACCCAAAATGTTGCAATTTCAACAAAAAAAAGAAGTTTTTTTAGCTGTTTTTAGCACTCTGTACACTGTATGTTATGCATTGAAAATTAATAAAAAAAGGATTGTCAATGGTCATGAATCATAGCAAACATAACAGAATAGGCTTATTAAATGTATCTATATATAAACTGGCTTATTTCGTGAAGGGAAATTTTGCAACTTTTTCTCTTAATGATCCAGTCATTTACAGTGAATGGATTAATAAAAAAAGTCAAACCAGGAATGTGTAAAATGTATTAGATACCAATTAAAAGTTGGTATTATTTAGATTTTTTGACTGTTGTCCTTATTTTTATTGTTATATACACAACTTTTCAGTTAATGTGTTTCTTGTCAAACTCAGGAGTTTTTATGTTGCAATCAGGAGTCTCATGGAACTTCAACAGTTCCCAAGTTTGACAAAAAACAGTCTGAAAGATGTCAGAGGGTACATTGACCAAAATGTTGTGTATATAACAATAAAGATGCGGACAACAGTCTGAAAAATCTAAATAGTACAAATTATCAAATCTCATCTCAAAAATTCAGACATGCCAAATAAAAGGTACCACCAGATACCAGGTAAAGGTAAACAATAATAAGTAAGGGTTAAAACAGGTAACTAATGAATTTGCTGCATACAAGGGTTGGCTGAAAAGTTCATAGGCTGACCAAGATACTCTCATAGAATCAGACGAAATGAGGTTTATTTTTTTGGATCCCATTTGTCTAAAAGATCATCTACAGAAGATATGACATCATTATATGAACTTTTCAGTTCACCCTTGTATATTTGATATATGTATCCATACATATTACTAAAATTCTCATTGTGTTTGTATAATGTATATAAGTAGATAGGCAATTTGAGTGACTAAGTCAAGTTTGGGATGGGTTATATTCCTAGAGTACAGATTAAACTTACTCTCAATAGTTTACAAGACTAGCATGTTAACAACTGCACTACCAAGTATACTCTCTTTTTACATAATATATATATATATATATATATATATATATATATATATATATATATATACAGCAGCAAAGACCAAAGTTTAATAAAATGCACACCCTATTTTTGTCCAAGAGGGCATTAAAAACTTTTAACTCCTTATTTTGCATAAAAAAAGGCAAAAGAAAAAATATGATAAGGGTATAAATCAATGAAATATAAAAAAAATTAATAAAAGTAATGATTAAAAATTTAAAACAAATTAATAAAGAATAAAACATAATAAAAGGGAAAATACAAACAAGAAGGATGATTTAAATAAACAACTAAAAACAAGAATATATAAAGAATAAAAGATAAGAAAATGGATATATAGAAAAAATAATGTTTATCAATCTATATATACGAGGATGAGTAAAACAGTCTTTTATGGAGCTTAAGAAAAAGGGTTTGAGAGACAAACATTATTCCAGTGACGAGGAAGTGAAATCTGTAGTGAAAAACTGGCTCAAAGAACAGTCAACAGAATTTTACAGGGGCAGGGATACATGCTCTCATTCATTTTATCACTTGATACTGTTTGGAAAAATGGGTTGATATTTTTTAACCTATTAGAGGGGCTGGTTTAGCTCAGTCGGTAGAGCATCTGCCGAGGAATCGCAAGGTCCCTGCCAACTCAGCACATGAGTAGCACAGATTGGGTAATCTGATCCAAGTAGTAAAGCAGCTGATGTGGTACTCCACTTCAGCAAAAACAATCTCCCTGGTCTTGTGTTAATGAAAAGGGGATAGACTCCTTCGCTATTCAGCTGATACCAATAGTAGGCCACTCTGAAGACTTTAGTTTATATCTAAATTGTTGCTGCTGCTTTAGTTTCCATAGTAACAAGGCTAGCTAATACTTAATCACGAAGATGTCTAGACAAGGACAGATAATCAAATATTCTCCCACTGATGTAGAAATTTGGAATATCTAATATTCTTTATTATTTCACTTGTATAAAGATTGAAAGATTTTGTGCAGATAAATGATAATATCACTAAAACATATCCCAAGTGTAACACTGTATATGGTTATGAGACTCTAATTCTGGAGTTCTAAGGAGTGTGAAGTAGACATTTTGTTGCCATTACTCCCAGGTCCACTCTGTCCAGAAGTGGTAATACCTTGTCAATGAGTAATTTATGTGAAGTAAATCTGTTTAAGATAATGTTTAAGTTGATTTTGAACTACATCAATACATTGGCTATTAAAACATTGATATCAAAACTAAATATGAAGTGTTTACCTGTTTAAAATGATTGTGAAGATATATTTTTGTACTGTTTTTATATACAGTATAAAAATATATCTTCACAATCATTTTAAACAGGTAAACACTGGAGACTATAATTGTTAAACTGACTTTGGCATGAAATAAGCCAACAAGAGTTGACATGCCATAAAACCAACCAACCATATAATTGCTTGAAAATTATTAGTATTAGATAGGAATACTTAAAATCTTATACAAATTATTTGTATTAAGAATAATGATGATGATGATGATTTACAAACAGTTATAGCTTCAAGTAACTTGAAGCTATAACTGTTTGTAAATCATCATCATCATTATTTTAATTTTTTTTTGTTTTTTGCTTCATTCCTTGCGAGTTTTTCACACCAGTTTTAATTGGTGGTCTTTGGGTATCCAATACTCTCTTGAGTATTCTATCCAATTTTAACAATTCTCTGGTCTGTATAGTCTTGATTCTTCATCTGATCTCTAATTCCCCCAGATTTCTTACCGACTAAAATTGGCACTCCGTTACCTTCATGTTCCATAGATTTCATAGATGACTAAAAATAAGAATCTATGTAGTTTACATTATGATTTAAAACAGAAAATTTACATTGTATTTAGAGCAAACACACAAACTTGTTCACACATAAAAATGTAACAAGCTTGTGGCAAGAATAAGCTCATATTAGGAGAAAGAAGATTATAAACAAACACACATTCTAGTGGATATTTTCTCTGTAACAGCATAAAATATATTAGCATAGACTTAAAACTTACTTTTGGTCATCCCGTTCTGAATACAGATTCACATGACTCTCTCCCACCCATCACTATCATTTATCACCCCTGGCAGGTCATTAGGGAATTGTAGTTTGTAGTGTGTTAGGTATTATATATATATATATATATATATATATATATATATATATATATATATATATATAAAATACCTAACATACAATTCCCCGATGACAACGAAGAAATAGTTGAAAGGGCTAGTGTAAAGAATATGGGACAATTCCTCTACCAGCTGGATCCCAAACTACGGAAAATAACTAGACGACTAGAAAAGCTTCAAATAAAGATCATGAAAAAGAAATACTCCATGTTTTTTTAACAACACTTGCCTAGATAATAATAACTTACTGCCAAAATACACAACATCTATATATATATATATATATATATATATATATATATATAGTAAAGTCATCAGGGTAGCCTAATGTCGGTATCAGCCAATCAGCGAGGGAGTCTATCCCCTTTTCACTAGCGCTAGACCAAGGAGATGGTTTTTACATCTGAGGTGGAGCGCCACACCTACCATCAGCTCCTTACTTTACTGCACAGATCTCTGTGCTACTCATATGCTGAATTGGCGAGGGCCGGTTTCGAACTAGGAACCTTGTGGATTTAGCCAAATGCTCTACCGACTGAGCTAAACCGGCCGTATATATATATATATATATATATATATATATATATATATATACAATAGATAGGCCAATTTTGGGAAAAATGTTAAATAATTTTTTTTTCAGAATATTTTTCCATAAATGTAATCGGCAATATGTAGAATATGTAAAATTATTTTGATCTCAAAAATATATTTGTTGAACAGAATTTTGAACAGGAGGATCCAAATAATTAGTTGACTAATTCTTTAAAAAAGAAATGGAAGTTTGCCTTTTGGTTTCCTTGAGGATTTTAGAAGGATAGGGAAAAAAATTTCCTTTTTTTTTTTGTTTTTAGATTTTAAAATTTAATTCTAATCAACATCAGTACTAAGGAATGAATAAAATTTGCTTGGTTGGTTGGTTGGATTTCAATGGCATGCCAACCCTTGTTGGATTATTTTATGCCAAAGATGTTTTGTTTTATTCATTCTTGATGGCTATCAAAAAAATTTTTAAACACATTTTTAAAACTCATTTTTTTTCTATTTAAACCATAGATGGGACCCTAACAGGTATTACCACTCCAGATCAGAGTGGATCTGGGAGTAATGATGATGAATGGGTACTCCACACTCCTGAAGTTCTAAAATTGGAACTTCACCATTAGATGCAGTTTAACATCATACTGAGGACACTAAGACCCTCAGTCATCGCCTTCTAGCTCATATATGATAAAAAGGGTTAGGATTTACCATAAGGTAATAGACTTGATGTGACCAATCAATTGATCAGAGTGGGCCTCTTCGACCGCCTGTCAAGCCTAAGTAAGGGCCAAAGTGGAGTGTTGCATGTCATAGGACTGCTCACCCACCAGGATTCCATCCTTAACAGCCTAGGTCATCACCCCAAGGTTAACAAGTGGACCCATTGGAAGTGATTTTACTCCTCTGTAGAGGTGCAGTTGGCATATTCTCCAAATAAAATTTGTTTTTTCTTGTAGAATGTTCCAGTTTTTAACTTGCAAAACATTTACATGCACAGCAAATAGTTTATTTATTTAAATACTTATGTGTAGTACTTTATCTCTACTTATTATACACTTTAAAAATAATGTGTTTGTGAGTATATATATATATGTGTGTATATGGTATACATATGGACACATCATTACAGTAACCTAATTCTTTTTCTCTTTCCTTATCTCTATGGAGGACAAGTAATGAGGTTTCAGTGCTCTCTCTCTCTCTCATCTCGAAAAAATTTCTGCTGGGTTGGCAATTGGATGGGTGGGGGTAAAAGTAGGAAATGATCCTCTCATAACTATTACTATTTATTCTTCAATGCAAACACGACGCGATATTCACCACAACAAATGGATTTTTCTCAGAAACAAGATAAAAACCAGCAACTGATTCCTCTCAGCCTCCATTACCATTATTCTGCAGAATCCATATTGAATTATTCACAATGATTTCTTCTTCATATCCATCCAGGCCATTTTTCCTTTCACCTCTTTCCATTTGACCTTTTCATTTTCTCTTCATCTGTCGTTTTCTGGGCCTACACTTAGTCACATGCAGTTGTCCATCTTGCTATACAACAGGTTTCTTATATACTTATAGATATATGTAAGTAATTCATTATTTATAAACAATTTCTAAACTATCTGTTGTTTTGATAAAGAATATGTATATGTATGTATATGTAGTTATTCTTGTTTTCTGTTAATTTATATCTGCTGTTAAAAAATGATATCAATATTTAGAAAATTTTACTTATAATTTTACTTATGAAATATTAAGTCAGCATTTTCTTGTTTATATTTTATATTTCATGAATATTAAAGAAAAAGTAAAATTAAGTTAAGAACAAAAACTGATTTTCTAGTTTGTCCTCTTTCTAAAAATGAAAACAAATTAATGAAATACATTTTTAAACATCTCTTACTTTGAAAGTTTATTTATTTACAGAGCCAGTCAGCAATTTTAAGAGTTTTTCACATGCACACATATATATACTATTATTAATAGTTTACGAAAGATACACATTTTTAAGCAAATAGTTTATGAAAGATAAACATTTTTAAATATATCTTACTTTAAAAGTTTATTCATCTGCAGAGCTAGTCAGCAATTTAAGAGTTTCTTACAAGTGCGTCTGTATATGTATAATAATAACAAGTGCGTATATATATAATAATAATAATAATAATATATGTGTGTGTATATATATATATATATATATGTGTGTGTGTGTGTGTATATATATATATATATATATATGTGTGTGTGTGTATATATATAATTATTATTATTATTATCATCATCATCAATAGTTTATTCTTTCAGTCGAAACATGATAATTTTGCAATTATATTGTACTTAAAAAAATATCTAAAACTTTATTTAAGTAGTTCATTACTTACAAACATTTTGTGAATTCTGCATGTTGTGTAATGTAGGAGAATTATATATATATAGGCATTCTATATATATATATATATATATATATATATATATTATATATTATTTTTTTTTTTAATTATTCTTATTAAAAGTTTACTCTTTCAGTTGAAACATGATACCAGTATTTAAGTAATTTTGCAATTATATTATACTTAAAAAAATATCTAAAACTTTATGTAAGTAGTTCATTACTTATAAACATTTTGTGAATTTGGTATGTTCTTTAATGCAGGAGAATTATGTATATATAGGCATTCGTTTTATATATCTATTAGTTTACTTATGCCATAAAAAATTTTGAAATTTTGAAATTACATTATACTTCTAAAATATCATAAACTTTGTAACTCTGTATTTTCTGTTTACTTCATGACTTTCTGAATATTAAACTAAATGTAAAATTTAACTAAAGATAACAATTGATTCTCTGCCTTGTTCTCTTTCTATAAATACTAAAAAAAACTCTAATGTGAGTGTCAGTGTGTCACATGTTTTCAACTTTACTCCAAGAAGCTGTAGTCCATCATATCATACCATTTTGGAATCAGGCCAGTTCTGTGGCCAAATTAAAAACATTCTGGGCTGAATCTGGACCTGCAATTTTGAAATGTTGGATTTCTAAGTTTTAATTACTGCAATTGTACGATAATGTACGATAAGTACTCAATGCAAGAAGTATTATTGTTGGGCTAAAGGTATAATCAAGAACCGTCTCCAGGATCTAGCTAAATTACCACCCAATACGATGGATTTTAAGCTAGTAATAAATAAAACTGATGATGATGCAGGATCAATCACAATTTAAGATTTCCATTTAACACAATATTTCTTGTATACACATAAATATGCCATTATTTCAATTAAATAGGGTATATATTTTTTCTATTAATTATAATTTAAATATAATACACACTCATACTTGCACACATGCACACACACACACACACACACATCTCACCTAGCGTAATTGAATGAGCTGTTTGCAGCTTTTGTTTTTTTGTGTTTTTTTTAATCTACAAACGCAGCGTTTGTCAACAATTTTAAATAGATTTTTTCTCTCACACATTTCAAGATCAACCATAAAGCAACAGAGGCTCGCAGATTTCTTATTTTCTGTAATAATTTATTTTTCCTCAAACTAATGAAAGCCCTGATGAAGATCTATCGAAACAGATCGAAACACTGCATCCTAGGCGAAATAAACATTACTCGTTTACAAACTTGTGTTTTTTTTCAATTTTTCATAATATTACACACATAAATATATATAGATAAATAGACCTGGGTATACTACATCTGACACTTCTCCCACCACCTCCTGACCAGTCTGCTTGGTGGCCCCAGAAGGGAAGGTTTCATATATTTTTTATGAACTACTTCATGAAAATTATATGTAATAAAGTGTGGGTTCATATATTTTTTATGAATACTACTTTATGAAAATTGACATGTAGAATGGGAACATTGTATCATAGATGGGGTTGTATATAATAGATTTGGGGGGCATGAGCTGGGGGATGAGGGGTTTGTAGTAGTGGTAATACTAGTAAAATTTAAAGACCTTAATTCATTCTTTGCTTTGTCTTCTTGCTATAAACTAGAAGTATAATTGGTAGTGGCCTTGTTGTCAGTATCAGCCAGACACTGAGGAAGTTTATCCCCTTTTCACTAGCATTAGACCAGGGAGATTATCTTGTTGTGATAGACTACCACACTTACTGTCAGCTCGTCACTTTACCACACAGATCAGATTACCAAAGCTGAGTTGATAAGGAATGTTATAAAACCCAGAACCTTGTGATTCCTAGGCAGATGCTCTGCCAACTGAGCTTGTTTTTTTCCCTTTATATATTGTATATATATGTATATATATATATATATATATATGTATATATATGTATATATATATATATATGTATATGTATATGTATATATATATATATATATATATATATATATATTTCTGCTTCTCTCTCGATGAGTCCAGATTAAAAACATTTACATCTAAAAACGGACCTAATTATCATTATGCTCTGATGATGATTTTTTATAAATTGAAATATTGTCAATATTAGCAATGAAAATGATATAAAAATATATTCATTTTAACAACATTGTGTGTTTTCATACCCTTTTAACTATACACACACACACACACACACATATATATATTGTATATATGTGTGTGTTTTGTGTGTGTGTGTATGCATGTATACGTACTTATAAGTAAAAATCCTAAGTTTTAAATTTGTTTTTGTGTATGTGGGTATGCTTAATTTATCTACACAAACAAAAAAACAAAAAAAAATAGTTAACTGAAATGAATCATAAAATAAATATCAAATTTAAATCAGCTCACCCCTCCCCACTCACTCCTCGAAACCTAATCAACTTGCAAAATCCACTCACACACATAAATATGCATACCAGAAACTTATAATTATTGTTTTAAAATTCCTAGTGCTGGTGTGTCTAACTTTTAAAAAAGAAAAAAACAAATGCTGAAAGTAATTTGAAAAGGCCAAGAAACTGGAATAAATATATATCTGATAAATTTAAAGTTTTCATTTTATATATATATATATATATATATATATATATATATATTCAAACCACTTGGTTTTTCAAAATCACATGAACGAGAAACAATAACCAAGCACCATTGACTTCATATCCATACTACCCTAACTTAGATATACATGGTCTATCAACAATATTGACTACTCTTTACTTATAAATATACCACACTATATTGTCAATATATATATATATATATATATATATATATATATATTGACAATATAGTGTGATATATTTATAAGTAAATAGTAGTCAATATATTATATATATATATATATATATATATATATAGTGATGCTGATAGCTTTTCTGATTTAGTGTGTCCTGGGATGCACATATTTGCTTTGAAAATATGGGAAAATTTATGGGTACCAACTAAAGCTGTCTAACTCCTACCTTGTAACCTACCCTGTATAATTTGTTTCTAAGAAACTATTGAAATGTATTTAGTTAGCTTGAAATGGTGAGGGAAGAGAAAAGAAAAATCTTAAAGGACACACGGTTACGTCCTTTTAGATTTTTGTGCATCAGGACATGTACTTATCAGC
>CM042177.1:12743473-12829135 GCA_023376005.1 Doryteuthis pealeii
CATGAAAACAATAAAACACTCAGTTTTAATAATGATATTTTGCAAAAGAAACTTTACACAATCCTACATCACAATATGGCCTCCTTGGGATGTTTCATTAACACTGAATTTGTCAATAAGCAGCCAAAATGCCTTACATTGAGCTACTGCAGAACAGAATGAAATTGTTGCTCTTCCTGTATACCTTTGATGACAAAAATGTTGCTGTACATGCAAAAGTGTCAATGATAATGCAGAGATGTCCTGCATCCCTGATGCACAAAAATCTAAAAGGACACAGTAAAATCATATCCATGTGGCCCAGTGTTTTTCTTTTTTTTTTTTTCCCTCACCATTTCAAGCTAACTGTACATACATTTCAAGTTTTTCTTAGAAATTGATTACACAGGATAGGTTAGAAGGTAGGAGTTAGACAGCTTTAGTTGGGACCCATAAATTTTCCCGGGGACTCATTCAAAGCAAATATATGCATCCCAGGACACATTAAGTCAAAAAACTATCAACATCTCTGATAATGTTTGACAAATTTCTATTTTTAAAATGTCTGAAAATATTTTCAGAAATAAATTCAAATCAGGTGAAATTCCTCCAACAAAACTTTTGATTTTTTTTTCATTTCTTTATTTTCAGGCAATATTTTTTGGAGGTGTTGAAGCCTCTTTGCGACATGAAGCTTGGCCATTCTTATTACATTATTATCCATTTGACTCCACATTTCTGGATCGTGAACATATCAGAAATGATAAGTTCATACAGTATCAGGATATTCGCAAACTAAAGTAAGCAACAAAATTATCTTTTACATTTTCTTTTTTTTTTATTTTGATATTTTTCTCTACAAATTATTTATACCTAAAATTTAGATCTTGAAAAGCCTGAATAGACACTACTGCTCATGAATAAGTGACCATGTGCCATACTAAGGATTGTAAATTAGAAAAAAAATGAAAATGTAATTTTCTTCTAAACCAAATATAAGTAAGTATTCTGTGTTCTCCCTTTGAATAAATAGTATTATTTCAACCACTGATGAGTTATCAAAAATATTTTTTAAAGTGGAAGGGAGGCAACTCTTACCATTTTATACTTTATGATAAAAATGCATTTTTACTACAAAAATACACTGGAAATGATTTTTACCATAAAAATACATTGGAAAGGATTTTTACTATAAAAATGCATTGGAAATTATTTTTACAATAAAAATGCATGGAAATGATTTTTACTATATTTTTATAGTAAAAATTTACACTGGAAATGATTTTTTACTATAAAAATCCATTGGAAAGGATTTTTACTAAAAAATGCATTGGAAATTATTTTTATTATATAAATGCATTGAAAATGATTTTTACTACAAAAATGCATTAAAAATGATTTTTACTATAAAAATTAATAAAATCATTTAAAAAAAAAATTTTTTTTTAATGATGCTCATTTTATGTTCTAAGTATGACCACCACAACACTAAAAGAATATTTCCTATATTCTGTTGAACCATTCATTTTTTTCTTTCCTTCCCAGGGAGACAATGTCTGAAGAAGAGTACCGAGAGTTCTGGCGCAATATTCAATGTACTGTGGAGAAGGATGTCGTCCGTACAGATCGTAGCCATCCTTACTTCAAGGGAGAAAACAACCCCAACATAGAAGTGCTCAAGTAAACAATTTTTTTAATTCTTTTTTTTTTTTCCTTGAGTGAATAAAAAGCTTTGTTTCTATATGGTAAGTCATTACCCTTAGTAGGTTGTGCTGAAGACAAGCTCGGATCTAAAGAAAAGGTATTAAATTCTGTCTACCATCTTTTGTCTTCAGGATTTGATTTACATCACACTAGGAGGGAAGACAAAATGAAAATGAAAAAAAAAGAATGAACTCTCTCGTCGATTTTGATGCATGAGGGTTTATCCAATGAACAACCCACACAGTGGTTTTGTTTATAGTGGAGAAGGCTTGTATTGGACTATCCGCACTTTTTGGCACAGTCGATAGGAAAGAATTGGTGCTCAAGAAATGCCACAAATGCAATCAACGACTGATCTCATGTTTTTCAAATTCAGAGTTTTCCTTCTCCTAGACTGGTTAACTATCCAAGGTTAAAAAGCTCAGTCTGCCCTACTATTTTACCCATAGCTGGAGGGAGAATATATGGATTCATTCCTTTCACTATGTGAAATGCAAACAGCCTTGTCCAGGATTTGAACTCAAGTTGACGAGTCCATTTCCCACGACTCTAACCATTATGCCACACACCTCCATGAAGACAAAGATAAAGTTAAATGAAACCCCCACCCATCCACATGTTTTTATTACTCCATGTCAAAATGTGAAATTAAGCTGCAACAAAAAAGTTGATATCAGCCAATCAGCGAGGGAGTCTATCCCCTTTTCACTAGTGCTAGACCAAGGAGATTGTTTTTGCATCTGAGGTAGAGCGCCACACCTACCATCAGCGCCTTACTTTACCGCACAGATCCCTGTGCTACTCATACACTGAGTTGGTGAGGGCCGATATCGAACTATGAACCTTGTGATTTCTAGCCAAACGCTCTACCGACTAAGCTAACCCGACCCTTTAATGCAATAAAATATTTTATTTCCATTAAATTTCTAAAAAAATTATCAAAAAAGCAAACCTGCATATATTAAACCAGATATTATATTTGTGCAGTTAAAGATGGTGGCGACATCCCTTATTCATCAAGATTTTCTATTTGAATTCTAAAAAGTATTTTTATTCATTTTAAATATTAAAATGAAAGATGTGCAAAACAATGCTGAAGAAAACACTAAAAGAGAAATTACCTTCATGAAAAATATTATCACAAAGTTTTAGATATTTAATATATTCAATGTATTTTTGTGCTTTTTGACTCACTTTGTATTCTGAAAAAAATTAACATTTTATTTATTGTTCATTGGTAAATACAGCTTGAAACTCGTGACTTTTATGACACACCTTGTATTCTGAAAAAATTGACATTCCATTCATTCAGCTTCAATCTCGATACTTTTATGTGTATTATATATATATATGTATATATATATATATATAAATAGAATGCTAATGATTATGAAATACTAAGTTCTATGTATTTTTTCTTTCCACATTCATATTTGAAAATATTCAAAGGTCACAACACATCAAAAAACTTATTAACCATTGTTTTTTAAGTTTTCTTTCTATAAGAAATTATGAAACTCTCTTATATATATATATATATATATATATATATATATAATATATATATATATATATATGCACTGAAAGTGTTTTTATTATAAAAATACATTAGAAATTATTTGACTTTAAAAATGCATTCAATATGTTTTTACTATAATAATGTATTGCAAATGATTTTTACAATAAAAATGCATTGGAAATTGTTTTTAAAAATTGGTAATTCATCATCCAACTCTTTGGCCATCTAAGACAAAATCATCCTAATTATTAATATAGGTGAATTTTACTTTATTCTTTTGGTTTTTAAACCTTCCTTTTCTCTTAACAATGAACATTTTGAGAATATATAAAGTTGTTACAATTTATAGTGTCATAAATTGTTGACGGACCCTGTAGCTGAATATGAGGGCCGTTGGCTTTGAGATCAGAGAGTGGAAATTTACCAGTAGCAGTTATAGCTATCTGACCCCTAGAGGCGTGAATCTCACATGTCACATGATTAGTTAGTTTAGAGGAGATGCAACCTGACTTTTGAGCAGAGAGGATGTGCCTCTCTCTGCTGGGGTTGATATCTCCCCACGCAGAAAAACATGGGCTAAATAAAAAGCTTGATCAAGACATAACTGTCTTGTAGTTCATACAATTAATTGCAGTAACTAAAACTAGCCCAGGAAAAAGAAGCCCTTAGTTAGAAGACAGCAACTAAACAACAAGATGACAACCAGACAAGATAGTTTTCCTTCTATGCAATTGAATATCAACAATGCCCTGATGATGGTTTATTAAATAAA
The DNA here is from genome assembly GCA_023376005.1 of Doryteuthis pealeii. Classification (NCBI taxonomy): domain Eukaryota; kingdom Metazoa; phylum Mollusca; class Cephalopoda; order Myopsida; family Loliginidae; genus Doryteuthis; species Doryteuthis pealeii. The sequence goes on from CM042177.1 coordinate 12,747,448, forward strand.
CCAAAACATTCTAACATTGGTTCCTTCTATTATAAAATCATTCTCTGAATACCTTGTTTTTTTTAAATATTTTTATATATTTACATACCGTCATATTTATTTCCATTCATATACCTCGTAACCAAGTAAGTCTCTGTATCTGTCTCTCTCTAATATCTCTCTCTATCACTGAAGAAATCACTCTGAACTCTCTCTATTTATACCCGACAATCTTAATAAGGGTATATAACAAAGTTAATTAACAACAAGGAGTTTAAAATGAACATTGTTTAGAAAAATGAAATAACTAAATTCAAACTTTTAGTGACTTTATTATAAGTGAGATTTTTTTATTTCAAATATTATTTGTTGGTCATTTTTTTTTTTTTTAAAATCTTATGCGTTCTTATTTCTGTCTATTTATGTTTATATTTATTAATTTGAATGATTTTTTTTTTTTTTTTTTTCCTTTAGGAATATTTTGCTTAACTATGCCATTGCCAACCCTCGTATGGGCTATACCCAAGGAATGTCTGATTTACTGGCTCCAGTTCTAGCAGAAATTCAACATGAGGTAGATGTCTACTGGTGCTTTGTGGGATTGATGCAGCGTACAATATTTGTCAGCTCTCCAAAAGATTGTGACATGGACAAACAATTGGTAAGGACAAAGAAATGATGATGAAATTATTGTGTACAATGTTCAGGTGCACTACAACATCATCAAAGGTGCATGTATAATACATAGAATAATGTGGAGAAAATGTAGAACAAACACGGGATATCATAATGGATGGGAATTTATTAGTTGATGTTCAAACATTTCAGTTTACAAAGGAAAACCTTCTTCAGGACAATGAAATTATTCAAGGAGAAAAAAGGATTTATGTAGATAATAGATGATGGATGTTTTGAATGCATTGAGTTTGGAAAATGTTTAGTAAAGGTTTGTTACTGTTCGTTGATTGGCATTCATCAACATTCAATTATGAATGCCATAAATCCTTTTTTCTCCTTGAATAATTCCATTGTCCTGAAGAAGGTTTCCCTTTGTAAACTGAAATGTTTGAACATCGACTAATAAATTTCCATCCATTATAACATCCCGTGTTTGTTCTACATTTTCTCCACACACTGTCGGATTAATTTCCTCAACTTATTCCCATAGAATAATGTACAAATGTCAGGAAAATACTAATATGGATGACATTTTGTCTTTCTTGAGAGAAATAAAAAAATATCCTGAAGATTATGAATCAGATATAAAATACATCCATGAAACTATCTACAAAAATACATCTGTAAAGGAAACTTCTGTACCAATTTTTGTCACACACTCTAACAATTAGTTTAAAAACAAAATATTTACCTACAAACTATTCCCTTACAAACCATATATTACAAAATAAACGTATTGGGATTAAATAACACAGGGTTGATATATCCTTAAACAAACTAACCAAACCAAATGTCAGAAAAATGAACAGTGTATAGTCATGATGTGTGTATGTGGAGGGGGATATCAGGTATAGTGTTGGCGAATTACAAGACACTGCTAGAGAAGTAAGGACAAACTCATAAGTGACATTCTCCTATAGACTCCTACACATGGACACACCAGATGTGGTCAACCAGCAAAAATTTACATTCATCAGTTATGTACAGACACTGGATACTGTCTAGAGGACTTAGCAAGTGTGATGACTGATAGGGATGGATTGCAAGAGAGAGTCAAAGGAATCCATGCTGTCAGAAGACCTTGATGATGATGATGATGATGATGAAGAAGCTTGATATCAAGTCAAAACCTATTTATAGAATTTATATTATAATTATAAATAAATAAGGGGAAGTACTCTACAATTACCATTTGTTATTTCCCTTGGGAAATTATAATGATTTGGGTGAGTGAGAATATGGATCCTATACTTTTAATATTAAGATACATATAAGATGAGAAATTGTTTTATTTTGCAAGTTAGAGCATTTTAATGTTAACAAAAATCTTGATACAATGTACCATTTTTACTGAAATGTATATACAAATAACAAATTGTTATAATAGACATTATCATCATCAACATGTCACATTGACAGCATGGATTCCCCAATAATCTCTCTCACCACCTGTACCTATCGGTCATCGCCCCTGGTGAGTCCTATGCATGACATCCAGTATCCATACAGAGCTAATCAATGGTGTGCCCATGTGTAAGTGTCCACAGGAGAATGTCCTGTTCATCTTTGATGGTTTGTATGATAGGAGGTAAGTGGTCATAAAGCTGCTCTTTTGTGAGTACCTCTGCTTCCAGGATTTCTTCAATACAGCATCCTTGTATAATTCCCAGACACTGCTACGGCATGGAAGAATTGTCACTTTATCTTATCAAAGAGATCAGATTTCCAAAAGTTGATAATCTGTCTATAGCAGTCCATGCCTTTTCTATGTATATATTGAAATCACTGTCTGTGGATGAGATATTACTACCTAGGTATGTGAACCAGTCCCCCTAATTTCAAAGTTGTGCCATCCAGTGTGGAGAATTCTCCATCTTGTTTAAAAACACATAAATTCCATTTTATATGATGTTATAATAGAGATAATTTTTAATCTAAACATTATTTTTATTTCTTTTCTTTTTTCCACCAGAATTATTTACGTGAATTATTGCGACTGATGCAGCCCAAATTTTATGAACATCTGGAAAAATTGGGTACAGATGCAATGGAATTATTGTTTTGTCACAGGTTTGTCAATATTTCATATTCATAACTCATTTTAGAACTTGTTGCTTTCTCAAAACAAATACTAACTTCAACTAACTGTTCTTAATCTATTAATAATGGAGTTTCAGTCTCTATTTATCTGTAACCAAAACTATGTCACTGTTTACGTCACAATTACCAAAATCGTCAATACATAGAATAAAGAACAAATAATCCAAATTTCAATGTTTGCTCATTTTTTCTTCTCTTTTTTCAGATGGATTTTACTCTGCTTCAAAAGAGAATTTCCCGAAGCGGATGCACTTCGTATCTGGGAATCGTGTTGGGCCCACTACCAGACCGATTATTTCCACTTGTTCATCTGCGTGGCCATTGTGAGTATTTATGGTGAAGATGTGGTGGAGCAAGACCTGCCTGAGGATGAGATCCTGCTACACTTCAGTAGCCTGGCCATGCACATGAATGGAGAACTGGTCTTGCGCAAGGTATTATGAATCTTCAATTTAAATCCTTCCTTAAAAAAGTTTAGGAGGGACAGATATTTAGACAGAAATTATTTGGTAATCAAATAATGACTCTCATTATTATCATTAACTCCACATACACACACCAACACACAAGCAGTAGTGCTGTTAGTTTGGGCAAATTTTTGCTTCTGATTGTTGAATTATATATATATATGTATGTGAAGAGATGGAAGTGAATCCAACAGTATGTAGGATATTAAGAAAATTGAAAAAACACAGGTTTAAATAAGTTGAGTGGTAAGTTTATTGGCCGATGCTGCAGCGTTTCGATCTATTAATTAGATCATCTTCAGGGCATTTGTTGGTATAAGGAAGGTGATAAAAAATTTTTATCACAGAATAACGAGAAAAGCAAGCGATAGTCCTTGTTTATCAATCTGTTCAAAATTTGAAATCTGAAGAAAGGACGCTGAAAAATGGACGGTTTGAAATGTGACGTCAAATATTCTCTTTTACGGTGATATATATATATATGTATATATATATATATATATATATATATAATATATATATATATATATATATATAATAATGAAAGACACATATACTCTACTTTGATAATGGTTTAGATAAGAACCGAAAGTACTTGGTCTGCCAAAAATGGCTCTTTCAGAGAAATTATTAATGCCTTTCAAGATTGTAAAATCAAAAGAATTATTCGGAAGCTTGAAAGAAAAAAGAAAAAACTTGAAAATAATAAGGATTCTGTTTTGTTTAATCAAATTTGTTTGAATATATATATATATATATATATATATAGTATGTAGAAAATAGAAAAACAAAGTATTCCAAAAAGAATAATTTATTCCTTATGGAGAAGTAAACGTCATAACGTTTCAGTTTATACAACCTTCATCAGGATATAATGTCTGGATGACTCATAAAAAATTGTAGAATGGTAATTTGTGTGGCAAAAGGGACATAATCAAGTCTGGCCTGGCATTATTTCTTATCTATGTGCAGGTGTTTTGTGTACTGATGAGAAAGTGTGTTGTGTACCTAGGGACATGTAGATATGACATGAGAGATGTCCAAACTTGTATGAGTTAGTATCATTAAGCTCTTGTGAAAAAGATTTAGGGTAAAGATTGTTGTAATGTAACTATCTATAACTTCATTTCCCAAATATGGTGAAATGTTGAAAAACCCAGGTCTAGTGTTTATTGTAGGTAAGGTGGCAATAACCCCAGCTTCATATATGTGTCTTAATCTTTTGTTTTGGATGTAAGTTAGCATTGCGACATTGTTGAAATCAAAGCTGTGGTTAGTTTCGGATGTGTGTTGAAATAGACCATTGTTTAAATTTGCTAGTTTAATGTCTCGCTTGTATTCATATATGCATCTCTTGGGGTTTCTAGAAGTTTCTCATACATATTTTTTATCGCAGCTTTTGCATGAAATCATGTAGATGCCAGTCTCAGACTTTATGTGTTGGAGGGATTTAATCTATGGGAAAAATAACAAGACAATGACATAATAATATAATTGACTTATAATTCACTTATCACCTCTATTCCAGTTATTCTGTGCTGTTAGTTTAACCAAGATGGTCTATGAAAACAGTAAACAATAAAGGAAAAAAATGAAGATGATGGAATGAATTAGAATTATAAATATATGTATTGACGAACACAAATGAACAAGTTTACAAAATAATACAAAGGAAAAAGTTCAAATTTCTTAACAGACTGTAAATAAGAGGAGAGGTAAAAAAATGTTCAGCTATGGAGAGATCAGAGATGCGTCTTTACTCGGAGTTGTATCTTTTCTGTGAACCTGTTATTGAAGATATTTTCAATTGATCTAAAGACGCGGCAAAGGGATGCAGTGTTCACACGACTTGTGCACGTGTACAACCATGTGTCTGACCCAATTACACGGGTCGCAGGAACAAGTCAGTTACCAACAATAACAACAGATAAAGGGTTTACAATGTGTAAATGTGTTAATGTATGGATGTGAATGGTAGTGACAGAAGACAATCATGATTAACACCCAACAATGTTACTGTTTGTTTGGTCACTTTTTAGTTTTAGTTGTTAAATTATAAAGTAGACTTATAGTAAAAAAAACTGCATAATGATATTGGAGGTATGTAGTGTAATGGTTATTATCATCAGAAATGGACTTGGTAACCTAAGTTCAAATCCTGGATGAGACTGTTTGCATTTCATTTTGTGCTAATACTTTTGGGAAAAGTATGCATATAACTATTCTCCCTCCAACTATGGGTAAATAGTATAACTTCGGTTAGGCAACCAGTCTAGGAGAAGGAAAACTCTGAATTCAGGCATGTTAAACTCTGCTTAAGAAATAAACCTTGTGTCACATCCTACTCATGTGGAGGGGTTGATAAGTATATTGATATTGACATTCTTTATATACATTTTCAAAGATTTAGTCAAATATAGTTTCAAAATTCTTCTTATTCATAAAATTCTCCTTATTCATATATAATATATAATTATATATAATTATTTTCTGCTTTTAATTTAGTATTGAAGGAATTCATCAACAATCAATATGCATTGTAGTTTTTATAATCAATTTCATTAATCATGTTATGACTTTAGCAATGTATGGAAGCCCCATTAAAAAAATAATCAACTTATTTTACTATGTAACTTCAGAACTGAATTTAGAAATTAAATTAAATCTATTATCTACTTATATGTGATTTATTGTTGACTTATCACTCATACTCCAGCCATGATTAACCCCGTGTTGGCCAGAGGATTCTATAAGAATATTGTCAATATTAAACTTGTCAGAAGTGAAAAAACAGTTGCGAATCCCTGGTTTAGAGTTAACATTACAAAAATAGTTTTCCCATGTTTTTTATTCCATCATTCATTGCCTTTTTTGTTTCTATTTTCAGGCCCGCGGATTATTACACCAGTTCCGAAAAATTCCCAAGATTCCCTGTACTTTACATGGACTTTGTTCATTATGTGGTACAGGTATGTGGGACAGTGGCCATGTCCCCACGGTAGAATGCACAGGCAACCACAGTGACGATGAGAGTTGTCCCTATAACAGCACTTCTTCCACACCCGTACGTTGTTTAGACTCAGACTAATAACTGTTTTTAACAAACAAACAAACAGACAGACAGACAGAAAGACAGGCAGGCAGGCGGGCGGACAGACAGGCAGGTGTGCAGGCAGACAAGAAGGAGAGGCTGATTAGGGGGAGTCCTTTTGAGTTGCAACAAATGAAAACAAATGCTTTTAACAAATAATTATAGTCAGTATTAACTTTACTAGAGCAAAATACTACTAAATTCTCCCATTTCTTTTCAGAGGTCCAAATTTTTATCAACCACATGACATCCCAGAATGAATGAAAATATGTCCGTCGGATTGACGGGTTTTGTATTCAAGCAATCTGGTTTATTGATTGCCATTTAACTGAAACTAATTTTGAGATGTTATGTTATTCTTTTACTCAATGGAAATTTTTAAAATATGGCTATATATATATATATATATATATATATATATATATATATATATATATAGGCACATGTATATACATGCATATTTATACATGTGTATGTGTGTGTGTATATATATATATATATATATATATATATATATATATATATCCCTGCCTCAAATAAAAAATCCATTTATTAACCTCAGAAATAAATGGGAGATATCATATAATTGCAGCTCAGTAAAGTTCATACTGACCAAAATTATTTAATCAGTGCTTTGTTTTTTTTTTTTGTTTCTATTTATTTAAATTTTTATCAGCAACGTCGTCTCAAAATCCACATTCTTTTAGTTCTGATAAAAAAAGGACAAAAAATTCCACGAGAAAAATTTGTAAAAACAAAAAAAAATATGTTTAAAAATTATTCCATTTTATTTTTCAATATCATAAAAATGTTTTTGTGTTGTTTTTCACAACGCAAAAACATTTTTATTTTTGCTTTTTTTTTAAAACTAAAACATTTCCATGTCACTGACATCCAACATCATATCATCAACATTATTATTATTATTATTTGTATTCAATTATTGTAGTCATTATTGATGTACACATACAAAGTGCTTTGTTCTCCAGTAATATCTTCTTTTTTTTTTACTATTATCACAATTCTATTTTGTGGCTTGTGTGACACATTGATTTGCTATATGAAAATTAAATTCTTTAAGTTAATGTTTTGTTTGAAACTTTCTATATAATCTTGGTCACAATACTAATATATATATATATATATAAATATATATATATATATATATCACTATATTTTAGATGTAAGTAAATTAGACATTATTAGGTTTTTGGCATTGCCTCTGCTTACACAATAAATCATGAGGAAAAAATATGAAATTGTCTTTTAGTAATGATTTCTTTAATTTCTCAATAACATTTTTAAAAATCTATCATAAGATATAAAAGTTTATCCCAAGTTTCACAATGAATACCTTTACAAACAGATAATTAACATATATTGACTATTATTATTATTATTATTATTATTATTATTATATTTCACTCTTGTGAGTTTTTCACACCAGTTTTAACTGATGGTTTTTCATTTGAGTTTGAATGACCAAGTCTACTCAAACAAGATCTACCCCCAGCCAATTGAGTTCTGTACTATCATTTTAATATTATACCAAAAGTGCAGATAATTATTGATTCTTTCTCCAGCTACAGTTCTAGTCACAATTATTGGCACCCTTGAAATTTCACTGCATAATATAGAATATCTCCTGATAAAAATTTTTTAAAAAGAAATGAATCTCAAGTAATAGCTTTGGTCTATTGACAACTCATGGTTGATAAAGAACAGCAAATGATAAAACAACATGTTTATATAAATTTGGTTATTTTCCATTCATTCTTGAAGATATAACAAAAAAAAAACATAAAAAGAAACAAAAAAAAAAGAGTGCCAATAATGGTCTGGTAATGTAATGCTCTATATTTCATAAGTATTCCTTTGGAGTTCAAATTAAAATTTGTCTACATTTGTATTAGTCAAAATATTAATGATTAAAAAAAATATTATAATTGGATCTACTTTACAATGGGTTTTTTTTTTTTAAGTTTAGTGTATTTAAAGTATCAAAAATATAAAAGTATTAAATATTTTTTCCAGGTTAACATTCCCATTTCAGAAATTAAAATGTCATACAAGCCATAAAATAAAACAATACCCACACATTTGCATTTTCCACTTTTTCCCCCCAAATTCAAAAAACCTGAAAAATAGTTTCTTCACTTTTATGAGTACACAGTTTGTTTTTGTTTCTTTTTAATTATCTAACTACATTTTACACAAGTCATTCCTTAGCAAAATATATTTTCATTTTCCTATCATCAATTTGTAGTTTTCTTATATAAAATACAATTTCTTTGGCCTATTTGATGGTTAAAGTAGTTGTGTGTGTTTTTACTGATACATGTGATCATTGTTCAATCCTAGGTAAAGCCCATGCATGCTGATTCTCGAGGTAGGTTAGCTTTGCCTATTTGTGATGTGACTATAGGCCCAATAAAGTTAAATAAAATTCCGCCAAGTTAAATTTTTCCGAAAAGCAAAAAGGTGGCTATCAAACGATCCAAAATTTTAAAGTTCAAAAAAATTATTTCTCTGCAAATTTGTTTTATTTATAGGAATCCAAGAGTTTTTTGTTTTTTTCTTTTTAAACCAAAATTTTTTAATATTGAGAAAATAGAACATAAAATTATTGTTGTATTTTAAAATCTCTTTAATTGTTTAATTTGAGTACAAATGAAATCAGATACAAAATATATTATTTATGGCATAAATTTATTATTAATCATTAACAGGCATTTATTATTATTATTATTATTAATTTTGATTCTTATATTCTTTCATCTTAATTTGTCTGTTCCTCGTTATTGTAGATTGAGGAATGTGCCATAAAGAACCAATAAAAAAAGGTGAAACTGAAATAAAATCCTAGACAAAATCAATGATATCTCAAAATGAACAACAAAAAAAAATGTTCGTAATACTTTTAGTGTATAAAATACAAACAAATATGGAACTGAGAGAGATAAAAAAAAAATTGTAAAGGATGAGATTAAAAGGTTAGATTAAAAATGGGATTAAAAGATTATATTTGGATTTCTGCCAACCAATGGGTTCTCAACAGCTTGATGAAAATTAAACCTAGCTTTCCTAACAAGATGTGAATTTGACTCTTGCCAAAAGACTTTATTCCTTATTAGATCCAATATACATTGCTCCCCCCATACACACATTGTTGAATGAGGGTTTGAATGAATTGCAATTAAGAAAAATCAACATCAAAGAAAATGCTAGTCAAAACAATTAATAAACATTATGTTTCAACTAAAAATTACAAATGAATAAATGAACATTGTGATGACACACACACACACACAGATAGATAGATAAATAGATATAATGCTAACAGTTACTGTAAGCAAGGCTTTATAAAGGGTTATGGAAAAAGGGTCATTGATGTCATAAAACTTTATACATATAAGATCTACCAGTAAAATATGATCATAAAATATAACTTTAAAAACTCATTTACTCTTAAAATTATTTCTTCAAAGTTCTACTAAATTTTGTAATGAATTAGAGGTCATTCTTCAAACTGTAGATGTAAAATAATTATATAAGTTTGATTGCTTAGTTAGGTCTAACAATCCAAACCAAACAAAAATGTTTAAATTGATAAATCTCTTTTGTGTCACTCAGATTTTTTAAAAATTTAAATCTAAAACAACTTCATATTCTCCCTACTCTTTTTTGTCCTCTTTCATTTTTCCTTCCCTTTTTTTCCCTCTCTTCTACCTCCTCCATATTACCCAAGTTTCTTTTTACCTCTTTCTCTCCCCTACAATAAACTTAAGACTCTTCTCATTGAATTGGTTATTAGTAGAAACAAATCAAGGAAACTCTGATCAAATTGAATTTGATATTTGATCCCAGAATATTTTTGTTGTTTCCTTATTTACAGAGTATTTCTTCTACAGACTCAGAAATTATTTCTTATACATTGAATGACAACAAGACATTTGAAGCTTCTTTTAAATTTATTCTCCAACTAAAAATCTATTTGTAAAGTCTCTTGTATTTTTTACCATTTTTAGCTATTCACTCAACTAGGAAAACATCCAAAATTCTCACAAATCAATTTTCTTTTCATTACTAGGATCATAGGATCAGAGTGTAGTATCTGTGTACTCAGCCTAAAATCAAAACATCACTCCCCAGCACTTCTGTCAAAAATCAGAGCTCCTCTATCTAACCTTCTGGTTGGATTTCAGTATAATATTTGTTCTCCTCCCTAATCTGTGTTCCTGCCTTTAGGTGGAATGTGACACCATGTTTTTGTCTTCATACAGAATGCAGGGAAATAAACGCTAGACAAGTCTAGTCCTAGGAATTCCAAAAGAGGGAGGGTTGGAGTAATTTGATATCTGTGTGAAAGTGGTTACAGGGATCAAAGCTGTTTTCTGGCCTTGCTCTATGCCTTGACCCCTTCTTTAAAAAGACCACATCACATACCACAATAAAGGGATTGGAAATGAATACAGGATTGGAACTCCTTTGGACTGGGTTCAAAGTGTAGTATCTATTATATATATATCTATCTATATATATATATATATATATATATATATATATATATATATAATTATTTAAACCTATGCAGCTTCAAATTGACAAAATTTGGACTAAAGATTAAAATAATAATACATATACAAAACTAATTTTAAAATTTCATTTAATTTTCCATTTATTAAATACTTATACAAAACTAAATAAATATTAAAAAAAGATTTGTATGTTTTTTTGTTTTTTTTGTATTTGTTTTATTAATCTTTGTTTGAAATTTGTTGAAAAAGCTGAAAATGAAACCTAGGATTTCATTATTGAAATCTGAGAAATTCTGCTAGAAAAGTATTTTAACTGTTAAGTAATGTCTCATGTCCTTATAACAACAGAGTATGCTATTACTTTGTAGAGAGACCAGAATATATATATATATATATATATATATATATATATATATATATATATATATATGGTTAATTTGCCAGAGAATTGAATTATTAGCACTTCTTTTTAGGGTTTTTACTATGTCAACCTAACAAAGATAAAAAAATTGATTTCTTGGGGTAAATGCAACCAAATTTTGTCTGTAGAAAATCTTCTCTGTCTCTGCCATAAACTGAGGTTGGGTGGGGGAATATCTTTTCAATTAGTGTGGGTTTTTTTTTCATGATAATTTATCTGGATATTTAGATCTGATAAAAACTTTTGAAATCTAAAAAAGTTAGAGCTGAAATTCAATTTTTGCTTTTCTGTCCAATAACTCCACCTTCCCTTCTATTCATTTCATTTTTAGAGATTTTAGGATTTTCTTTAATTCTAACCATTTTCTTATGATCACATGATCAATTAATTTCTTTCATAAAAACAAAAACAAAAAACAACTTATGATTCTATGCAATCAATATATTCATCCCAAACTTATATATATGAAAAAGTACTGAACAATTCCCAGCTCAACCATGAAAGGATCAATTCTTTAAGAAGTGTTAAAGACACTTGAAAAATGATGTGCCAAATGTGTTGAATTACAGATAAACATGTGGAATTGTGTGTACATTTCATTACTCAAAGTCCTTCTCTTCTTGGTTGGACTGTGAACCTTTCACCACCTTCTTATATGGCACATCATAGAAAAATTTTTTGATAGTGCAATATTGTTAAAATTCTGTAATGTAAATATTTCCTATTTTGTAATAATACTAATGGGTTTGTGTCCACATTTGCATAAACAGCAAATAATGATCTGATTTCTCTGTTTAGATGTCAGAGCAATGTATAAACTGTTTTTCAATTTCAGCTGCTATGGATTCTAAAAAGTGTCATACAAAAATAATATTTTCTAAAAGTTTTAGAATAGTTAATGGCTTAAATCATGTGATGGGATTAAATACTCCTGTAATTAAAATCTATGAAATAAAAATCAGATAAAAATTGAAAGAAGAAAAGAAATGAAATGATTATTGTTTCATGAAATAATTAAATCTTTTTAAATTTTTATTTTCTTTTTACATTTTTTATCTTTTTAATGATAACATCATTATTTTATGACTACTATTATTTTCTTTTTACCTCTTTCTTTGTGATTTTTTAAAAACTAAAATGACAGGACAAAATGTTAAAATACAAAATGTTGAACACTCATCATACACATACTTTTCAGATAAATTTCTAAGTTAACAAAATCTTCCAGACTGAAGCCATTTTCAGTATAATTTGCAACTTTATAGTGTTAGGTTTTAATTCATCCTCACTCAATTTCAATACGTTTTGAATGATCAAGGAGTTAACTCCAGGTGTAGATTTTTTCAATTTGAAAATACAATTTCAGTCACTAAGTGATCTAAATGTGTTAGATTAAAACAAAAATCTTCTAAAATTTGTATAAATTTGCATAATAGTTTAAAGGTTTGAAGTTTAAGTAAATGCACTAAGTAATATGATTAAATATATTTTAATTAAAACATGAAAAATGACTCCTTTCTTCATAAAATAATAATGTCTTTATTTTAATGTTATCATTATATCACAGATATTGTTATTTTCTTAAACTTTGAAAGGAAGTGACAGGATAAAATATTATCCAAAATATTTTGTTGAACACTTATCATACACTTACCTTGAAGGTAAATTTAAAAATTGAATAATCAAAATATTAAAATTCAATGAGTGAACTAAAACCTTCTGAAAAGTAAAGAGTTCTGTTTGATGGGTTTTACTTGTTTTTTGGGGATTCTAAATTTGTTGATGTTCTATTGATATTGCAATTTAGTTATTTGCAAATAATTTGAATATAAATTTCTTTAATATAAACTGACTTGACATTATTGGCATTTCAGTCTCAGAAGACTATAATCAAGTTTTTTGCCCCTGAAGTTACAGCGCCTTCCTGTGATTGCAAAGTCCAATGTTTGAAAAACATTCTTGACCATAGATTTGCATGTGAAGGCTGTCCCTGAAGATGTTGATGTGCTGGTGCTTTGTTGCCACTGCTTTCTTCTGGCCTCCTAGCTTCATGGTGTTGCATCAGGGTGACATTAAACTTCTGACAAATGCTATAATTGCTTTTCAGTAACCTAGGCCTTCATGGATTGCTTGGGCTTTTCTTGGGTTGATATATAGAATAACTACCAAGTTTTTCAATTTCCTTTGACACGTTTTTTTATACCAATTGTCTGACCAATTCCTGACTTTTAAATCAACACTCCTTTTATCACAACAAACCATTCTTCACATATATTTATAAAGTTCTTCACTCATATTCAAAATTTCATTGGTCTTATTCATTCTAACTTTTTTTGTTTGTACAGGTTTCATTGTCATTTTTAAATCAACTCTAATATTTTTCCTAAGTCAACTAGAATTGTTTAATTTATTAATAATCATTATAATTGTTTAAACAATTGAACTACAAATCATTTTCAATAAAACCAGCAATATCTAACTTTTGAGAATTCAAAATCCCAAATGCACAAAACATGTTTGTTAGTCAATTATGGATTTCTTTAGTGTGACCTTGTCATTAAAAATGAAATTGATATTTCCTTACTATTAGATCTATAAATATATATTTCCAATTATTATTATTATTGTACCTCTGCTGTCAGAAATTATGGTATATATCAAACAAAGTTCTTAGGTTTTAACATACAAGTCTTTAAGAATATTTTTTTCAATTATAGGTGTAATCCCATGTAATATGATTATTTAAAAAATATCACGTAACAAATGTTGGACACACAGTGAGAATCAAACTCACTACAATAGTAAGGATCAGCAAAGCTAACTTGCTAACCACTTCACTGCAATGAGTTAATCTGAAATTACTCTTGTAAATGGTATGTTCAAGGAAAGTAACTCAATATTTCTTTCTCAGGTTATCTCCCTTGAAACATTATTTGATTGAGGAATTTTGAAAACATAAAGTAAATATCTAAATATACACTGTATTTTATTATGGATCGTTTTGATGTGCAGAATATTTTAAAGTCTTATTGAGTTTTAGTGTAATTTTTAAATCAGCTAATTTGAATTAGTAAAGTAATAATTTATATTATATTTATAATAATAAATAATAATAAAAATTGTATATTCAAATAAAGTAAATTAGTAAAGTAATGAATAATTTAAGGAAGTGAATCATTTTTTTTTTTTTTTTTTTTTTTTTTGCACTTATTTCCATTCAATACCTGATTGGCAAATATTCCCTGGTTAATGAATCCTGTTTCATGTGATTCATAAATATATTTTTTACACTGAGTAATTAAAGCACTTTCTTTGTATATTTTCAAGATCTTTTGTGTGTACACTTTAAACTACCAATCCAGATGGTTATTCTCCTTGGATGTTATCTAATTATTTTAGATGTCTGCCAAAGTGAATAAATTCTTCTTTTTTTTTTTAATCTGATTGGTTAAGTGACCTGTACAACTGACATTTATTGGTATTTATTAAATTTAATTTTTTTTTATTGTTTTTTCTGTCTACCTGTAATATTTGATTGAGCAGAGTTCAGCTCTGCACAACCTGCCTGTCTTTTCCTCCTCTTCCTCCTCCTCCTGTACTTGGTGTCCTTTTTTTAAATTAAAATTCACTGAAATCCAAAGAGAATGGTGCTGCCACAAACTCTTCACAAACCATTTTTTTTCTCTCAAAACATTTTGACTGTTGCTGAAAGGATTCTGATGTGAGAAAAAAAAATTGTTTTCAAAAATTTTAAATCCAATTTCAAAAATTTTTTAAAATTCTAAACTCATTGAGTTTTTTGCAATACAAACTAAAATTTAGATTACTTGATATTTTGACTTTAAATTTTCTAAGAAATGTCCAAGATATGATGACTAGAGTGATAGTACATGTTAGGGTCATATCTATTGGTCAAATAGATCTATTTGAAAGTCATTAGTATTAGATAGGAATACTCACAATTGTATACTAATACACGTAAGTGTGTACAAATTATTGGTATTACATAGGAATACTCAAAACTCTATAACTGTGTGAAATTATTTGTATTAAGAATAGTTACTTGAATCTATAATTGTTTATACACAAATGTTATTATTAAATAAGAAAAGTTACTTAAAACTATATAATTCCTGAAGAAAGGACGACTTTGGCATTAAAAGACCCAACAGGGATTGATATATCATAAAACCAAGCAACCATTTCCTAAGAAATTTCATATTTGTTTTTTTTTTTGTTTGTTTTTTTCTTTTATCTAAATTTATTTTCTAATTAAACTTAAAAAGGGTTTTCATAAAACATTATATATATATATATATATATATATATATATATATATATAAGCATGGTTCAAATTTCTACATTTGCTATTTTCATCTTTCTTTTCATTCATCATAGGCATCTGTATTACAAATTTTACATAAATTGAATAATATCTCACTCTTCTATCACTTTTGTATGGTAAATAATTAAATCAGAAGGAGAAATAACTTCTAGTATTATATTTAGTTTCTAAAATTCATTATTTGTTTAAAATTTAATGTTAAAAAATTCCTTAGTCTATAAAATGTCACTTTTTGGTTTTGTTTTCAGCTGTTTCTGATCTGTTTAACATAATGTTCCATCTCTGCACAATATGGTGTACACTAAATATATAAATAGTTATTTTGTTAGGTCATCATCTTCTCAATTTAATAAACCTAATTGATATTAAGGTTATTTACCACACGAGCAACTTTTTAATGTTTATTTTTGGGATTTCATACGTTTCATGTATTTTTTTAAATATAAAATCTTTTTAAAAATAAATGGAAAAGTATTAAATTCCATTTTCTTGATTGTATTATATTATTACATTACATTATTATATCAATCATTTATCAATTTTGAACTAATTTCATTTCAAAGAAGCTCAAAAATGTATTATAGATAAAATATTTTCATTGTTATTTTTTCTATCTTGTTGCAACTTTTTATAGCATTATTCCATGACAAATAAATAGCATTTGGTAAGATTTGAACCCCAACCCTCATCTTTGAAAGCCTGTCTTTTCATTATAGTAATGTTATTAGCAGTTTGGTCATGATAATTAATGTGTGACATCTTTTGGTAAAATCTTGCGACCAAATAAATGAGAATGCAGCCACAAAAAGATTTGTGATTTGAATCTGAAAAACAACAACATTTTTTTTCAAAAATGCATATCTTTAACAACAACTGAAAATATATCTGAATTATTTCAAGTGTGAAAAGAGAAAAGAAAGCATTTAACTTGGTCTAATTAAGATATTAATAGGTCTGTCTCAAAAGAAATATAACATCTCTATATTACGTGATTTTACCAGTTGATACCCTTCTTTATTGGACAATAGTTAATGTCTACAACTAAGGGAGTTAACTCTTCTAACTAGTGTTCCTATCAAGGGAGATTACTAGGTAATATAACAACATCAATTGGAATGAGACCATAGGTAAAGTTGGACAAAATATTACATTTTAATTTTATGCCTACATTTTGAACCGTTCTAATATATATATATATATATATAATATATATATATATATATATATATATATTTTTTTTTTTTTTTTTTTTTTTTTTTTTTTCTCACTAATGTAAATTTATTTCTTCCATCATGAATTCCTTTCAGTGACAGTTATATGCTCACACAGTTGTATTTGTCAAATTGTAGACCCAAACTAAAAATGACTCGGATGTAAGGAGAATGTTTTTACTTCTAAGAAAGTGATATCAATCTGTTGTAAATTTCCTGATTTTCAGTGGATCACATCAGTATGTGATTTTTTCTTTTTTTTAAAAAAGAAAATGGTGGTTATCGATCATGAAATCCTCTTGGGGGGATTAAATGAAATGTGGATCTAAAATTGCACAAATATAAAAGTTTTTTACCATTTTGTAAAAGAGTCGTGGCCATTTTTTTGCATGGAGATCTGAGATGAGATCAAATACGTTTTGAAATAAAACAAATCCAAAGAAAAAGGCAATATCTATAACCTCTGGATTGGATGGATTGCAATCTGATTTTAAAGGAGATTGGAAGTGTTCAGACAATTGAAATCTTGTCTCATGTCAGAATACTTTTTAGGGGTGGGGTGGGGGATTTTAAGGTAAAAAAAAAAAAGATTAAAAAAAGGCATGGTATTATGTAGGGGTTCGGGTGCCTCAAAGCTGTCATGGGTGATAAAATTTGCTGGGGCGGACAGGACGTGAGAGAGAGGGAGCATGCATAGCAGTTGTGGGAGGTTTGTAATGAAAACATCCACACGGCCGATTTATTAAAAGTTGACAAGATAAGTCAGTGTTTTCCAAATGATGATTATTATATTAACAAAAGTTTTAATCAATTAAGATAACCTTTTATGTGACTCTGTGATTAACAAATGTCTAAAGAGACAAAAAGGATATCATGTGAAATTTGATAAATATTGACCATATATGATGTTTGTGTCAGGCAGGAGAGTGTTTTGAATCATGTTTTTTTTTTGTATTGATTTTACTTCATAATAAAAAGGAAACATTGGAGTTGAAAATATTTATGTACCAATGGAGGGGGTGTGGGTAGCATAATAACTCATTGGGGCGGAAAGTTAAATCGGTAAACTGAGTTCAAATTCCAACCAAAGCTGTCTGCTTTCACTTCACACCAATGCCCTTGGGAAAGGCAGGAACCCTTCCCAACCCTAGAGTAGGGATGATTGGGCTCTCAAACAATTGTAGTGGGCAACCAGTCTAGGAGAAGGACAACTCTGAATTCAAACCATAGAGAAGGTAATGGGAAATGACTCCACTGCTTCTCCAAAGAACAGTCATGCCAATTCCTAATTTATTGATTAATGATACTGTGGAGAGTCCTTGAACCTTCCATTCCAGTTCTTATACAAATAGTATATGAATATACATTTTCAGCTTCAAAATTGGTTTTAGTCAATATACTATTACTAGTTCAACTGTAAGAGCATTCAATCATCAACAATTCATATGATCACAACTGAAAGACTTTGAATACCTTTTTACTTGACTTATTGATGTTGATTCAGATTCAAAATAATTACCCAAGACATTTTATACTCTCACATATTAGTTGAATGAAATGCCTTGGATCAATTTTGGAAGCCATATTAAATCAATGATCAAAGTGAAATATAACCTTTCTATCTATTCAAAATAGGTCATTCATATAGTGTCTTTATATGATATGGTAACAATGTTACTATATTCATAAAGATAATTCATATAGTGTTTTTATCAGATATAGTAATATTATTACTATATTTATAAAATATTTATAAAAGTTGTTCATACATATCAGATATAGTGACAATATTTATTATATTCATAACATAGAAACAACATAGATTCTCGCTGATTTTCTTATTGGGATTGATTCTCAGTTTATAGAAAAGAATCATTTAAATCAACGAGTTTGATTAGAAAAAAAACTTTGATTTTTTTTAGTTCCATCCTATTTGTTTTTAAAGTTCAATTTTTTAAACATTAAACCTGACAAGAATCTCTGGCTAAACAGTTTATGCATTTTTGGCGGAGGTAAAAAAGAAATTTAATATTAAGATCAGGGGCAAAAAGTTGAACAGACTGGGGAGATAGATTCTCACATACTAATGGGTCTTTCTTAGAAAATTGAGAATTTTTGATTTTTATATCTGTGAAGATGAGAAACAAACAGAAGACATTCCCACTGGGGGGTGGGGGATAGAAAATATATATTTCTTTAAAATTTATTTCAATTATTAATTTCCTTTTTATTATTCAACTATTCAATATTTCTTCACAGCCAAATTATGTATATATATATATATATATATATATATATATATATATATATAGTTATTGTCAGAATTATTAGCCCCCCCACCTCCCATAATTATGAATAAAACTGTAATACTTCAAATTTTTGGAGAAATTTCATGTGCATTCTTTCACATATGATGAAATAATGGATTTGAAAGAATGTGCAGTTATGTCCACAACAGAATTATACTTTTATACTTTAATGTCAATATTACAAAAATAAAACATTAAACAAACATTTAACATAGGACAAAATCATTGGTTTCATCAATCAATTGTATAATCTTTATTCTTAACTATTGCCTTTAATAGTTTTTGATAATTCTTTACAATATGATCATACACACAATATGACAGTTATGTTGTTTCATTCTTCCCTGGCAATAGTTTCTAGTTCCTCCAAATTTCATTTTTTATTTGCTGTATAATAATAATGATAATGAAATTTATTGTGTACAGTGCTCAGGTGCACCAAAACTCATCAAGGTCTCCTGTATAGTACATAGAATAATGTACTAATGTCAGGAACATGAGTAGCGTACAGTAATAATATACATGTATGTGTATATCATTATACATATATACATGTATGTATGTTTCGGGTTATTGTCATGTTGGAACATCCAGTGACACACCAAAAACAGCTTTTATACACTTTATTTGATATATTTTTAAGAATATTGCATTACTGAGATTTATTTATGACAACTTGTACTCTCAGTAGTTTACCTGGTCAATTTCTTCCATACATACCAAGAGTTCATGTGACCAAATAATTCTTGTTTGATCTCATCTGATAACAGAATTTCAATACTCACTCCCATGTTCTAAATCGCTTCTAGCATAAGATAATCAGCTTCTTTTTTTAAGCATGAGAGTTTTCCTTGGATGACAAGATCGTGGATCTGTTCAATGAAGGTATCTAGTGACTGTATTCATCAATACTTTCATCCCTGCTGTTTTTAAATCATTGACAATGCCCTTTGATATTAACTCTTAACATCCTGTGTCCAGAGCATTCCTATAAGATATATAAAAAAATGGCTAAAAATGACCTTTGCATCTAAAGTTACCTATTATTTCCCTTAAGCCTGATCTTCCGATTCTTCAAGACATATCTAAGAATTTTCCTATCCATTCTCTGAGAAATAAACCATTTTCCGCCAGTCTTTAACTTATTCTCAACACAATGAATCTCATTGTATTCCTTGATGATGCTCCAAATTGTCAATCTAGGAACATTAAAACGATTGGAAAGTGTTGTATATTTATTACCTTGCATGTATGCATCAACTATCTTAAATTTGGAGCTTCTTGTCAAGCAATCTTAACCATGTTTACAGAATGAATAAGTTATTGTGGTACATAACACTCACATATTATCTTCTTCAGATCTTTCCAGAATGTTACAGAATCAGATCAATACTATTTCATTTTTCAAAGAATCTTTGTATTCAATTCAAATTAAAAAAAAAAAAAAATTACAATTGCCATAAATCAATATTATTTCATAATTTCTATAAGGGGGGGGGGCTGATTAATTTTGGGCTACATCAATTTTTTTTTTTTAAATCTAAGAATATAATAGACCAAAACTTGAAAAAAAATTCATGAAATATTTCAAACTAATAAATCAACTACTTATGGCAAATTCAGTATTTGCAAATATTCAGTTACTTAGAAAATATACAATTATTTAGTAGAAGCGAATAATTCTGACACCAATTGCAATATATATATATATATATATATATATAATATATATATATACCTTGGTGTGGATATAAATTTATTTTGACATTTTTTTGTCTTGTCAGTCCGTCTTTGTTTTATATATATATATATAATATTATATATATATATATATATATATATATATATATTATGAAGTATTATTTATTAGATTAGGCTTTTTCTTATCTTTTTTTAATGTTTTTAATTTCTTTTCCCTTTCCTTGAAATATATATTTTCTATCAAATAAAAATTTTGACTTTCTAACCTGACACAAATATCAATATGTGAATCACGCCCACAATTTGGAAAACACTGATTTAAAAAACAAACAAAAAAAATGTTTCTATTGCTAATGTCTGAAAGAAAGAGACACATGTATGAGAAACCTTTTTTATTTGCTGGTAAACTCACTCATCCAATCTTAATTTCCACCCGAGCCAGAATGAGCTTGTAAAATACGCAATTCAAAGATGAATGAAGAAGAAATTCTGTCATAGAAATTCTGGCCTAAAAGCCTGAAGTTGCCTGACATTGAACAAAAAAACTTGTTAAAAATTCCCAATCTGAACTAAGACGTAAAATACACAAAGTGGATATCGCATTTGAATAAGAGAAAACTAATTGTGTTTTAATTGACACAGTGGATTTCGAAGAAATACAACTGTAAAATGAAAAAAAAAAAAAAAAAAGAAATTAAGATCTGTACATTCATAAAAATGTTTAAAAATAAATATTTAAAAAAATATAAAAAAATTGGCTCAGGTCAGGAAAAAAAAAAAGAAAAATTTGAAAATTCTGGGATCAGTAAATTAATTTTTCTTTTAAAAAAACAAAACAAAACTGAATTGTTGAAATATGAAAATAAAGCCTAAATCTACTTGAATGTATTTGATTAATGCAGGCCAGTATTGATGAGTGGTTATTTTCTAGAAAGATGAATTATCAGAATATAAATTACACAGAAGAATTCCATGTTTTGTTAGCCAATTGGATCAACTGATATATAAAAATTTTTAACGTGACAGTCAGATGAAAAGATTGTCTAAAGAAAAAAGATGAAAAAAAAAAAGAAAACGAGTGTCCATGTTGGACTTTCTGAATTCGAATCAAATACATGTAACAAAAAATAAATAAAAAACACACTTAAAAATGTGAATAAATGAGTTTGTGTCTTTATTTTTTATTTATTTTCATTATTTGATGTTTGTTGCTTAACATTTTTAACCTATAAAGGTGAGAGGAGAGATACTATAAATTGTTATTTATGAATGTATTTTTGGTCAATAAAGTCCAAAAATAAAACAGGGACTAATTTCCTACTTAGTGAATAACAAAATATATTTTTTTTATATTTGTTTTATTTGGATTATTCGGACTATTGTCCTCATCTTTTCAACGTTTCAGCCTATGTGCCCTCAAATAATAATACATATAATGAAACCTCATCTCAAAGATTCAGAGAAATAGTTTTTCATATTTGTTTTGTTTTTGTCTTTTGTTATTTAACTAACCTGTTATGGAAGGTAATCTTTATTCTTTACGTATTGTTACATCATTGGATATATATATATATATATATATATATATAATAATGAAATTTATTGTGTACAATGTTCAGGTGCATCACAACTCATCAAAGTCTCATGTCTAGTACACATAATAATGTATTAGTGTCAGGAACATGAACAGCGTACAGTAACAATTTACATGTATGTGTGCGTGTGCGTGCATATGTGTGTTGATGGGAGTATTTGGCTGACTTCAGGAAGCATAGAAGCTTTGAAAGATGCAGTGTTTCAGCAGCACACAACAGATGCAGGCAGCTTATTCCGTGCATATATATATGCATATATATTTAATTGGCATGACCTATATATTTGACTAATGTTAACAATTAAAAGAAAGTATCAAAAAATATAATGTACTTACAATTAAAAATCATTGGAAATGAAGCATCAGAAAAAAATATTTTCTATATTTAGGATATCCTATCCCCTTCAATATATATATATATATATATATGCTCCCCATCCCCCTGGAGTTAAGCACTTTGGGGAGGATTTCGCTGATGACTGCCAACTAAAGCGTAAACGCAACGCTCTCCTATATAAGGATGGAGCACTATATGGCGGCCTTTACATACATAGGGATGTATGTATTAAAACAGTTAAAATCTCCCTCACATTCTGTGGGTGAGTATAGCCTAGCGGTTAAAGTGTCTGAACCAATCAGATTTCAATCCCGGCTGTAGGTAGCTTACAAATGTCTAGCCACACTGAAGAGACTTGATAAGTCAAAACACATATCTGTGATGTATTCTTCTAAATTTATTTGCTCATCATCTTGCTTTTCTTCAGGATGATATATATATATATATATATATATATATATATATATAATATATATATGAGAGTTTCATAATTTGCTTGAAGCATTGTGTATATTGGTTAGGACGTTGATTTAGAAGGCTATCACAATGCAGTTTGGAATAAATAAAAAATAATAATACGGTAACAATGGTGTTGTGTGTTGACCTGTATTTTTATTATTTCTTGAATTTTCGAGGTAATACCTCTTTATCAAAAGAATTGAACTGAAGCAGTCCAGCTATGGCATTTCTTCCCAAATGAATTTATATATATATATATATATATATATATATATATATATCTTATTATAATGAGATTGTGAGTTTTCTATCTGTAACCGAAACTCTATCACTACTCAAGTCATAATTCCCTTAGTTATTTACATCACATTCTCCATGATTTTATTTTTATCTAAACTTCTATCATTAATAAAATTGTTATACATCATTAATACTATTGACCATATCTAGATACTAATAACAGGTAATTGTATTTGTATATACATCAAATAGCGGTTTACAGTGCGAATGGAAAAGCTAATTTGCATATTGATCTTTAAATTTGATTTTAATAAATATGCTTAGTATTATTGATTTCTAATTGTTTGGTTTATCTTAATGAATATGAGCAAAAATCTCGGGATAAATCTTAAATGAAATCAATTAATAAGAAGAAATAACTTAATATTATCCTTTACTTCCAATTTTAACTAAATAGTTAAATTAGGAAAATTTACCAATGAAAGACGGAGTAAAGGAAAATGATGGAAGAGTTAGTTTCAAAGTTGTTCTATTTTTCAATCATACCCCCTCTGTTCCAAATCTTTCTATCTGCATTCGTATTCAGTTTCATTAGCCTTCTAATTTAATATGATATTTTATTATATTAAAACTTAAGTACTTGCACCCAGAGGGTGCATATATTTGCTAGTATATATAAAGGAGTATCGTGGGATGTGTGTGCTGTCTTCTAATTCTGAAAAGAGATGAAATGTACAAAAGAAATATTGCCTGCAGAGGAATTTGTTGTGAATATCTATTCCTCTTGGTAACAAAGTTTTGTTTGCCTGAGTCCGAATGTTAATAGGTAGTTTGTAGCAATTTTAGTTGAAGGCTCTATACCTCTAATGGGTGGAAATAACAGACATTCATCAACCCTCTTGGGTGTGTGACGCGCACTGTTCGTCTTTACCTTCTTGTTGAATTTAGCAGCCCACCTTGAACCCAGCAAGGGTAGAAAGAGAAAGAGAGTCCCTGTACCTTAGTAGGAGAAAGACGAGGATACATGTTGGGTACTTGTTTTTATAACTGACCTTACATTATTTCCAAAGGGCTCCTGATATGGAGGATCAACTTCCAGACTTAGAAGAGGCAGAAATAAGTGATACTGTTATCAAACATCTTAATGCTTTGCATGCAACAAAAAGAAACTTCCACAGAAACAGAATCATCAAACTGAATGAAAAGAACAATGCACTATAATGTCAGAACATGAGGAGAGTGATTTTTGCTGGCAGGAGATTGTGCGTTTTAGAAGAGAGATGACAGCAACTGATGGTGCACAGTTATTGGCCAAGATGGGAAAGTTATTTTCATCAGGTATCAAAGTCAGTTAAGTTACAACTTGTTGGGTGATAAAAGCAATTAATATGACAAAACTAAATACTGACCTAAATGACGTTGATGGAATTCATGATGAATATAAAGATATCAATCATCCTGAAGAAAAGCAAGATGATGAGCAAATAAGTTTAGAAGAATACACTAATGATCTATCAGTGTTATGTGGGAATGAGGATAAATCATTTTCGGTTAAATCAAACTTAAAGGACCTAAATTCCACCATTGTATGTCACCCCGCTGAAAGAAAAAAAAAAACCAAAATCAGGGAATTAACCAAATTTAATGAAATTTTCAGTGTTGATATATTTATGAGTAAAAGATATAATGCACCAGTTATTTTATTTAAAAACTCTTACATTTTTTCAGGTCAGTTAACTTTGAACCATGTATCTTTAAGGCATAACACAGATTCTCAAATATATGTTGTTCAAAGTTAACTGACTTGAGAAAATTTAAATGTTTTTAAGTAAAATAACTGGTGCATTATATCTTTTATTCATTAATACATCAACACTGAAAATTTCATTAAATTTGGTTAATTCCCTGATTTTGGGTTTTTTTTTTTCAGCGGGGTGACATACAATGGTGGAATAGTGTAAGTGTAGTAAGATTTAAATAATACTATGGTAAATGGAAAGTTACCATTAACCATTGAAAAAAGTTATGGACATTAGTTCACATTTCTCTGACCTAGATGCTGATTTCTGATTGACTGAAGGCGAGCGTGAGAAGGGGACTGAGCTAGGATAGTTAGATTTTGGTCGTTAAGGAAGCAAATGCGAGGGTTATTTTTTCCCAAGATGCCACTTTCTCACCATGTGGTTAAAAACCCTTTTGGGCTTTGGGTTTTTAATAAAGAATAAAGACGTCTTATAAAATAATCAAGTCTTGCTTAATTATTACAAACCAAGAAATGAGCACAGACAACCCGGCCCAGAAGAAGGAAGAATGGCCATTGAAAGAAACAGAACCACATAAGAACTCATTTCCTCTACTCTCCCCTCCCCATTATATAATTGATATGAAGTGTGTGGGGGGGTGTATAACATATACAGCAGAAATGCAAAAAAATCCAATTTCTGCAAGTAGAAAAACTGACAGAACATCCTCACTGGAAAAGAATGAAATAACATTTTTAATTAAAAAAATAAAAATAGATCACTAAGTAGGCCTAAGTATATTCTAGTAGTGACCAGGTTTGAATTCAGAGTTTTTCTTCTCCTAGACTGGGTGCCTAACCAAGGTTAAAAAGCCCAGTCTGCCCTACTATTTACCCATAGCTGGAGGGAGAATAGTTGGATTCATACCTTTCCCAAGGGTATTAGCACTATGAGAACTGTGGCATCTTCCAGGAATTGAACTCAAGTTGATGAGTCCATTTCCTGTGACTCTAACCATTACACCACTGTGCTTCCCATATAAATAGTAAGAAATATAAAAGTTAAGAGCAACAGATAAATTGGTTAGTGACTCAAACATAACCAGGATTAAGTTAAGATGTTTTGGAACTAAATATCTCAAAGCAGCATTCAACAGTTAAACAATTGCTGAGAGCCAACAAAGCCGTCCACTAAGTAAAGCAGCTCAAATAAATACTTGCTTTCCCAATCTTCATAGTCTCAAAGAATGGAGAATAGGTTTGTGGGGAATAAAATAAAATTTAAATAAAAAATAACAAACTCCCATGAGCCTTCACCGAAAGAACACATGTGCGGGAAAAAAGGACCCAGTTCCAACCCCCAAGAGAATCTCTCAGCCATTCAAGTTTAGGCCATGACTCTGTCTAGTCACTTTTACTGGCCAGGGAGATATTTCCTTGCAATGTGGTGGCTATCACCGGTGAATAAAGCCACATTTTGTCTTTGTTTTTTCCCTATTTGTTTCTTGAATTCCTTCCCATTCAGGACGACCACCAAATAAGATGGCATTAAAAGCAAACCCTAAGAACACGCACCAAGAATAAACACAGCCACCTTTTTAATCTAAAACACAAAACCTCTTGCCACCCCATAAAATATCTACTGTGATGCATCATGCGAATAATCTCAAATCCACAGAGTCATGTGATATTTCTTGTTGGTCAAACAGCAGAAGAGTTGTCTACTATTTTGGACATCAAACAAGATTAAACACAAGATGTCCAGCACTTTAATAGTTGAAAGGACCATATGACCTTTAGGCATCCCTTTTGTGATCTTGTTTCATTTTCACCGTCAAAATCCGGTTGTTTGTTAGGGGTTAGGGTTAGGGGTTAGGGTTAGTTAAGAGCAACAGCTGGTGAGCTAAATTGACTAGTTAGTTAGGTTTATATCAATATCTATACTTACCTGTATAACTAATGCAATCTACTCTCGAGCTACTTAAAACCATCCGAGCAAAATTATTTATCTATTTATTTATTTTTTAAATTCTCCAAAATTAACTCCCTTCACCTCCACGACCTCTCATCCAAGAAGACATATAATCACTTTTTTACTCGGATCTGTAGTGAGAGGTTTGAAATTTCTTACTACTTGATTACTGCTAAATTTTTTTAACCATACCGAGAGAAGTGAGAAATAATATTAAGGAAAGAAATTGGTGAGTCAGTATTTTGGGCCTTTTTCTCCTTTTATTCAGTTAATGAACTGAAGTTGTTTTTCTTTTGAATTTTTAATTTCTTTTAAAAAAATTTTAAAAAAGTGTTATATAAATAATGGAGAAAGTTACAGAAGCAAAGCTACAGCTTTTTTCAGATGTTTCTGTGGATCAGAATGCCGGAGAATTTGACGTCCATTCTCCTCTGAGAGAAAATGAACTGGATTGTTACTACAATCACGAAAGTTCAAATAAGACTTTCCTGACGAAGTTACAGCTTCCGTCGCCATTGGAAAAGCAGAAAATAAAAGAAGCCCCATTCGAATCAGTTTCGGAAAAACAGGGAAGCGACCCTAAAAACGCTTACCCTTCCAGGTTCCTGCCTGATGTAGAAGGATGTAAGAATTTAAACAGCTTGATAGATAATAGAATTAAACTTATGTTTAATTTACACGAGAGCCAAGTGAGAGAGGCTCGTATGAAGGAGCCATTGGCGGGAAAGTTACCTGCAGCGACCAGGTATAATAATGATTTCTCTGATTCGGAGGGGGAGGCTGAGATTTTCAGTCATTGCTCTGAAGCTGATAGCGAGCAGATTTTGGAAAGCGAGATCAAAACTCGTAACGTGGAGTGGAATGCCTTTATTTCGAAGGTCGCTTCGAAACTAGATATTCCTTGTGTTAAGAGGAACAAGGACTCTGATTTCAAATCATATATAGCGGATCACCTGTTGGCTCCGAGAGTTAAGGAGGCTATTAGTCTGCCATTAGATGGGTCCGTTATTAGAGCACTGGAAGAGGTCGATTCTGAATATCAGACTAGGGGGAAAATAAAATGTTTTCGATCCTCAGAGGATCAGAAATATATGGTGGTTAATGACCACTTTACACAGTTCTGCCCCCCCCCCCCGTCTTGACGAGAACATCGAAGAGGGTATTATGGCGCCTTCTAGCGGGAAAGACTTTATTCGCGGCGCTCAGTATAGATTTTCTAGCAAATCTGCGGATTCTGCTAATTTGTGCCTTAAGAAGCTGGATTCGAGTGCTCGACTTTTGCTTAGGCAAATATCGTATGGCTCTTTAATTACTTCTTATACTGACGCGTCGGGTTCAGTGGCAGATAGACAAGAAGCCCTGCAGGCCCTATCCCAATTATTTCAATCTATGGCCGATGTCACGTCCAGAATTATTTTGGGTTCTGTGTCATCGAGGCGCAGTCTTTATTTAAGGGACATGGTTTTTAAGAATAAAGCCACAGAAAATAAACTTTCACGCCTGCCTACTGTAGGTCCCAAACTGTTTTCTGGATGGTTTTTCGAGGTTTTGCATAGCAGTGCAGAGAACCTTAGAAATGCTAGGGAGACGCAGCACGTCCGGAAGAATTTTTTGGGAGCGAAGCGGAAGTTGGAGAGCCCTAAGAAGACGAATTACGCTAACTCTTCGGGTTTTGGACAGAAAAGGCTGAAGCAGGAAGGCTCCAACTTTAAACAGGGAGAGGACAAAGTGCTTCGACCTGGACAAAGGAGCAGTCGGGGTTTCAGAAATCCAGGTTTCAGATGTCGTTGGGGTTTCGTCCCCAACGACAATAAGCCGTGTATTTCCTCAATCCGAGCCAGTCGGGGGACGACTAGCAGGATTTTTACAGGGTTGGAGGAAGTCTTACCAGAGAGACGTTATTTCAGAAGAAATAAGAGACTTGTTAGGAAAACAAGCAATAGAGTTAGTCCCCAGAACCCAGGAGGGTCAGGGGTGTTACAGCACCTTCTTTTTAGTTCCAAAGAAGGACGGAGGGTTCCGTCCCATTCTAAATTTGAGAGGGATAAATTCCCATCTGGTGGTTCCCCATTTCAAGATGGAAACTTTCAGGACTATTCGTCGGGCCTTGAGGAAAGGCGATTGGATAATAACGGTGGACCTAAAGGATGCTTACTTCCATGTTCCCATTTTCCCAGGCCACCGGCAGTTTCTGCGGTTTCATTTTCAGGGGAGGCACTACCAATTCAAAGCTATGCCCTTTGGTCTTGCAATAGCCCCAGAGTGTTCACAAAAATGATGTCAGCACTGGGGGATTTCTCAGGTCCCGTCAAATACATATTTTCATGTACCTGGACGACTGGTTAATCAGAAATCAGGATCAACACATTCTCAATCGACAAGTAAAATTAATGCGGGACCTTCTCCGGGATTTGGGAGTGTTCCTGAACTACCAAAAAATCTCAACTGATTCCATCTCAAAAGGCAAATTATCTAGGGGCTCTCTTCAATTTGAAAGAAGGAATAATTTATCCTTCAGAGGAGAGATTCCAGAATCTGGTACTACAAATAAATTGTATCTTGGAGGCAAGGTTCTGCCAAGCTCACAGGTTTCTCAGACTTCTAGGTCTTATGGCGGCATGTATAGATCTGATCCCCTGGGCCCGGTTGCACATGAGGCCTATCCAGTTCTACCTTTGGTCATGGTGGGTCCCTCGGACGGACAATATCAAGAAGATAATCCCCATAAACAGTTTCTTAGCAAGTCACCTTGTATGGTGGACAAGGAGGGAGAATTTTTTCAAAGGGGTACAGCTTCATCATGCAGAGCCTCTAGTTCTTTGGACAGATGCCTCAGAAAGAGGCTGGGGAGCTCACTTGAACTTTCATCAGGTAGCAGGAGTTTGGACGATCTCCAAGTAAAGAACCACATCAATTGGCTGGAGCTAAAAGCAGTCCAGCTAGCTCTTGTTCAACTGCTACCTCATGTCAGTGGGAAGAGAGTTCTGTTAAGGTGCGACTATTCCACAGTTGTAGCTTACATCAACAAAGAAGGGGGTACGAGATCCCTTCATCTTTGTCTGTTGGCGTGGAAGGTGTTCCATTGGGCAGCAGAGCACAACATTTCCCTTTATGCAGCTCACATTCCAGGAAGGAAGAATGTTTTGGCGGACCATCTATCGAGGGGCCAAGTGGGAGCTCGGTTGACGGAATGGAGCCTGGAACGGAGGATAGTGGACTTGATTTTTCTGAGGTTCGGGCACCCGAACATAGACCTTTTCGCTACTCCGGAAAACAGAAAGTTGGGAGTGTTTTGCTCCCCTTATCCGGTCGATGCTGCATATGCCTCAGATGTTCTGAGCATAGATTGGACAGGGATGTATGCCTACGCATTTCCTCCCCCAATATTGATCCATCGAGTCCTTCAGAAGGTGTCACAGGAAGGATGCATTCTTCTTCTGGTAGCCCCACAAGCTCCACGGCAGTCGTGGTATCCAGTCCTTTTGGACCTGCTGATAGACTTCCCAAGAGAGTTACCAATAACACCGAAGATGCTAACTCAGAGACGGGGTCAAATAGTACTTTCAGATCCAGAAAGTTTGAAGCTAGTTGTGTGGAAAATATCCAGCTTACCCCATCTAAGGAATCTCTTTCTGGAAAGGCTCAGAGTTACATCAAAAATAGCAAAAGGCCTTCCACCAGGAGAATGTACGAGGCTCGACAACAAATATACTGTAGCTGGTGTCTTGAACGAGATATCGACCCATATTCTGCCTCTATAAAGGATGTGGCGTATTTTCTGGTTCATTTACATGAAGTCAGAGGTTGCAGAGCTTCAACTATTGCTGGATATAGAACAGCGTTAGTTCTATAAATTCAGAGAGTCTACTATCAAATCTGGTTAAAGGAATTTTTAATTCAAATCCTTCAGTAAGACCACTTCTCCCTAACTGGGACTTACCTTTTGTTCTAAAGGCTCTCACTAAGCATCCCTTTGAACCATTAGATTCCGCAGAGTTAAAGTTTTTATCTTGGAAGACAGTTTTCCTAGTTGCCTTAGCTTCGGCTGCTAGAGTAGGTGAACTAAATGCTTTATCTATCAAGGAGTCGAACCTTAGGTTTGAAGCTGCGGGTATACGTCTTTTACCCAATTTGAATTTTTTAGCCAAGACTCAACGGTTGAGGAAAGCCTGGTCACCTTGGTTTATTCCAGATTTCAAAGGATTTACAGATGCCGCGGAGGACACCCTTCTGTGTCCTTGTCGTTGTTTAAAAATGTATTTGAAAAGAATGGAAATGTTGCAGCAGGATAATGAGGCACTCTTCATTACCTATAAGAAGAACCAAAATAGGCCAGCAGCTAATAGTACAATTTCCAGGTGGATTGTTTCCACTATTAGACATATCTATGAGGCAGCTGGTCAGCCATATTCTGAGGACATTAGGGCCCATGATACTAGAAGATTGGCTTCATCGTGGGCCTTGTTTAACGGAGCTTCACTGAGAGACATCCTACAGGCGGCTCATTGGTCTTCAGAGAACACCTTTGCATCCTTTTATTTAAGGGATGTTGCTGGGAGTGAAGGAAACTTTGCAAGATCATCCATATTAGAGACAGCCGGTTTGGTGAAGAATAAGTGAGTATGTTCCTTTACTTTGTTTTTCCCACCTTCTGGAATTCTGCTACAAATTCTGTTTCTTGCATTAGTTATACAGGTAAGTATAGATATTGATATAAACTGAGGGTTTTTAAAGTAAAACCCCTGTTTATGAGATATCTATACTTACCTGTATATGCCCTCCCTCCTCCCCTCTAGTTCCTGGTTGAGAAAGGTGCTAAAGAGGTCCTCCTAAAAAAGTGATTCTCCATTTCTCCACTAGAGGGGGTGATTTTTATTTGCCAGGAGAACCCTTGCCAGTTTAAACCAAGATCTACTCAATAAGCTCAAGGTAGGTGTTGTCTAGTAACCTAATCTATGAAACAGAATCAATCATTCCAGTATTTTATCAACAGTGGCTTGTTCTGACGAAAATTATTAACCAAAATCCTTTGTAAGGTCACATACTAGCCTCCAAAGTAACCATCCCACAGGCAGCACCTGCCCTACCATTTAAAAGGAATAAGCTTTGGTTTCTTTGTTTAATAAGATATCAACTTGGTTATTTTCTGTCAAAGTCATCTTTGTAGATGAACTATTGAACCCATATCTGGGGGGGGGTAAATAAGGGGGTTCCTACCTTTTCCAAGGGTATTATTCCAAAAGTGAACATAATAACACAACTGGATTTCAAACTTTCTTATTCAATCCTGTAGTATTTGGCAATAAATAATACCTAATAATATCCATTTTGATTGAATAATGGTGCCTCTATTTTTACACTCAATGCAGAGTTTATTTTCATTTATCTTATTTTAAAGACCAAATCAGTTTAACATCTGATAATTTAAAGTTTAATCATTTGATTTTTTCTTGCTACTACTTAGCTGTTTCACTTGCCCTTCACCATAAAAATAAACATATCTCCCCCATCAATAATATTATATAACATATCTCTCTCTCTCTTTCTCTGTAATAATACTGAGCTTGCTGGTCACGTCACCAAATGTAACAATACGGTTGCTTGCCACGCGTGTCATCAAACGTAATAATACGGAGTTGGTCGGGGTGCCAAATGTAATATTATGATCTGGTCACGGGACCAAATGTAATACAATGCTGTCGCGGCGTCGAATCTAACGCGATGGGTGTTCTTTGACCAACAGGAAAGTTGAAGTGCTTGTTCCGGGCTGTACCTGAAAATGACCAAATTCACCAAGGTTGTTCCACAATTAACACGAACGCGTTTTTAACAATAAAAGACCTTTATTAATCATACAGTGATTAAAAATCATGTACAACCACAAAGGGGTATCGAGTTGAAGTTGAGTCGGTATTTTGTGGACTGACTGGCGATATATGTTGGGTTCTGATTCAAAGTCAGGACTTTGAGCAACAAGATGACAAAGCAAAGACGGTGACAAGGGCCATGAGACGGAGCTATCAATCTGCTAGGGAAGCAGTTGTCCAATCTGGTCAAGAACCAGCTATCCGATCTGGTCAAGGACCAGCTCTCCACTCTGGTCAAGAACCAGCTCTCCAATCTGCCTGGGACCCTTTTGGGTCCTCTTTTATGGGTTCTAAACCCCCGAATCCAGGGCTCTCATTGGCCAGCCAATAGAAATGCCGGACCAATGGCCCTACAGTGTAAACATCAGGAGGTGTACAAAACCCCACCCACGTGGTTGCATTTGATTGGACGGCCAATCAAAATCATGGCATTGGGTTACATATCTCGGAGGTGGGTAACAAGTCTCCGCCCCAGTTTCCTGATTGGTGAGGCACCTGATAATATTTTTGTTATTGTATAAATGGTCCTGTCAATTGCTATGATAATTCCCAGGAACTGGCCTAAGACCACCCGGGTAAATTGAGATTATCAACATTTTAAAGATTTAATCTTTAAACTGTTTTTGCTAAATAAATGTCCTTATCTTACACAGTCCCCACAAGAACAATAATAGATATGGATAGGTCAGCAGCCATTCCTTTTTCATCAACTGATTTCTGCCATTAGAATTCCCCTTCTTCAAAATTACTTCCTATCTTGTGTCGACGCTACAAGAATGATAATATATATTTATGTGAAAACATTTGTATAAACAAAAAGTCATTTGTGTTATATCAACCATCAACCGACTTTTAGCCATTAGAATTTCTTTGTGTTAGAGTAATTAATTTTATCTAGTGTTGACTTTACCACACCACTGACTTGTACTCTAATCTAAGTCGCTTGTATGACTCTAGACTCAATTGTTATTTTTAAGTATCTAGTCAGATATCGCCAGTCACTCCTTGACACCGCTCTGGTGTTATATCTCTCTCTCTCTCTCTGTATATACTCAACCTCTTCACTAAGGGTAGGATGCGACACAGGGTTAATTTTTTAAGCGGAGTACAGCTGGTTTGAATTCAGTTTTACTTCTCCTAGATTGGTTGCCTTACCAAGGCTAAAGAACCTAACCTACCCTATTAATTACCCATAGCTGGGGGGAGGGGACTGATGAATTCATGCTTTTCTCAAGGCATTAGCATAAAAAGGAAAATCAAAAAGCCATGTACAGAAAGTCTGAATCTTGATTGTCCATTCTTCATATTTTGTACAGAGGTTTTAGTAAAAAATCACATCATTCAGGTTTGTCAGTCTCTACTCTATCCTCTACAACAGGGTTCACCAAACATTTTTCATGGATGGCTGGATAATTGAAAAAATAATGAGCGTGGACCATATTATTATTGTGTTTATTGAGTGAAAGCTCCGAGAAAAAAATGTAAAATAAAATTTATCTATCCATGTTATATTCATGGGTGAGAGGTGTAAGATGCACAAAAACAAATTTAACCAACATATTTATTTTCAAAACATTATCAAAGAACGCAACATTAGCAGAAAGGTTTAGTAAGAATTGTGAAACTGAAGTTTGTCTTTCAAGATATCATTAATGTTTGGTTTAAAATTGCTACATCCAATCGAGAGAATTGATTTAAAATGTTTTGCAGTCAATTTTGTTTGATGGGTTGATTCTGTAGTCAAGTCCATGAAGATTTAGTAATCTTAACATGATATTTAGATTTAAATTGTATCAGAATGTCTCACGTTCCATACATTTTAACAAACAAATTCAAGTACTGTTGGCGAGCATGATAAAATAAATTGACATTGAATGACAATGAATTGGTGACTACACACTTACAAAGCTCAGAAATTATAGCTTGTCTGAATTCATTATGCAAACAAATTGACTTAAAAAATAACTCAAAAAATTTGGAACCAATATTTGTCAAATTTAAACTTGTCCATTTCCATCCTTAATAAAAAATATTTAGGTAAATCTATAATGGCTAATGTTGGATATATTTTGGATTTATGAAAAGGGACTTAGTATGCAGAATAGTTTGCAGATAAAACTAATATTATTTTAGGATCTATGAAATCTAGTCAAAACTATTTCTTCTTCTTTCTCCATAATATATATTTAAACATGTGTAAAAGGAGGGATATAAATAATGTAGAAAAACAGAAAATTACAAAATAAGCATCTGCTTTAGAAATAGGAAAATTTTTTTCTCTTTAGTAAAAAAAGATCTTTTCTATAAAAGAATTGAAGTCTTGGTATAATATCATCACTAATATAAATGTGATTAACATATTGACATTACCATCATACATTATGGAATTTTTTTTTTAAATACACATATTCTTGTAAAAAGAAAATTTAAATATTTTTTCTTTTCAACAGACAAGTCTTAACTACTACATGTTCACTGTGCTATTTACTGTGCTCACAGCTAGTAATAATCATATTTCCGTTCCATCAGACCGCAGCCGCTTCCTCAATGTTTCTGCTCAACAGGGCATATCATTCCTAGTAATATATTTACATAAGAACTAATGATATACAAAAAGCTAGAAACATACACAAATGAATAGGAAAATTGAAGTACATTATGTCCAAAGCCGAGAATATGTCCATACATGTATATTATTACTGTACACTATTTATGTTCCTGACACTAATACATTATTCTATGTACTAGACATGAGACTTTGATGAGTTGTGGTGCACCTGAGCACTGTACACAATAAATTTCATTATTATTATTTTAAGAGATATTTAAATCAGATTAGGCTGAGAAAGTTTAAACATGGAACAAATTGTTGCCCCTTGTGTGGCCCATGCAAACTTCAGTGATTATTATCAAGAGATGATGAATGATGGTTGCTTGATGGTTATTTTGTTTTATGGCATATCAACCTTTTTGGGGTTATTTAATGCTGAATCAAGATCATTTTGATATCAGGTTGCTTACAGTACCTTGCTGTTGCTTAAATGGTCACCCATCTAAGTATTGAACAAGTGCATTGCTGCTTAACTTTGATGATCTAGCAGGAACCAGTGCTTTAAACATGACTTGATTGTAAGTGTGACTGTAATGAAGATGAATGAATAAAGAGTTGAACCCAAAAAGGAAATGATAATCCCTTAAAAAGAGAGGAGTGTTCAGAGGAGGTTCTAATATAACTTTATCTTTCAAATGGAATCATCTATTCTGGTATTTTTGTAAATAATGGGTGTTTCTGGCCAAATACTCTGGTCAATATTCTCTTCACACATTGGTTGGCACCTATACATCTACAAAGGATGGTGGTGTAGTGTCCCCCCCCCAAATATGGTGTAGTGTCCCCCCCCCCCCCAAATAAAAAATAGATAAAATAAAATTTTATTGCTGAGCAGGCCAATCCCTGAGTGACAATCTTTTGTGTCTCTTTACACATTTTCATAAATAAAGGTTTTACACATAACTCAGTCAATACTTGTCTTTATGGGTAGAATTTACTATCAACAGAAATATCATGTTCTTTTTTATTAACATCAAATTGTTTGGGTCATTTCCATTGTGTAGATTTACAATGGAAAAGAAAATCTTGAGTAAATTTTATTTTTTTCCTGTCGATAATATTTAGATTATTGGATGTAAATAGAAAGATTAAAGACTAAAAAGGATAACATTGGATTAAGTGGTAATCCAATTGGAAGAAAAATAAGGTTGAATTTTTATCGGGATTTTTTAGATGAGTGCCTATCTAAGACCAAATCCTGATATCTGTATGATTCTTCCTAGAAAAAAATTTAGCATAGACACCTCAGATTTAGAAGATATTTGTATAGCACCTCTTCTGGTTTTTGCTGGCGTGTCTATAGTATATACCTGGAATGGATTTCATTCTTCGGCTTGTCATATAATTTCTGGAGTTTACTGATGGTTCTCTTGTAGAGTGGACAATCAGAAATTAACTCATACACTGAAGGGTCTATAAAGTTTAGAAGCACCGTTAATCAGCCGGGTTGTATTGTTTGATACTTTGCAGGAAATTCTCAAATGTAGCAAACCAGTGTCTCCAATTCTTTACAGCATTACTCGGACTGGAGAGAGTTACAAATATCTGAGGTTGCAGAGTTTTGACCATTTTTTTATGAGAGAATATGCTGATTAAATTGTAATGAAATAAAGAACACGAAACAGAGAAAAATTGATCAAGACTTTATTCAACAATATGGTTAGTTTGTATAAAGAGGACTTATTTATAAGCATGAAGAGTCCATTTTACAAAGACAGGCAGGGAAGGGAGGGAAGGAATGTTCCCCACAAAGGTATCCCTTGATTTGACCAGTGATGAAAGGGAAATTAGTTTTGAGTTCATTTGACTAAAGATGGGATGGTACCATTATAGTATGTGGCCTACCTTTTGAATGTGGCCTACAAAATCATGTCTGTCTTATAGTATGTGGCCTACCATAAAAAAGCATATTATAAGGTTATAATAACTGCTAACCCTAACCTCTAACTCCAACCCTAACCTTAAGCCTATTTCAGAATTTTAGAATATTTTAGAATTAAATAGATCTATAATTCATGTAAATTATGGATAAATTCTTTTTTAATTATTTTTAATTACTATATACAACTTATGCCTGAATTGCATTTCTTGAAATTGAGTATATGTGAAAAATAATTAGTTTCAATAAATTGCCTACTACTTATATCTATAAATATACTCTTACTGAGGTAGGCTACATACTATAACAGAATCAAAAAGGTAGGCCACATACTATAACAGAATCAAAAAGGTAGGCCACATACTATAACAGAATCAAAAAGGTAGGCCACATACTATAACGGCACCAATAGGATTATAAAATAAATGACAATAAAGAAATGGCATAAAATTATTCCAGTTATTCAGATTTTATTTTCTGTAATATGTAAAATATTTTTAAAAAATTGATGGGGAATCAGACAAATCTGTTTAAATGTTTATTTTTATGGTTACAATTCCATTGCTGTATATTACGTACTAGCTTAAAAACCTCCCTATTGTGTTTGTATAGCATTTATTCTAAGACTAACAACAACAAATAAATGAATTAAAACTTAGTTCCGTTCTAACGGTTTATTAAACAACAAAACAATGACTAACAATATAAATGTCTTTCTGATGTATAGTTTGAGAGACTTACCGGTCTGATGGAGAAGAAATTTTAGGATATCTGGTATCTTCTGTTTAAATCAATCCTCTCAGAGGTAATTTCTGGTTGACTGCTCTTGAAACTGGTCCAAATATCTATCTGATCTTGGCACTATAACTTCTGGACACATCACGTGATTACTATGTCCAATCACAGAAAAGCTCTCCCTCACTTAACTCCACACATAGAAATAAATATATTTTACTGACTGAACAAGACAAATCTGTTTAAATATTTGTTTTATGGTTGCAATTCCATTGCTGTATATTATATTCTGGCTTAAAAGCCGCCTATAAAGTGTCAATTAAGCTAGCTCCTACAGACGGCTCTTGATTAGACCTTCAGCCCAACAATAATACTTGAGTAACAATTGAGTACATATTAAATTTTATTGTACAAAAAAAATTTGTGAAAATAAATCCTGTAAAAAATTACTGAAAATGATCACAATAATTAAAACTTGGGAATCCAAAATTTCAGGATTGCATGTCTGGATTTGGTCTAGAATGTTTTTGATTTGCTCACGGAATAGGCATATCATTAAAATCCTTCAATCAGTCAATAAAAAAAATAATCTCTAATAATAAATGCAAAGTCTTTTTACTTTGCATTTATTATTAGAGATTATTTTTTTTATTGACTGATTGAAGGATTTTAATGATATGTCCACCCATTTTATGCCAAGAGGTTAGAGAATTGCATTCATTGTATGTTCATATTTAGTTTTTGTGTAGTTGATTTTTGTTCTTTTTTTTTTTTTTACTCATGGTCCTATCAAATACAAATAATTTGCAAACATCTATTTGACTTATAGATGACCCTAACATGTACTACCACTCCAGGTCAGAGTGGACCTGGGAGTAATGGTAATGAAGGGGTGCCACAGAAGTGGAGTCTCACCATCAGATGTAGAATAGGGACATAACCAGGATACATCTTTTTGGGAGCTCTTACCTCTTTGGGCATTCCATCGTGGTGTAAGCTAGTCTCACAGATCCATTACTACTGAATGGTGAGTTCAATCCTTGCTAGATGCACCATACCCGTGACCTATTCCTGCCAAAGACTTGCTACATGAGCAGCACTGTAGAGGCCGGTGTTGCATGTTCTGACTTCACAAATAATATTTAAATGACAATAAAGTAATAAGACAAAGTTTAGGCAGAAAATACAGAAAAATGACAAAGACAAAGCATATATTTTATGAATAACAAATAAATTTATTCAGAGAATAAATTTGTATAAATAAAAAAAAAATGTATGAATGTTCAAAACAAATGGAAAATTAAAGTCTTGGTATGTACGACCTGTGAAATGGATTCCTGATTTTGAACACAGTGGCATGATGATGGTTGATAGTAGTAAACTGACTCAGAAGGTTGAAGTGT
The DNA here is from genome assembly GCA_023376005.1 of Doryteuthis pealeii. Classification (NCBI taxonomy): domain Eukaryota; kingdom Metazoa; phylum Mollusca; class Cephalopoda; order Myopsida; family Loliginidae; genus Doryteuthis; species Doryteuthis pealeii. The sequence continues at coordinate 12,787,126 of CM042177.1, forward strand.
TGTGTTGGTCATCAGTAAGTCAAAATGTTTGCTCAAAGTTAATTCTGAGGCATCTGTTTCCTCGATTGAAAGTTTAGTGCCTGTGATCGTAGTAACGTTGTCTCGGAGCAGTGATGGAATCTGAATTTTTTCGTCTGTATTTAATAAATAGGCTCCGATTTTGATAATCTATTTTGGCACAACCAAAACAAGTTAAAGGATAAGTCTTATCATAGTCAATAATGTTACTAAGAAATTCATAGAGAGATTTGAATTTTTATTAGATTTTTTTTCTTTTGTAGAAAACATAAATAACATATTTACTCGTATTTACACATTCATATGATTTAATTTATATTTGGATTTATACAATTTCTATTTTTCTATTAATTTCATAATTCTTAATTTTACAAATTTAAAGAAATATTTAAATTCAAATTGTTATGGTAACACAATATTTGCTTGCATTGATCAGCAGTCTCATGTCTCATGTTACCAAAAGTGATATTTTTAGGGTTCTGGTGACATAAACATGTTACTTGTGATTGGTAGATATGAATAAAGGTAGATATGAACAGACTTAAATAAATAATACATTTGTTCATATATATATATATATATATATATATATATGATATTGTTTCAGCAGTTGATGAGTTTTTTACCAATGGGATCCAAGCACTGTAACACCAATGGAAGAAGGTGTCTGGCCTGCAAGGGGGACTATGTTGAAAAATAAAATTCATTTGGTCACATTCCATGAAAATATCTTTTCAGCTGACCCTCATATAAATTTGTATACGCATCAAGAATGAATAAAACAAAATGTCTTTGGCATAAAATAACTCAACAAGGGTTGATATGCCATAAAATCTAACCAACCAACCAAGATCCATTACTACTAAATAGGGAGATTGATCCTCACTAGGTGCCCTATATTTGTAACCTTGTATCAAATTCTCCCCATGGCAAACAGATTGGGTAAATAAGGGTGTCCCATCATGGTGTAAGAGTTAGTAAGCTAGTCTCACAGATTCATTACTACTGAATACCAGTTCAATCCTCTCTGGATGCCCCTTGTTAACTTGTGTCACATCCTACCCATGGCAAATGGGTTGAGAAGACATTCTTTTTTGGGGGGTGGAGGGTTAAAATTGCAAATCGTCGTCAAAATTATAAACGTAAAAATTTGGCTTAGGCATAGAGTTTAATGAATTTAATTATTACTAAGGACACAATTTATGTTATTTTTTAATTAAATTTTAACTGTTAGTTGTGTTTTTAACCGTTTTTCATTGGACATTATTTTCCTACAGAGGGCCACAAGAGAACTAATTTTTAAGGGAAATAAATATTTTCCGATTTTATTATATAAAAAAACGTGGATCATTACACTTTTGGTCATCGATACTTAAGAAAGACATGCGTCGCCTGTAATATTGAAATAGAAAGTACATTTTTGTTTGTACATGTTCATTAATTCTGACTAATCTTATCATTCATCTGTTTTATTTTATCTATTTTCTTTCCTTAAACACAACTAACAGTTAAAATTTATGTTAAAAATAACATGAATCGTGTCGTTAGTAATAATTAAATTCCTTAAAATCTATGCCCAAGCTAAATTTTTCCGTTTTAATTTTGACGACGATTTGCAATTTTAACTGGATGGAGTCTTATCTCTTTGCAGGGGACTAGAACAAGAATGGGTTGAGTAAATACAAAACATTCCTTGTTTTTTTTTTTGGCGGGGGGAGGGAGGTCTTATCTCTTTGCAGGGGATACAGTCATCATTTTCTAAGCGATGCTGACGAGGGGTGAGTAGGACAAGTTTATTTCATTTGTTTCTATAAACAAAATCTGTTAATATAAATAATAGTTGTGGCTAAGAAATATTTATTGATTGACCTTGAAGACATCATCTATGAATGAAAGAAGATGAAGGAAGATGAAGGGAAGAGATTTCTTAGCCAAGATTAACATTGAATGAATTTGTAGACTTGTCAGTGATTACATCAAGATGGATTGCAGATGAGTGTGACCTTGTGTCATGAGACAAGACCTTGTGTCAATCAAAGTTGAATTATTATGGATTAGAAAAACAAAATGGCAGTTTACAATTATGGGATGTTTTTTTTTTGGTTTGGTTTGTTTTATGGCATATCAAGCTTGGTGGGTCATTTAATGCCGACAAAGTTTTGAAATAAATGAATTCTTAATGGATAATCAAATTTTGTTTATAAACTCATGTTTTTCTATTTGACCATAGATAAATCAATTCTTTATGGATAATACAATTTTTTTAGAAATACATTTTTCTATTTAACCCATAGATGAGACCCTAACAGGTACTACCACTCCGAGTCAGAGTGAACCAGGGAGCAATGGTGATGAAGGAGTGCTCAACATTCCCCAAACCTCCCAAACTGGAACCTCACTGTCAGATAGAGTTTAATGTAATTCCCAGGACATGTAGACCCTTAGCCACCGCCTCCTAGCACCCATATGATAAAAAGGGTTGGGTCTGGCCATAAGGGCAATAGGGTTGGGGCAATCATATAGGTGCTAGGGCTTGACATGACCAGCGGATTGATCGACCAGTCTAACCTAAGAAAGAGCCAAAGTGGAGTTTTGCAAGTCATGGACTGCTCATCCACTTGGGTTCTATCCCTAAGCATCATGGGTTGCCACCTACAGCCAACATATAGCCCCATTGGGTGAGTCTTACCCCTCTGCAGAGGTGCAGTCGGTTATGGGATGGAGGCTGAGTAGGAAAAATTGTTCAGTTTTTTTTGCTTTTTTTCATATCTCAATTTCTTTATGAAAAAAATAAGAAAAGTAAAAGTAAAGTTAGTGGAGTGACCTATTGTTGTTCTCAGCCGGACAGCGAGGAAGTCTATCCCCTTTTTGCTAGTGCAAGACCAGAGAGATTGGTTTTGCTGAGGTAGAACTCCTGTCTTTACTGCACAGATCAGATTACCCAATCTGTGCTACTCATACACTGAGTTTGGCACGGACTGGTATTGAACCAAGAACCTTGTAATTTCTAGGCAGGTGCTCTACTGATTGAGCTAAACCAACCTCTATTGAGAGCTAAATGTTGACAATAGAAAAACCTAAATTCATGAATTTTCAAAGCTTTATACTTTTCTTTGTTTGTTTATTTAATTGTATATTATCATTTAATACCAAATCCATCCTTGTAGAAGAACAGTAGGGGTATATTTAACCTATAGCTGGTGGAGGATGAAGGGGTTCATAACTTTCCTGAGGGTATTAGTCTGAAAGTAAAGACTGGGATTTGAACTTACTTACTATGATGTCACTGTCCAGCACGTTATCCAATACACCATGTGTTATATTGCCAGATTCGTTTCATATGTACACACCAAACAAACCTATGTTAAATACCCTTGTTGCGTATATACATTGAGAGAGTTCTTGTGTGATAGGGAGAGAGAGTATTAGAGAGAGACAGATAGATAGAGCTGTTTCATCTTTACTTTTATGGTCTGTTGTTGTCTTGTCTCTTCTTATCTTCTTACTGTCTCTAATTAAGGGCTTCTTTTGGGGCTAGTTCTTTTAAAGATACATTAATCAACTACAAGACTTGGTTTTTCTTTGCTCAAAGATTTTATTACTGCTCATTCTTTCACCACACGGTCTGAGCCAACCTCATCAGAACATGTCTGTTCTGTGAGCCATTTAGGTTGAAACTGACTTCCTAACTAACTCTATTATGTGACTCATGAGATTCCTGCCTTTTGGGTCAAAGTTCCCAAACAGTCTGGTATTTTTCCACTTGGGCACTTTGCATTCTCACTACAGGGTATTGTCAACAAACCCAAACCACCATACAATTATGCAACACATGGAGACTTCTCTTTACACTTTTCACTTTTCATTAAACTAGTCCAGGGGTCACCAAACTACGGCCTGTGGTCCGGATTCAACCTGAGGAGGCATTTTATCAGACCCACTGACCGTACTTGAATTTATTTGTTAAAATGTATGGAATGTGAGATGTTCTGATACCATTTAAATTTCAATATGGTAAGCTTACTAAATCCCCATGGACTTGACTACAGAATCAACCCATCAAACGAAATTGACTGCAAAACATTTGAAAGCAATTCTCTTGATTGGATGTAGCAAATCCAAACCAAACATTGACGATATCTTGAAAGGCAAACTTCAGTTTCACAAATCTCACTAAACCTTTCTGCTAAAGTTGTGTTCTTTGATAATGTTTTGAAAATAAATATGTTGGTTAAATTTGGTTTTGTGCATCTTACACCACTCATCCATGAATATAAGATGGAAAGATAAATTTTATTTTACATCTTTTTCTCAGAGCTTTGTTCTGGCTAGAAAGTATTGAACATAATAATAATGTGGCCCGTGCTCATTATTTTTTCAATTATCCGGCCAGCACTCGTTATTGTTTCAATTATCTGGCACACTGTGAAAAAAGTTTAGTGATTCCTGGTCTAGCGTATTGGGGCAATATCTCTCTGACTACTTTTAAGTGATACTAGTTTAATTATCTATCTAGGGGATGTTCTATGGGGTTAGGTTTTAGTTTGTTCGTTCTTGTATTTGATCCCCAATGAGGCTGGTTCTTCCTTCTTGTGGCCGAGTAAGCTGAAATGGAATTTAATGAAAGAAACAAAGGAACAGAGACAAGGATGACTTTAGAGTAAGACCTTTATTAGTGGGTTCACACTATTTCGTTGAGGGGAAATATTTCCTGAGTAAGTCAATAGGTGTTGCCTGTACAAAGTCTTGGAGTCAAAGAGGCTAAGAAACCTTTCAGAAGAATTCAGAGGGGGGGGGGTGAACATGCTTAAGAGGGCTCTTCTGGTCTGAAGCCTTCTGGGAGATTGTTACTTTTTGTGTATTTTATTTATTTGTTTATTTTATTCTATTTTATTTTGTTTTACTTTTGTTTTATTTATTTTTATTTGTTTTCATTTTATTTTTATTAATCCCCACAGTTCCCAGAGGATTGTGAACGGAGAAGGGCAGCATCCATTAATCTGGAAGGCTACAAATAGGTGGGTGGGGTTTAGTAAAAATGGTTTATGTTGTAATAATTAGAACTAGCAGGACCTGTGAATATACCACAATATGATGATTTAATTATTACATTTATTTGCCGATAAAAATTTGTGGGTAACCATTTGAAATATCTACATTAATTTGTTGACAAAAAAGTCACAAAAACACGAGTCAGAAAATACCAAAATATCTTCCGTAATTCACAATTTCAATATTACAAATAAAACAAACATGTAAATTCTTTTTATTTTCAATTCATTTTAATTTTATGCTGGGAATTTAAGCAATGCAAGACCATTTGGAATGTTCCATTTTTAAAATTTGGTAAAATAAAATGGGACAAATAAGAAATATGCGATTAAGTAACACCAGATAATCTAGATTTTCATTTTTGGATTGCATCTTGAACAATTTGGACGATCTCATTTTTAACCAGAGGGTATTGTGGAATGATAACGGATGGAAGATTTAGGAACAAGCATATTAATATATAGATTATATTGTAAAAATTAGTTCACATCCCATTCACTGGAGGTAAGTGATTTTCAAGGGGTCCCTCTCCCTGGCCCATTAAAAATACAGCAGGATCTCATCCTATCAACTTGGCTTTCACTTATCCACCATTGGCTGAATAAGTAAAACTTTCATCTTTGGACGCTACCTGCCTCCAGTTGAATAAATCCAACACAACCAGAAAATGGCCAAAAGGTAAATAGTCAAAATTTGGGTTAAATCGAACTTAATTGACATAAATTCCACCATCATATGTCACTCTGCCAAAAGAAAAAAAAAATCAGGGAATTAATTGAATGTAATTAAATTTTCAGTGTTGATATATTAATGAATAAAATATATAATACACCAGTTATTTTATTAAAAATTTTTTACATTTTTTCAGCTCAGTTAACTTGGAACCACGTATCTTTGAAGTGTAACACAGATTCTCAAAATACGTGATTCATAGTTAACTGACCTGAAAAAATGTAAAAGTTTTTCAATAAAATAACTGGTGCATTGTATCTTTTATTCATTAATATATCAACAGTGAAAAATTTATTAAATTTGGTTAATTCCCTGATTTTTGGTATTTTTTTCTTTTGGAATTTAGGTCTGTTTAGTTCAATTTAACCCAAAATATTATAAATAAAAAGGTGAGGGAAACGCTCCAATTTTAAAAAAAGAAAACATGCCAATTTTTTTTAAAAACACTCCAATTTAAAAAACAAAACAAAACAAAACAAAACAAAACAAAACAAAACAAAGCAAAAACTTACTCCAATTTAAAAAAAGCAGAAACCCCAAACTCCAGAAAAAAAAACAACAAAAAACACTTCACTTAAAAAAACAAAAACATTCCAATTAAAACAAACAAAAAAAACCCACTCCAATTTTAAAAAAAAACAACAAAAAACAATCTAATTTTAAAAAAATGAATATAATTGAATCCTAGATGTGAATCTTTTTTTTGTTTGGGAATAAAATTCTGTAAAGAAAAAAAAGAAAATAATTTGTTACAACACAAACAGCATTAATTTTTTCTAAAGAAAATGAACAAAAAGTTTTTCTGAAATTTATAAAGTAAATTTATTTAAAACTTAATAATTTCTGTTTTAGAAATAGCATCATTTAATATATTACCCACATATATGCATTTTTTTCTCCAAACAATTCTATTATCTTTTTTTATTCTTCATCAAAATCAAATCATATACAATAAAATTAACAGCAATGAAAAATCTCATTATTCAATAACAGTAACAAATTTAAAAAAAGGTAAAATAAAATAAAAAAGTTTAATATTGGTAAATGAATGATTTACCTGATATAAAAAACTTAGTTTATTGAGGTCATTCGTTCTGTATTGAATTTCCAACATTTTTGGAACAGAGATCAATGTTTAGTTTATGTCATATTGCAAAAATGTCTTTTTAAAAACAAAAGTCAATTATATAATTTTATAATCTTATATCACGTTAGAAAATAGACTTGGCATGCAAAGCTCAAATTCTGGACAAAACCCTTTTGTATTTCCCTGCCTGCTTTGTAAGGGCAACTGATCTAGGAGAAGGAAAACTCTGACCTCCCTCACCCACATTGCAGGGTTACTTGCTGGAGTGGAGTGGCAAAACTAGGATTTGCAGTCTTTAAGACAGTCCGACATTAGTGTTCAACCTCATTTCTCTGAATTTTTTAGATGAGGCTTCATAATTAGTATTATTTGGATTATTCAGACTATTGTCCTCATCTTTATTGTTATCTGTACAACGTTTCAGCCGATGTGCCCTCCAGTCTTCTTCAGGTATTTCTTGTCATACTCAGGAGCTTTCTCGAGCTTAGGAACCTTCTTTTCGAACTCGGGAGCTCGACAAGAATGTTCCCGAGTTTGAAAAAAAGGTTTCCGAGTTCAAGAAGGCTCCTGAGTCTGAAAAGAAATACCTAAAGAAGGCCGGAGGGCACATCAGCCAAAACGTTGTACAGATAACAATAAAGATGAGGACAATAGTCTGAATAATCCAAATAATACTAATATTCAACCTCATTTTGGCAATTTCTGTAATGTCACAAATGCCAAGTTATATAGCACCTTGTCCTTCCCTTAGACAAACATTGGTGTCACTGAGATGGGAGGTCTGCAGCATGAGCAACTGCTGGACTTCCCTGTAACCTTTCTGAGGCCTGTGCCACACATCCAGGTGGGGGGGGGTCTAGTGAGGCTAATGGGTCTCTTACTTTTCATTTTCTTTCATTTCAAGAGCGTATTTGTTACCCTGAAGGAATTAAAGCCACATTCAAATGTAAATTTGCATTTTGTGGTTTGGTTTGGTTTTGGTTTGGTTTAGTTTAGTTTGGTTTGGTTTGTGTCATATGATACCTAAATAATAAGAATAGAATCATCTGTTTTTTCAATATGTAATGTCTGATGAAACCTTTGAAGAGAGAAACAATGAGATCTCATGGGACTTGTTAATCCAACTTAGCAATTGCTAATTACTCTGTTCACCTTATATCTTTGCTTAGTAAAGCTTTTTCCCCATCCTTAATGCATGTTGTGTTCCTTCCTATTATTTCTCTGTTAACTCTGATACCCAAGTTACAACAGTTTGTTTAATGGCATATCAACCCATGTGGTTTATTTAATGCCAAAGCCATCCTTGTAGAAGAACCGTAGTGGGGAGATAAAGGGGATCATACCTTTCCCAAGAGTATTAGTCTGAATGAACATAATAGCACCACAGGAGTTTCCAGCATCTTAGCAAATATGTTATGGAGACTCTTCCCATTTTGAGGATTAATATCACCTGGAATAATTGCACTGTATATCGTTTTTATTTTCATATTTATTTTTTATATCCTTGCTGGGTTGGGTAAATACCTAGTGTTAAATAATACATTAACAAAAATCTATCATTAGCACTAGCAAAAGTATGGACCACTTGGGTGCAAGTTTTAATTTTATAAAATATTAAATTAGAAAGTCTTACAAAACTAAATAAGAACAAATATAAAAATATTACACTTGTTTAATGTTCTTTTAATTGATTTCTATATAAAATTATATGTAGCATTTCTTTTAATACATTTAAGAATAACATGATAGTATTAGAAATCAGTAACAGCAAATAATTATTTATTAAACCCAGTTTTGTTAAAATCATTATGCAAATTATTCCCACCATATACTTTTTAAATCTTTATTTCTTAGAGATATATAACACATATTTTAGGATTTTATGTGCATTAATGATATGGGCAGTTTTGAGGCAAATCTAGTTGCTAGATTTTAATAGAGGCATCATTATTAGATGCTAATTAAGATTAAATAATGACTATTTCATAATCATTGGGAATATAACTTAAATAACTAAGGAAATCATGACATCAGTGGTGACATAGTTTTGGTTACAGACAGATAGTTACATAATCTCCATTATAATAAGATGTAGTGTAGTTAGTTTAAAATGGTTCAAGAAACTGTTAGGACATCGAGTGTAATTGACATGACCTGAGATGATTTGAGAGTGAAGCTTTCATTGGACGAAAGTCACATGATCACATGTCTCTAGAAAGTTAGGAAATGGAAATAATTGATAACATATCTGTAGTCAGTTAGAAATCACCAATGGGAACAGATCAATTTCTACCATGCTCTGATTCACTGGTTCCTCATTAATCGCAATGGGTGATGTAAAACAGAAGTCAGCTTGGTTTGGTTTGGTTTATGCCATATCAACTTTGGTGGGTCATTTAATGCTGTTTTGAATTAAATTCATTCTTAATAGATAATCAATTTTGTTTATAAACACATTTTTCTATTTAACCCATAGATGGGACCCTAACAGGTATTACCACTCCGGGTCAGAGTGGACCTAGAAGCAATGGTAATGAAGGGGTGCTCCACATTCCCAAACCTCCAAAACTGGAACCTCACTGTCAGATAGAGTTTAATGTCATTCCCAGGACATGAAGACCCTAAGCCACCACCTTCTAGCATCCATATGATAAAAAGGGGTTGGGGCTTCCCATAAGGGCAATAGGGTTGGGGCAATCCTATACATGCTAGGGCTTGACGTGACCAGCCGATTAATCAGAGAACAGAAGTCAGCATTAACAAAGAAAAATTAAGTGCACATATAAAAATGCGTTCTGAGTTATTCTTTATCCAAAGAACTAATAACAGTTTGGGGGTTTCAAAACAAAACAAAAGGATAAGATTATGGTAACACAAGAGAGGAGCTGGACGTTGGGCAATTGTTCAAATAAGGGGAATATAATATTATTAGCATCTTTATCTATTTTAGTTGGCTGAAGAGGCGAGTCTGGTTCAACAGAGACATCTCCTTGAAAACTAAATGTACAGTATACCTGCCATAGTTCTCTCAACCCTCCTGTACGATGCGGAAGCCTGGACGATATACAAAGCAGATGCCCATAAACTACATGTGTCACTTGCGCAGTATATTAAATGTCAAGTTGTGGTAACATGTTTCAAACAGGACCATCCTGAAGAGAACTGGACTCTCTGGCATGCATGAAATACTTGTCCAATGCAACCTGAGATGGGCTGGCCACTTAAATAGACTTGGGGATGACAGACTACCAAAGCAGATTTTGTACTCTCATCTGAGAGAGGGATCATGTGGAATCGGTAGACCAAAGCTCAGGTACAAAGACAACATCAAAAGAAACCTAAAAGACTTTAATATCCCCATAGGCAGTTGGCAAGATGCAACCACAGACTAAAAGAATTGGAGGAAAATGACAATGGACAGCAAATAATAATTATCTATTTTTATTTTTACATGAAACATAGCCAACCATTATCATTATTAATAATTTTGATTAATATTTTATTTTCATCTGAAATTTTTTAGGAAATGTGATGTTTTGGTTTGCTTTCTTTGTTTAATGGCATATCAACCTTCATGGGTTATTTAATGCCGAAGCCATCCTTGTAAAAGAACATAAGTAGTACTATTTAGCCAATAGTTGGGGGTGATGAAGGGTGATGAAGGGGTCCATACTTTTCCCAAGAGTATTAGCCAGAAAGTGAACATAATGGCAGTCCAGTACATCATATCCGCTATGCCACAGGGACTTCCCCTAGAGAATGTGAATTTGAATCTTATATTTTATCATTTTTTAATTGATGCTCCTTTCAATGAGCTTTTTGATAAAAGAAACTAAAAACAAATAAATATAAAAAAATATGAGACAGTAGTGAAAATTAATAATAATGATTTATTTTATTTGCAAGTATTCTGTTTAAAAATATATTGTAATGTATCCATATTAATATATGTATCAATATTATAATAGTAATGAAATATTTTATATATATATATATATATATATATATATATATATATAGAGAGAGAGAGAGAGAGATGCTGATAGGTACACATCCTGTCGCATAAAAATCTAAAAGGACACAGTAAAATCTTATCCATGTGTCCCAGTGTTTTTATTTTTTTTCCCCCTCACCCTTTCAAGCTAACTGTAAATACATTTTAATAGTCTCTTAGAAATTAATTACACAGGATAGGTTACAAGGTAGGAGTCAGACAGCTTTACTTGGGACACATAAATTTTTGGGAGGACTCATTCAAAGCAAATATGTGCATCCCAGGATGCACTAAATCAAAAAGCTATCAGCATCACTGTATATATATATATATATATATATATATATATATATATATATATATATAGGTATACCTAAAATTGGCCTAAAATGCGTTTTTGACAAAATGAATTTAGCCCCCCCTACAGAAAATAATTTACCAAAAATCAGGGAATTATCATATTTTAATGAAATTTTCAGTGTTGATTTATCAATAAATGAACTTTATAATGCATTATTAATTTCATTACAAAACTTTCTCATTTTTTTTAGGTCACTTAATTTTTACCCCCTTGTTTTGGGGGTGCAAAATCTCAACGAGCTGGTCCTTGTTTGATACTAGTTACAGTATAAATAAAAAGATAAAAGACCAACGTTGTAAATAGAAAAAAAAAAAGAATTTTTTTTAAGGGGAATATTTTATCAGAAAATAAGTACCAAAAATCGGAAAATAAAATGTAAAAAAAAAAAATAATTAATTTTTTGGAGATTTCTTTTTTACTCATTTCAATAATTATTTAATTGGCTATTATCTTATAAAAGAAAAAAATATACATCGATATTTTTTTCTGCTTAAAAAGGGGGGGGGGCTACATTTTCAATAGAGTTTTTCTTCAAAACGTATACTTTGTTTGACTAAAATAAGGTTTGTATTAAATAGATATTTATTTCTAGAATCTAAAAATATAACATTTTAAACTTAACACCAGAATATTTTTATTTTAAATGAATTATACATTAATTTTTCATAACGAAAATATTTAATTAAAGTTTTGAAATAAAATAACTGATGCATTAAAAAATTCATTAATTGATAAATCAATACTGAAAATTTCATTAAAATTGGATAATTCCCTGATTTTTGGTAAAGTTTTTTGCAATCGCAAATGTTACATTAAATTTGTAAACAATCCCTTTTATACCATTTAAAAAGAGCAAAATGGCCGAACGAGATCGAAATTGACCAAAACAAATAATTTTAAATGTATTAAAAATAAATTGCATATGTAATAATATTTTTCTTTTTTTAATGATGGTCATTATGTTACTACTTATTGTTTTAGACAAAAGTTTGACCTTAAATAATAGATTTAATTAATTTTAAATCGTTTTTAAAAAACTGTAGCAGACGATTTTTGGGTATAGCTAATATATATATATATATATATATATATATATATATATATATGATTAAAATCAAATGGTTTAAAATCAAAAAGCTATCAGCATCACTGTATATATATATATGATTAAAGTCAAATGGTTAAAATCTACCAACTCAAATTTCTTGCAATAGCGCGAATCTTCACGCTATTGCGAGAAAATTGAGTCTGTAAATTTTAAACTATTCGATTTTAATCGTCTATTTAGCTCTTTAAATTTTTAATTGTTTTTAGTGAAAAAATCCCGAGGTAAATAAGATTTGTATACTTATTTGCTTGGTGGATTGAATGGTAACTGCGATATATATATATATATTGGGAGGGGGAGAAGAGGAGAAAAAAAATCACAGAATCTCTGAAACACATCAAAACAAAAAATTCCAATCCTCTTTAATCACAACCTTTATGAAACAAACACCAAACTACTGCTAGACGCCATCCACAATTACCCTGCCAAGCCTATAAATTACCCTAAAGGCACCGCTATGAACCCACAAACTGTTGACAAATAAATTCCTCTTCCATTTTTTTCTTTTTCCTCACCTTACAATGCATTCGCCCTTCCATCCTTTTCTTTTTCTTCACACCTTACACCACATCAACCCTTCCCTCTTCTTCTCCCCTTCCCAATTACTTTTTTCAACATATAAACAGACTGTAGTCTCAGTTATCTCAAATAAATCTGATGAAGGTTTGTTACATACTGAGGTGAAATAACATTTGACTGAAGTTGTTTTGTGTTTTATCCATATTTCCTCAATTTTCAATCAAATTTTGCCAGATTTACCCTATCTGTTACTCCTCATATATATATATATATATATATATATATATATATATATATATATATATATATATAGTAGTGTTGAATATTAGAGGATGAATGTTTTTTTTAAATTCCAAGTCTATAAATTCAGTTTTCACGAAAAATTGCATTAAATATTCTCGTTATACATGATAGTAAATTTGCATAAATTTGCATAGATATTCTTATCATGGTAAATTTGCATAAAAAATGAACCAAAGATAAAGAAAGTTAAAAATAAATTAACTACACAGGTTTTACCTAAAGGATATTCAGAATAATTCTGACAGAAGCTGTCAGAATTATCCTGAAGATCCTTTTGGTCAAACCAGGGTAGTTAATATCTGTTGCTAATTCAATTCTCTTAACTAGCTCACAAAGTATGGATTGAGCACTTTCCAATATTCATTACTTCAACTCATTCATTTTTCTTTTTCTGACAGTCAAAATTGTGACTCATTCGTTTTTTTTCTTTTTTTAATCAGTTGAGTTCCCCCTAAAACAATTAATATATATAGAGAGATAGATAGATAGAGACAGACAGAAACAAATAGATAGATAGATAGATAGATATGAATTTTTATTATTTGCCTTAAGAATTTTTGCACATATCTTTATATAATCTTTAATGCAACATTTACTATTGAATAAAACAAGTTTTTTAAGAATACTTAATGCAATTTTTATCATAATTAAATCTGTAAAATTGTAATGTTCATATTTTAAAACTTTTGTTCTGTAATATTGGACACTATTGTATATGCTTGTCCATGTGTTTATATAGAGGTCTATGAATATCATGTGTCTATGTACATTCTATTTATAGAACATCATCATGAATATTGAAGACAAAAATCACCGTTAAGACTTGTATATTTTGTACAAGTCCAGGGCCATCTTAATGCATAGGCACACTGGGTAGTTTCTTGGGAGCCCATGATCATAGGGGCCACATATTATTAATCATTTGTATTTTTATTCCTGTGTATGGTTTTGTAGGTAGGGCCTTGTTCTGTAGGGGAGGGGGCTATAATGCTGTTAAGACAGCCTTGTAAAAGTCATTACTATAATAATACTCATAACATTTTGTTAAATACACAAATGGAAAATAAACATGCAACATCCAGAGTATGTGTTCCAATTTACTCAAGAATTAAACATACAGAAAATATAGTGTTATTACGGGAAATGATCACATACAGATCAATTATTTGCACAGGTTGCAAAATAAGTGGTATATCAACAGTCCTTGGGCCCTATATTAGTACACTGCATATCCTCCTTGGAGATTTAAAACACGTCTGTACTTTTAAATTGCATATACGAACCTATTATACAAAGCATTTCTAAAATTTTGTTATCATTTGAGATGTACAGGGTATTTCAGAAAAATTGATATCATTTGAGATATAATAGGGAGTTTCAGAAAAATTGATATCATTTGAGATATAATAGGGAGTTTCAGAAAAATTGATATCATTTGAGATATAATAGGGAGTTTCAGAAAAATTGATATCATTTGAGATATAATAGGGAGTTTCAGAAAAATTGATATCATTTGAGATATAATAGGGAGTTTCAGAAAAATTGATACCATTTTGTAATCTAATAACTTGACCAATTCTCATTCAAATGATCTCAAATTTTAACAGCATGTGTTGAAATAACTCAAAATTCTATGTTTAAGGTTTAAACCACTTTTCTTTTCCAGTGAATGGTATTTCTATACCTGAAAAGAAAAAAAAACATAAAATATTAAACATAGAATTTTGAGTTGTTTCTACACATGCAGTTAAAATTTGAGATCATTTGAATGAGAATATGTGAAATTATTAGATTATGAAATTATAGCAGTTTTTTTAAACACTATACATTAATGTCCACCCTGAAGACTTTGAAAATTTGATTAGAATATCTACTACCCACAAGAAAAGCACTCTATACAGATGAAAACTGACTTCACCCTTTGGGATTTTGTAATTTTATTTTTTTCTCAATGTATTTCAATCATTTTCCATAATTCAAACACAAAAAAATATTTTTTTTAAATCCCTGCCTGGACTTATAAGAAAAATGTTTCTTATTTCCCACCATTTTATTTTTTGCCATTTTATTTTAAGAATTTGTTAATACAATTAACAACATTGAGAAAAAGGTTATAAAAATACAACAAAATTTCTACCATATTGTGCTCCATACAGCAAAAAAAAAAAAAAAAATTAGGCTACTCAAATTTTTTTCAAAGAATTTTATTAATTAATTTAAGATAATTTCAAAGAGTTTAAAGATATTTTTTAAAACGTGCCAGAAATGGTGTATAATAAAAACTGAAGAGAAACCTGAAATTAATTTCTTTTTGTCATCAGATGTTGTTGAAGATGTAAGCAATGTAAGTGGTTATTCAGGGCCTCATGATTACGAAGTGTGTGTGTGGGGGGGGGGGTTAAAAGTATTTAATTGTTGTTTTTCTGGGGGGAGGGGGTTATTTATACTTGTACCATAAAAAATTATGGTGTGTACAAGCCCAGATTATTTGCTGCAATTAATCAATTTTCTGCTAAAGGTCATATAAATGACCTTGGTTGTCTTTTTGAAAGAAAAAAATGCTTCTGACCTAACTGAATAAAATCAAAATGGATCCGACCCATCTTTTAAGATAATTTAAATGAAAATGTGTGCACAATCGAGCAGATTATGTAATAAAGGGGTGACATCTAGACTGCTATATAGATCTAGACATCTAGAATTCTATATAGATCTATACAGAAGCGCGTGGTGTAATGGTTAAAGTCATGGGAAATGGACTTGTTGCCCCGAGTTAAAATCCTGGATGTGGTAATTGCATTTCACTTAGCGCTAATACCCTTGGGAAAGGTATGAATCCTACTCTCCCTCTAGCTATGGAAAAATAGTAGGGCAGACTGGCTCTTTAACCTTGGTTAGGCAACTGGTCTAGGAGAAGGAAAACTTTGAATTCAAACCTGTTAAACTCTGCTTAAGAAATTGACCTTGTGTCACATCCTGCTCGTGCGGAGGGGTTGGTAAATATATACATTTAGACTGCTATAGAGATCTAGACATCTATATTGCTATATATATATCTAGACATTTAGATTGCTATATAGATCTAGACATTTAGATTGCTATTTAGATCTAGACGTCTAGACTTTGTTTAGATGAGTCAGTGTCAATTCTCAATACTTTTTGATCAGCAGTCTTAATATTTTTTGAACGAAATGCTCTTGGTGAAACACAAGATTGTGCAAGTGCAGCATGCTTTATACTATCCAGAAATAGTTTTGATGGATTTTTTCTTGTTTCCTAAAGTGAAAATGAATCTTGAGATTTTGGGGATGTGGTGGACATTAAAAGAAATACAATGGCACAGTCTCACACCAGGTCAGAAGAAAAGTTTCAGAGGTGCTTTGACTCATGGAAAACTCACTGGAATAAGTTTGTTAAATACAAATGAGACTATTTTGAAGAAAATTAATGTGTCATTCATTATTCATTTTTGTCTTGATAAATACAGCTTCAATCTCAATACTTCTTGAACACACCTAGGGTATAGAAGATACAAGTATAAACTTTATTATTAGAAATGATTCAATTTATGATATGAAAGGATTTAGAATGATTAATTCACTTAAAATACAAAAAATTGATATTGGCCTAAAAATAGACTTTTAACCCCTGCATAGATAAAGCTTGTTACATTCTACATACCTGGCCTAAGACTAACCAAAATTGACCCTTTCTATGGCTTTATTTATGAATTTATCCAATTCTTCTGCTATAAGCAGGACATGACACAAGGTCCATTTTTAAGTAGCGTACAACAAGTTTGAATTCAGAGTTTTCCTTCTTCTATACCAGTTATTATACCAAAGTTAATGGTGCCATTATAGAACGTGGCCTACCCAGTTTGAATGTGGCCTACCTCAGTAAGAGTATATTTATAGATATAAGTAGTAGGCAATTTATTGAAACTAATTATTTTTCACATATATTCAATTTCAAGAAATGCAATTCAGTCATAAGCTGTATATAGTAATTAAGAATAATTAAAAAAGAATTTATCCATAATTCACATGAATCAGAGATCTATTTAATTCTAAAATATTCTAAAATTCTGAGACAGTGTTAGGGTTAGGGTTAGCAATTATTATTATAACCTTATAATATGCTTTTTATGGTAGGCCACATACTATAAGAGAGACATGATTTTGTAGGCCATATTTAAAAGGCAGGCCACATACTATAATGGTACCAAGTTAACTCATAGGTGGAGGGAGAATAGTGGGATTCATTGCTATGTGAAATATAAACAGCCTCATCCAGGATTTGAACCTGGGTTCTTGATCCCATTTCTTATGATGATAACCATTATGTCATGAGCATCTCCTTAAAATAAAAGTATGGCTTTATGAAAGTGGCATTTGTTTTCATTCCAAACTCTCAAAATTTCTTTTTTATTATTTTAATTCAAACTGAATTATTAAAGATCCAATTAAGATGAAACTTAATGAATAAACACCTTTATAAACATAAGGAGAAACCAAAAGTACTGAAAAAATTACTTTGTTATAGTTTATAGACATACAACCACTTACCTCCCAACTCACAAACTATCTAAGTACGATGAACAAGAGACTTCTGGAGAAGTAAGAATGAACTCATAACTGATGTTCTCCTATGGACTCCAAACATAATAGCCATCTAGCAAAAACTTACATTCAGAGAGAGAGAGAGAGAGAGAGAGAGAGGGAGAGGGGGAGGGGAGGGGGGGGGAGGGACTAATTTGTTGAGTAAATAAAGTCCAATATGTTTGCCATGAAAAGTGCTCTGTTCATATCTATCATAAATATCTATCTATCAATCTATCTATCTAGTCTGATAATATCAATCAATCTATCTATCTAGTATGATAGTATCTATCTATCTATCTATCTATCTATCTATCTATCTAGTATGATAGTATCTATCTATCTATCTATCTAGTATGATATCTATCTATCTATCTATATCTATCTATCTATCTATCTATCTATCTATCTATCATAGTCTGATAATATTTATCTATCTATATATTCATGATGGGAGAGTTTGCTCTGTGCAAACACTGGATGCCACTAAGAGGACTTGCCAAAATCAATGACTGATAGGGATAGATGGCAAGAGAAAATCAAGGGAATCTGTGTTCTTGGCACATCTTGATGATGATGATGTACAGTTTACCTAATATTAGATTAAAAAATTAATGTACTTTTATTTATATCTTATTGCTATATAATGGATAGTCATAACCTATCATTTTTAGTAGGTAGTGTAGAATAGTTTGAAAATAATGGTAATAATAATAATGGAAAATCACTGATAGTTTGATTGATAGGTCTTGACCTCAGGTTCATTTGGAACAGGTTGGCCTAGAGATGTCAGATGAGAGAAAGTAGAATTAGAATCAGTAGAGTTGAAGCTAGTGACCCTTTTAGGTGGATGTGCTTTTCTGTCTCTGCTGCTGATTCTCCTCATTCACATGTGGGTTAAGGATGTATCAGGCTGTAGCGATTGTCTGCCCCTGTTTGAATTGATGTGGGGTCCAGAAGAGTTATCTTCCCTTGCTGCAGGTTTTTGCTGATAGGCGGCTAGAGTATTTAGGCAGCAGCCCGAGAATTCTGAGTTCTCTTCTTCTGGAACCAGTAAACACTTCACATGGTTTAGACGCTTGTGCCTCTTACCCTTAAGTGGGGGACTTTGCCCCCACTTAGCTATCAATAAGTGACATTTCTTAGGACATAAGTCCTACATCCTACTTCCTTTATAATGCGTTTATGTATCTATTTTGTATACCTATTTTGTACCTTGTAATTAGTATATGCATTCCTGTTCTGAATGTTTTTCTATTTGCTCACGATTTAAAGTCTGTTTGTTAATATTTTCTAACTCCTTTGTCCGAATATTTCATGTACACACATGTACCACGTTGGAAGGTTACTCTGAGCCTTCCAACTTATTATAAGAACTTTATATCTTACAGAGTGAATAAAAAAATGTATACACAAGAAAATGTCACTGTCTTTCCTGAGCACAAAGCTGGAATGCAGACAAAGACCCAGCCTGATACAACCCAATATCAGCGAATATAAGAAAAGGACAATGGAACATTATTTTATCTGCTTAATTATTTCAGTAACAATTACTCAATCTAAACAATTGTACTATTTCTCTGAATCTTTGAGATGAGGCTTGATAATTAGTATTATTTGAATTATTCCGACTATTGTCCTCATCTTATTGTTATTTGCACAATGTTTCAGCTGATGTGCACTCCGGCCTTCTTCCAGTATTTCTTGTCAGATTCGGGAACCTCCTCGAACTCGGGAACCTTCTTGAACTCGGGAACCTTCTTTTTGAACTTGGGAACCTTCTTGTCATAATCGGGAGCCATCATGGAACGTTGAACCCAATTCGTTATTCAATCCATGGGGGTATCCTGTTCTCATTCCACTAACCATAGCTGGGGTACAGGTGTTAAGCTGTGTTAATTATTATTCTATGTTTTACTGCTGCTCCTGACTAGGATTGAACCTGCAGCCTAGAGATAAATGTCACTTAGAACTATTTTAACCCAATGCCTTCACCCACTATGCTATGTGTCCAATTTGACACGTAGCATAATAATTAATACAGCTTAACACCTTTACCCCAGCTATGGTTAGCGGAATGAGAACAGGATACCCTCGTTGATTCAATAAAAGGTTGGGTTCAAAGTTCCATGATGGCTCCCAATTACAACAAGAAGGTTCCCAAGTTCAAAAAGAAGGTTCCCGGGTCTGACAAGAAATACCTGAAGGAGGCTGGAGGGTACATCAGCCGGAACGTTGTACAGATAACAATAAAGATGAGGACAATAGTCCGAATAATCCACATAATACTAAACAATTGTATTTTTGAATATATTTTCAGCAAAAGAATAATATTTCTAATGCAATTAATCATCAGCTAATTTTCTTCAAATTAATTTTTTTAACAGGTCTACTATAATTTTAGAAGACTTAGAAACAGAGGTTGTTTTTTTTTGTGTTGATCATAGCATAAAATTTTTAAAAAATGTTTAAAAACAATTAAAAATCATTATTTTAGTTACAGTAGTGTAGTAAGTGTTCATAGCACTTAAGGGCAAAGATATTTTAGTACTACCATCCCTGAAATATATTATTTCTTTTGTAACTAATTACCAATCTAATGAAAATAACCAAAAGCACCGACATCTCAAACAATCACAGCATCATTGAAGCTATTTCAAGGGAGGTAACTCTAGATTCACAAATTCACCAAATATTTAAATCACCTATTCTATTTCGCAAAGACCACACTTCCACTAAACTTAGGAAGTTTGTAGGTAGATATTCAGAACTTTTAAAGATATTTTGTTGTAGACACATAGCTATATTGCCAGGGGAGATAATTATGCATCTCCTTAACCCTCTCAGGTACTTGATACTCTAATATAATGCACATGTTTCTGGCATTTTGTGCCCCTTTATACCTATGCAAGTGGGTAACTACCACCTTTGTCCTCATCGTGCAATGCCCCACAATTTACATATGCAAAAGTAGTCCTTTTTTTTATGACTAACTTTCTACAATTATCTTTTAATTAAATTAACATTAAAACAAAAAATGTTGGTGCATTTTGCATGAACTCTTACAGCACAATACAATTGAATACATTTTTGGTTATTACCCTACTCTGATGTGGATAGGCAAAAAAAATGTTTCTTTTGAATCGCTTGCAATCTACCCACACTAACTTTGCAATCTACCAGGCACTACCATTTTGGTCTACCAGTTGATCATAATTGACATATTGAGCACCCCTGACTTTAATAATCTATTATTATACTAAAGCTGAGTTAATCAACTTTTGCTTCCTAAAGGCTTTTTTACTGTTTAGTTTAATGACACGAAAATTATATTAAATTATTCCTTACTTTTAGGATTGAATTATGTTTGAAAGAAAATTTGTTTTAATTGGTTCTAATTAGTCATAATTTGCAATTAAGTCAAAAACCGACCAATCTCAGTGTCTATCTCTTTCTTCCCCTCTACGTATCTCTTGACTACCTCCTCATTATATAATGTTAGTTTCTTAGGAGAGTAGAGAGGGAGAGCCGGGAGAATTTGAAATGTATTTCTATGTTAAATTTCACAACCAGCAACCCGTAGCTTAAATGAGGTCAAACATTTCCTTTCTTAGAAAGTTAACAAAATGATTTTAAGATTTCATCTGGCCATATTTTTTTTTTTTAATTTTATTCGCTTTGCTAACTCCCTCTTCCCTAATCTCAATTATCTACCCAGAGCTGAATGGGTGACCCAATGGGTCACGTTTTGTCTAGTATTTTATAAATTTTTCCACTAAGTGTTGAATAATATGGTATTAAAAAGATATTTATATTGAGAGAAAAAAAAATACAAATTTCCAAGCCCAATTAATTTGTAAGAAAATAAACTTTATAGTTGATTTTTCTTCAATTCTTCTTTTAAATGAAATAAATTTTATGAAAATTGATAAAAGTTTTCTTTGGGATTCAATTGGTTTTTATTAATGGGTTATTTGGTTGGTTGTTTTGTTTTACGGCATATCAACCCTTTTCGGATCATTTAATGCTGAATCAAGTTGTTTTGATATTCAATTTCTCACAGTACCTGCTGTTGTTTAAATAGTCACCCATCTAAGTATTGAACAGGCTCATCACTGCTTAACTTCAGTGATCTAGTGAGCACTGATGCTTTCAATGTGACTTGACCATAAAACCTCTGTTAATTAGTTTCAACTGTCAGATTTTCTGGTCATTTCTACTAACAATGATTTTTTTTTTTTAATGACATAAAAAGGGGAGAATCATTATTTAAACAATATTAAACAAAGATATTTCACTTTACTGTTCTATTAGCTGGGCTGTCGAATACACCGACTGCACCTCTGTAATGGGGTCACCTGTAGGCCATGATGCTTAAGGATGCAACCCTGGTGGCTGAACAGTCCATGACATGCTACACTCCACTTTGGCCCTTACTTAGGCTAGACTATATGATTTTTCCAACCCTCTTACTCTTATAGCAAGTGCCAATTCTTTTTATCATAAATGTGCTAGAAAGCAGTAGCTATCCTAGATATGACATTAAACTCTATCTGATGGTGAAGTTCCAATTCGGGAATTCTGGAGAACCTCTTCATCACCCAAGTCCACTCTGACCCGGTGTTGTAATACCTATTAGGAACCCAATCTATGGGTTAAATAGAAAAAAAATTTGAGTTCCCATCAAGAATGAATAAAACACGTTTTTAGCATAAAATAACCCAAGGAGGGTTGATATGCCCTAAAATCCAACCAAACAACCTATTTCACTTTATGGATAGACATTAAGGACATTATTTAAGGATAAATTTAACCAACTCGTACTTATTTTAGAGGGCATAAAATGGGTGATGGGTTTACTTAAGAAATGATGATAAAACTTAGCCCCCATTTTATAGCCACCATTTATGTTACCAATAAAGATGAGAAAATCTGTTCAAATAATTTCCCATAAGTTTTTATTCTTAACCTTTGCCCCTAGGCCCTCAAATACCTCACAAAATTTCCATAATAAATCCGACATAAAACACAAACTTCCCTGCAGAGCACAGACAATTTTATTCAAAGCTCTCCCATCATCATTTCATTAGAAGAGTCGTTGCTCTATAAAAGCCAGAGGTTAAAATATCTGGTTGATGTGTGTAGTAAAATAAAGCTCAGTATCGTTTCAAAGATAATTGATTGATTTTAAATGCATGTCAACCTATCTTAGGTTATTTCATGCCTATTATACATTTATATTTACATTTTTTTCTGTAAAAATAAAAATAAAAATAAAGTTGTCGGGGAGGCCTAAAGTTGGTATCAGCCAGACAGTGAGTGAGTTTATTACCTTTTCACTAGCGCTAGACCAAGGAGATTGTTTGGGCGTCTGAGGTGGAGTGCCACATCTACCATCAGCCTCTTACTTTACTGCACAGCTCCCTGTGCTACTCATATGCTGAGTTGGTGAGGACCTCATGGTTCCTAGGTGGATACTCTACTGACTGAGCTGTACATGGGTCTATCAAATATGAATAATTTATAAACAGATCTACTTGACCCATAGATGGGACCCTAACAGGTACTACCACTCTGAGTCAGAGTAGACTTGGGAGTAATGGCAATAAAAGTTTGCTCCACATTTCCAAGATCTCCAGAATTGGAGCCTCACCATCAAATGTAATTTATTGTCTTATCCATAACACTCATTTTCAGCAGGGTTTTCTAAGTCCTATTTACATAGGTTCAAAGCGTTAATAGTCATAAATAAATTATAATTCAGAAAAATCAGTGATCAATTTCATACATTAACCATTCTAAAATTATTTCACCCACTTCATGTACATCAAGTATAAAAAGTAAAAGTAAAGTCGTCGGGGCGGCCTAAAGTCGGTATCAGCCAGTCAGCAAGGGAGTCTATCCCCTTTTCAATAGCGCTAGACCGAGGAGATTGTTTTAGCATCTGAGGTGGAGCGCCACACCTATCATCAACTCCTTACTTTACCGCACAGATCCCTGTGCTACTCATACGCTGAGTTGGCAGGGACCGGTATCGAACTAGGAACCTTGTGGTTTCTAGCCGAATGCTCTACCAACTGAGCTAACCTGGCCCCTTTACATATGTGCATGTCTGTTTGTGTATGTGGGTGTGTGTGAGAGAGTGAGGGGGAGAGAATAAGTAATTGGATTTCATAGCAGAATTTTGAATTCATTTTATCTCTCTCTCTCTCTCTCTCTCTCTCTCTCTCTCTCTCTCTCTCTCTCTCTCTCTCTCTCTCTCTCTATTACAGACAACAATATAGCAGAAATTGACTTTATAAATCTTGTAAAAGTTTATAATTCTTGTTGAGTAAATTCCATATTCAAATGATAATAAACTTGATTTTATAAGTCAGTTATTGAATAATTAGGATAAATGTCTGTTACATTTGCAGTTATTGGAAAGTTACTTTAATAATATTTTATACATTTTTCCACTGTATGTAAAATAATGTGATTTGTACAGAACAAATATAGAGATATTTACTCTCCAAGTTTCCTTTAAATAGGATTTTTAATATACACAGGAATTAAATAGGCTCTTCATGGGAATTAAATAGAATCTTTAATAGACATATGAATTAAATAGAATATTTAATAGACTTATTAGGAATTAAAAGTAAATGAAAAAGAAACAGAAAAATGTAGAACCATTGGCACTAATTTTGGTACGCAGATCTTTACTTATGACATCTGTATGACTATATAAAAGAGAATTGAAAGGACAACATCTGTTTCACTTTTAGGCTAACCAAGGCCAATTGGTAGCTTTAAACTGGAACAAATAACTACATATTGTTAACAAGCTTATCTCAAAGACTGATTATAGTAAATTCCTGCCTCACTGGTTTCCTCTTTAGTAGGGCTTTGTGCCAGACTAAATTAAACTTATTAAATACCTATTGAACCCCAAAAAACAGACTTTAAAAAAAAAGTAAGGCCTGTTTTGGGGAGGGTTTACCCTGTATATATATATATATATATATATATATATATATATATATATACAGGGTGACCAAAAAAAAACAGGCCTGACTTTTTTTAAAAAAGTCTAGGTTTTTTATCACACTATATATATATATATATATATATATATATATATATACATACATTAGACTAAATTGTATATTAATAATTTAATATTTTATACTTTTTTCACACCCAAGAGTTTTTAAATTCTTAAATTTATCTTTTAAAAATTCATATTGTATTTTGATTTTCTGAGCAACACTTATATTTTTAAGCTTTAAAAATGTATAAATTTATGTTTGATTTATTTTTTTTAAAATATCAACCATAAAAAACAGAACTTCTTTCATTGATTCACTTTTTCTTAAAGGTGAAATTTGTTAGGATTTATTTGTGGACAAATCAGCCAATCACATCCCTCTTGGAGGTCACATGAGGGCAGTTATAAAAGGACCTCAAAGGGTCACATTCTCTTTTGCCATTCCTGTGGTGGCAGCTCTTAGATATAACATAGTAAGGCAATCACTTTGGGGTACTGCCCAAGATGGTAACATCAAAAGCAGTCTTTCCTCCACCCCAAAGGTCAATGACCAATGTCTACAACAATTCATATGGGCCACCAGGATCAAGGTATCGGGAAATTTCATAGCTAAGTTTTTCACAGGTATATTCTCTGCAACCCAAAGTAACCCAACCAAACTTTTTGAGCTGTTTTTGCTTGTTTTGCATATTGTTCCTACCTATTGTATATTTTTATGCTTCAAATCAAATTCATCAAATGAAGAAGCAAAAGGTTGTTGTTTCTTTCTACAAAAGCTTTGCCCAGTTTTCTACGCAATAATTTGTATTTATCCCCCCGCAATCCTTTGGGGTATAAATTTTTATTTATTTTCTACAAATTAAGTAAACATAAAAACTGATCATCTGTCTTTGTCTAAAAAAAACAACATTTATAATAAATAAAACCAAAAATATCAAGTCAACAAGTAAATAACAAATCAAATTAAATAATAAATTTTCATTTAACAAAATATTTCTTATATACACAATAAAATATAGATGAAATGTATTATATTTGTCATATGCACACTTTTGTCAGATTAAAAAAGCTTTGGTTGCAGTTTTTAATAAAACATTCAGTGCAGTTATAGTATATGGCCTACCTTTTTGATTTTGTTATAGTATGTGGCCTACCCAGTTTGAATGTGGCCTACCTCAGTAAGAGTATATTTATAGATATAAGTAGTAGGCAATTTATTGAAACTAATTATTTTTCACATATATTCAATTTCAAGAAATGCAATTCACTCCTAAGTATAATTAAAAATTCAGTCATAAGAATAATTTTAAAAAAATTTATCCATAATTTACATGAATCAGAGATGTATTTAATTCTAAAATATTCTAAAATTCTGAAATAGGGTTAGGGTTACGGTAACAGTTATTATTATAACCTTATGATATGCTTTTTATAGTAGGCCACATCTTGCTGCCCTGGGAATGGATTCATTGAAACTCCGACGTCTGACAACTGACCTGGTAAATCCTCATGAGATCATTAATCATCTTAACAACAGCAACCTTGAGCACCTTTTTAATCTCCATGTTTCTAACACACATGGGCATGCCTACAAAGTCAGAAAACAGCATAATTCACATAATTTTCTGAAACATTTTTTCATGCTCAGAGTTGCCGAGGTATGGAATAAGCTGTCTGTGTCCATTGTGGGCTGCTGAAACACTGCATCTTTCAAAGCCTCCATGCTTCCTGTAGTCTGCCAACACTATACCTGATACTCCCATCCACACACATATGCATGCACATTATCCTGTGTACTAAACATGAGACTTTGATGAGTTGTGGTGCACCTGAGCACTGTACACAATAAATTTCATTATCATAAGAGAGACATGATTTCGTAGGCCACATTCAAAAGGTAGGCCACATACTATAAGAGAGACATGATTTCGTAGGCCACATTCAAAAGGCAGGCCACATACTATAAGAGAGACATGATTTCGTAGGCCACATTCAAAAGGTAGGCCACATACTATAAGAGAGACATGATTTCGTAGGCCACATTCAAAAGGTAGGCCACATACTATAATGTTACCAAACATTCTCCTTATCAGCTGAACATGGGCGTGCCCAAACTGTATAACCATGTTTAACATACAAACACTTAAAAAAATAAATAAACAAAATATAGCAAGGTTATATCCTTTCGGCTGTTAAAGAATAAATTCATACACAAGAGCCAGTCACGAGACATTAATCACTGTCTTGGATATAAATGTACAAATTCAAACTCTCTTTTTTCCTGAAAAGGTAGAACATTTTTTTCTTAGATAGAATTTTCTGTCTTTTTTTTTCTTCCTGTTCTTCCTGTCTGAAACACAATTCATGTTAAAATGAACCTTATTTTATTTTTATGGTTTATTGGTTCTTTTTCTCTCTAAAGAACTATGGATCTGAGCAGTCACAACACACATTTTTTCTATTTATAAAATAGCCAACAGTAGTGACCATATTCACAGAGATATATTTCTTAATCATCTACTTGTCCTAGTTATTGTTTCATCTTTGTTATGTATATCAAAATCTAAACATACATATTCTTTGCTCAAGTGTTTTTTATTCTGTTTACCATTTATTTTTTACATGACAGGAATTGTATAACAAAACTTGGTACCAAGGGCCCCCTTTAAAAGAAACATATGTTTTAATGTATTTCTTAAATGAAATACATTTAAAGAATTGGTTGGGGAATACACTGTGTTACCCTTAACTATTTTCACACTAATTTATTATATGTTTCAGAGCACATAAAATGAATTAACATTAGATAAATAACAAGAAAACTTTTTTTCTCTTTATAAAAAAATAAAAATAAAAACACAGCAAATGATTTTATAACCATCGATGAATAGTTGGGCAAACTTGAATTCTTTTACCTGAAATCTCTGGCAGTAAGTCCTGACCCAAAGACGATGAAGTCTGGACTGCATTATCAACAGTTGATGATTTAACCCCAAAATTATAATCATTGTACGTCTGTTCAGGGTTCAATGTCTTACAGATTTCATTAAATAAAATTCCTTTGTTAAATTTTTTGTTTTTTTGCTCTTTTGTTTTGAGCGCTGAAAATGTTTCATGGGTGCTGACGCTACAAAATGGTTGAGCAAGTTTTAAGCATGAAAGTCGACCGAATGTGTTTGATGGTGTATTATTGTCTTGTATTCTTTGGTACTGAGTCATTGCTTTCAGTTGAACCACAGAAAGGGTTTGTGGCTGCTTCAGTTTCTGTCTAGAAAAATCATTAAATGTAATTTTTGGATTGGACATCTGCTGTTTTTCATTGTTTCTCGAATCGGGCCCAACTGTCTCTTTAAAGTTATCATTCACATTCTCAAATTGGTCTCTTGCTTTCAGAGAGCTGTCAGCACTCTTGCTCTTTGGAAACAAAGTTTTCTTCAGTGATCGCCTTACTACGGTGTGAGGATAGTCGCCATCAATTCGCAACCCAGACAAATCAGAAATTGAAAAAGCACCTAGATCTTTTTTAAGCCGAGAATAACTGGAGCAGCAGATCTCGTTATCTGAAGATGAACTCTGAGATTTTGGATGATTTTCAGGAACTGTCAAGATTTCCTTTGCAAAGGCATTGGATTCATTTAATGGAAGGAGGATCGATGGTTTCCGGAAATTCATTTTTTTATATGTGGAAGAATCAGTATTAGTCTCTGCAAATTTCATGGTTCGATATACGCCATTTGAGGGAATATATTCATGGTTCTTGGATGTGAACATATTTTTTAGATTATTAGAAAACAAAAGTTTCATTTTTTTCCGGTCGTATCGGGGATTGATTGTGTTTATGTTACGGAAGTTGCCCAGAGACTTTTTATTTTTTGTTTTAATATTAATCTTAGGTTCATATGCACATGTTGAATTGATATTATTCCATCCAGTGCAGATTTCACTGCAGCTGTCTCTGATAGTACTTTCCCTGTCCCCAATGTCCTGGATATATTTTTCAGAGCTGAGGGTAAGGAGAGTAGTGACAGCTTTTTGTCTGGTAAGGGTCGGATCATTTGTAAAAGTTTCAGCAGAAACTGCTGTCTTCTTACCATTTGTCATTACATGTGCAGAAAAGATTTTGTATTATACAACTGACTTTTCATCAAATTTTAACAGCATCTCTATTATTGATCTTTGTTAGAGCCAGCTTGATTTATAAGCAATATAAGCGGCTACTTAGGGCCCCGTGATTGCCAGGGGGCCCCCAACAGTGTTTGATTTGTTGCTGTTTTTTTAGTGTGGGCGTATTATGTCAGTTTGTATAACTGACCAGGGTATCCCAAGAGTGCTTGATTTGTTGTTTTTTTTTGGTGAGGGCGTTTTATGTCAGCTTGTATAACTGACCAGGGGTACCCAAACAGTGCTTGATTTGTTGTTGTTGTTGTTTGTTGGGTGGGATATTATGTCAGCTTGTGTAACTGTGTCATTAGAAATGATGGTATAAACAATAAAAGCTGATACTTTTTTCCCCTGTAGATATGCAAATGATCAAGCATTGATAATAATCAATATTATTTGCAGTGATGGGTTGGTGATGCTAATCAAATTCTTTTTAGAGTCAATAAAACTTTTGGTTGGCTCTCATCTTTAGTTGCACTTCAATATCTTTGTCATTTCTATCAAATTTCTGCACTCAGATGTAAAGTTTCAAATAATAAAGAATTCATTCAGACCTAAAATAAAAATAAAATCACAATTAGTAAATGTTGGAATATTTGGGTATATAAGGTCTGCTACTTGGAATATTTGGGTATATAAGGTGTGCTACTAGGAATATTTGGGTATATAAGGTGTGCTACTTGGAATATTTGGGTATATAAGGTGTGCTACTTGGAATATTTGGGTATATAAGGTCTGCTACTTGGAATATTTGGGTATATAAGGTGTGCTAAGTAGCACACCTTATATACCCAAATATTCAACAAGTAGCACACCTTATATACCCAAATATTCCAACAAGTAGCACACTTTATATACCCAAATATTCCAACAAGTAGCACACCTTATATACCCGAATATTCCAACAAGTAGCACACCTTATATATCCAAATATTCCAACAAGTAGCACACTTTATATACCCAAATATTCCAACAAGTAGCACACCTTATATACCCAAATATTCCAACA
The DNA here is from genome assembly GCA_023376005.1 of Doryteuthis pealeii. NCBI lineage: Eukaryota > Metazoa > Mollusca > Cephalopoda > Myopsida > Loliginidae > Doryteuthis > Doryteuthis pealeii. Next base: position 12,817,101 of record CM042177.1, read on the forward strand.
GGTAGCACACCTTATATACCCAAATATTCCAACAAGTAGCACACTTTATATACCCAAATATTCCAACAAGTAGCACACCTTATATACCCAAATATTCCAACAGGTAGCACACCCTATATACCCAAATATTCCAACAAGTAGCACACCTTATATACCCAAATATTCCAACAAGTAGCACACCCTATATACCCAAATATTCCAACAAGTAGCACACCCTATATACCCAAATATTCAACAAGTAGCACACCCTATATACCCAAATATTCCAACAAGTAGCACACCTTATATACCCAAATATTCCAACAAGTAGCACACCTTATATACCCAAATATTCCAACAAGTAGCACACCCTATATACCCAAATATTCCAACAAGTAGAACACCTTATATACCCAAATATTCCAACAAGTAGCACACCTTATATACCCAAATATTCCAAGGTGTATATAAGGTGTGCTACTTAGAATATTTGGGTATATAAGGTGTGCTACTTGTTGGAATATTTGGGTATATAGGTGTGCTACTCGTTGGAATATTTGGGTATATAAGGTGTGCTAATATTTGGGTATATAAGGTGTGCTACTCGTTGGAATATTTGGGTATATAAGGTGTGCTACTGTTGGAATATTTGGTATATAAGGTATGCTACTTGTGCTACTTGTTGGAATATTTGGGTATATAAGGTGTGCTACTTGTTGGAATATTTGGGTATATAAGGTGTGCTACTTGTTGAATATTTGGGTATATAAGGTCTGCTACTTGTTGGAATATTTGGGATATAAGGTGTGCTACTTGTTGGAATATTTGGTATATAAGGTGTGCTACTTGCTACTCTACTTGTTGGAATATTTGGGTATATAAGGTGTTGGAATATGGGTATATAAGGTGTGGGCTACTAATTGGGAGACTAAGCGAGGTCACTTTGTTTAAACCTCAACCAATCAACAGCCCGAATACGTGACTGGTTGACTACTTAATTGATGCTGAGAGCGTCCATTTGCAATCATTTGTGAAGGACCTGCAAGGAACAATTAAAGGATTCTTTACAAAGGATCATGTTCTGCTTAACACAAAGGATCTCTGTAGGACAAGTGCTCTTGCTTGAAGCCTAAAGGATGACCACTAAAATCATGATAGTAAAAGAGAATAGAAATTTTTTAAATACATAATCAAAGAGATGCTATAATCATACAACAGTCTAGATCAGGCATTGGGGAAAAAACTTTTTGAAAAGTGGACCACATAAACTAATTTTTTTTAAATAAAACTTAAAATGAAAGACATGTTTATTTATTTTCCATATGCCTCTATGGATAGTTGATATTAAAAAGTATTTATTCAAAAAAAGATTTTGCTAGGGTTAGGGGTTAGGGTTAGAGTTAGCAGTTATTATTATAAGCTTATAATATACTTATTGTAGTTTTAATCATTCCCGTGTTAAACTTGTCTAACATTAAAAGTTTTATAATTAAAAAAGAATTGCTATTGAATTAACAACAACAACATGAAATAAGTAAAAAAACAGTATCATTAATCTTAAAAGGTGTTTTTCATTTATAGTTTTATAATTTTTTAAAAATGCATCTAAAAATCGTATCTTAACAAACAACCGGATTTTGACATGTCCTTTTGAATATAGGTCGCAAATGGGGTGCTTAATTGTGTCTTGGTCCAAAGACTTTAACACAATGCCATTGTTTATACTCATTATTATTACCCAGTCAGCTGAAAAGTTTATAGGCTACTCTCATGGAATGTAACCAAATGAGGTTTATTTTTCAACATAGTCACACCAAGTGGTCCACTCACTTCTTCCATTGGTGTTGCTGTGGTTGGATCTCATTGTTAAAAAAAATCAACAGCAGATATGAAATCATATGAACTTTTCAGTCCACCCTCATTAGACGTGCCTCAATTTGGCCAGGTATTTTAAAAAATTAATAAATGGATTTCTTCATATTCTTATTTATTACCAGTTACATATCATAATAAAGACTTTTCCTTTCATATAAGAAAATTCTTATCCCTTAATTCTTATGTTGTATTTCTATTCTGTTAAGTTTGCTCAGGAAATGAAATATTCTTGTTATTATCTTATTATGAATTGTTCTTGTATTTATTCTGTACAGAGGAAATGATATACAACCAAGGCGTGTGGCATAATGGTTACTCATAGAAAATTGACTCATCGACCCGAGTTCAAATCCTCGACAAAACTGGTTGCATTTCACATAGCATAATACCCTTGGGAAAGATATGAATCCAACTATGCCCCCTCCAGCTATGGGTAAATAATAGGGCAAACTGGGCTCTTCAACCTTGGTAAGGCAATCTGTCTAGGAGAAAGAAAACTCTGAATTCAAACCTATTAAACTCCGCTTAGGAAATTGATGTTGTGTCGCATCCTGCTCATGCGAAGGAGTTGGTATATATATATATATATATATATATATACAACCAATTATTGTTTCTCTACAATGTTCCACCACAATTAATTAATGACTGTAAGATTAGATATTTGAATTACCATATATACTCATGAATAGGTCACGCTTTTATTAACCAAAAATTCCACTAAAATAATTGGTGCAACCTATCTATTTGACATAAATGTAAAACAGCTCTACTTTAAATTTTATTTATCATTAAGTTGCAATGATTCTGTCCTAATGAAATTAGATAACTATGCTTATGCCTATATGAGTAAACTTTTTTTTCTAAAATCTCCAATACTGTTTGTTGAGTAGATAATTATTGATTTTTTTTTTTATTATTGAGTTGACTGTTACACTTTTTTTTACCCAGGCTCATTTATGATTATAGTAATAAGAAATGCAGCCCTTATTTCTCTAGGTTTGCATTATACATCACAGTCTGAAAAGTGAATGGAAGTCAATCTGTCAGTATGAAATTTTTTTCTAAAAATATTTATTTCACATCACAGTCTATGGCAAAGTATTCTAGATCTAATATTTATAAGCAAAGTCTTGAAAAAAAGGTGAATATTTGATAAGTTTTATATTAGAATAGGTTGTGTAACTAGCCAGATTATAATACGACTTATCTGCAGGTCTACCACAAATACCCACTTTGACAACCACAAAATTAGGGGTGCAACCTATCCACAAGTAAATATGGTATTTTTTAATTTAATATGTGTACATGTAGCTTATCTATAAGTATAAAAAATAAAGTCATTGGGGTGGCCTAAAGTCGGTATCAGCCATACAGTGAAGGAGTCTATCCCCTTTTCACTAGAAGATTGTTTTGGCATCTGAAGCGGAGCGCCACACCTACCATCAGCTCCACACTTTACCGCACAAATCCCTGTGCTACTCATATGCTGAGTTAGCGAGGGCTGGTATCAAACACAGGACCTTGTGGTTCCTAGTCGAATGATCTACCGACTGAACTATAGCTTATCTATATTAAAATCTAATGTTTGAGAAAACAGCACTTTTGTTTATTAAACATCAAAATATTTGGTTTATTTCATACATTAATATTTTTTTAATTTCCTGGAAAATTTAGAAAATAACCTCAGCGCTAAAATTATAATATTTCTATTTTTCATTAATAACAATATTTTTAGCAATAAACCACTTTCTTTTTTTAAATTTTTGACCACTTGTTTGACAACTTGTGTTTGTATTTCCTTTACTTTCATAAGCCAAATTCTTTATCATTTCTTTTTTTTTTAGTAAGAATGTACTCTTTACTATCTTGAAAATTTTCTCTTTCAGTTAATTTTAAGATCTTATTCTAAAAATAAATAAATAAGTAAATAAATAAATAAAACTACTGGCATTAAATCATTTTGATAATAGCAAACAAACATTTTTGTTAACAGGGCTGTAATGTTTTTGTTTTTTTTAATTCTAAATAAATGAGAAATAAAAATTTGAATTAAATAAATAAAAAATAAAAATTTGAATTATATAAATAAATAAATAAATACATAAGTGAACTGATGTTTTCTTTTCTTTTTTTTTTTTTTTTTTTTTTGTTGCTTTTCGTCTGTTTATTTGTCTGTAGTGTTTGTTTTAATAAATTTTTCGAATAATTTTGCTCGCTTTTCATTCAATATTTCCTATTTTCAGGGCCCGAATGGAAACACACAGCTCACTTGTGACAAAAAAAAAAAAAAAAAAAAAAAAAAAAAAAAAAGAAAACGTGTATTCACCTGGATGTAGTTGAAGGAGTGAAACAATCGAATTTAATTTTGCGATAATTTATATTCATTTTGATAAGAGGAAAACAAAACAAAAAAGGAATACATATTTGATTCTACTTTTTTTATGATTTGGCTTTAAAAATCAATTCTCAAAGTTTAAATCTCATTAAATGAAATATAAATCACACTCGCACACACGCGCGCGCACGCACACACACACACAACACAAAGACCCGAATGCGTTACGATAATAAAAGTGCAACACAAATGTAAAAGATTTAAGAAAATACTGGTGGAAAAAACTAAACTTAAACTAGACGAGTATTGAACTCATTGGGTTCCTGTTGAACTGTAAGGAATTTAACAGTTCATGATTGATTGACGCTTCTACACCATTTTTTAATTATCCAATTTCTTAATTTTTAACTAAAACTATGAGAAATGCTAATTCCTAATTAGCATTTCTCATAGTTTTCGTTAAAAATTAAGAAATTAGATAATTAAAAAATGGTGTTCAGAACCCATAAAGTTATCATTCATTTTTAAATTCAAGTAGTTACTTTCCCTAAGTTAAATAAAGCATTTTTAAAAAGTATCTTGGATTGCTCTAATAAAAATCTCGCTACAGTGTTCCATTTTTTACTGGGTTACCTACAATACAAACATAATGAGAATTTTAGTCATATGATTGACAAATAAAAATAAAGATAAATAAAAAAAAACTGATGCTATTTATAAAATGAGGAACCAGAAAGAGAAAATATTCTTGTTTTGAAGGTTAAAAATAAGACAAATATAAAAGTGTCTTTAATTTTTTAAATACAAAATGAAATGTTTCTTACGGCAGTTAAAATTAAAATTAATAATTCATTGCTTGGTTTGAAATGAATAATAATAATAGAATTATTAGTATAAAATTACTTATTAAAAAAAATAATTAAAAAAATAAAAAAGAACAGTAAATGTTGATTTTTTTTTTTTTTTTTTTTTTTTTTTGCTTACCCAAAATATTTCTGTGATTTTTTTCCAATGTTGTGTCTTTTTCCCCATCGAAAATTGGATTTGTTTTGTTTTTCTGCCTTGGATCCACGAAACGATATTCAATTGTTATTGTTTTCAAAACAGCAAAATAATTAGATGATACGAGATAATAAATCAAAGCTTTTATACCTTCTTTTCGTGAACAGTTTAGTTACGATTTAATTTAATAAAATGACATTAAGAAGAGCTTTAAACAAAATCCATTTGAGCACCTGTTGTAAAAAGAAAATTAACAAACTTTGTCTTGGGACGGCATGATTCAGTTACCATAGCAACAAACGGACAAGGACTGACTCAGTTGCTTTATCAGTATTTAAAAACAACAAAAACAACAAAAACAACCACGCCTAAATAAATAAATAAAATATCTACTTTAATATATGAAAATGAAAATTGTGTTTTTTTAATAATAGATACTTATATTTAGAAAAGAACAAATGTATTGTTAATGTGTGTACGTAACGTTCACACATAATAAAAACATTAAACGTTGCAACGCAATCCACACACGCATGCGCACTTATACACGTGTCGTTTACTTTTAAGGGAAGAATAAATTACTGATTTAATTAACAAGTATACAAGTAGACTAATCGCAGTGAATTTGTATTGATATCTTTGGAAGAATATTCTACCCTTATCGTTTTTTAGATTCAAAGTTAAGTCATCTAAGTTGTTTTTTTTGTTTTGTTTTTGCTTCTTTTTTTTAATCGCTTGAGCCTAAGTGTGTTGTGGGTATCGCGAATTTTAAATAATCTTATCAATGAGTTGAATTGGTACAACTTTTCTTCAATTTCTTCATTCAGAAATTTAGTAGTAGAAACTTTAAATGCGTGAAACAGCGTCTTGTTAAAATTAGATAAACCAATTAAACAAAGAAGTGTTTGATGAAACTCCATGTCACACGAGAATAGCATGATACCAAGTAGGTACCACCAATTTTACCCTTTGAAATTTACCCCCCACCCTATATTTAACACAATAAAACTTGCAGAAAAATTAATATTTTCTTGAAATTTTTTTCCATCCGAAAGAAAAAACATTAAACAAACTCCTGATGATTTTTTTTTAAATTTCAGCTTACGGAAATAATGAAAATTATGATTGAAAAACAATGTTTTCATTTTTGCACTGTTAAATCAACTGAAATTTAACGTAGCTAAAAACAAGTTACGATAGGAGTTTTTTTTTTTTTAATTCTATGAAAAATCAATTAATAGTCTGATTTTCACGAAAATTTCCATAAATGTTTACTAGCTACTGGCATTAATTTCGTCTGCTAGGAGTTTTAAAAGCGAATTAAAAATAATTAAATCTATTATTTAAGGTTAAACTTTGTCTAAATTAGGTATACCCTTTTTTGTCGACTGCTAAGAGTTTTAAAAACGAATTCATCATCATCATGTCGCGCAGGCAGCACGGATATCCATGACAATCTCTCGCCAACCTTCTCTATCAATATCATTCATCGCCCCAGGGAGTTCTTCTTCGCTGCAGCCAGCATCTTTACATAGCTGGTTAATGTAGGTCCTTGCTGGGCGGCCCACACTGGCATATCCATGTGTTGGCTTCCACAGGAGAACATCGCTTATGAGTTCGTCCCTGTTTCTCCAGCAGTGCCCTGCATGCCTAGTCCGTTTCACTCGGATGGTCTGTGAGATAGGAGGCAGGTGACCATACAGCTGCTCCCTTGTGAGATACTGTTTCCACGACTTGTTCAATACTGCTCGCAGCATTAAGTGACCTGAAAAAATGAGAAAGTTTTGAAATAAAATAAGTAATACATTATAAAGACCATTCACTGAAAATTTCATTAAAATCCGATAATTCACTGATATTTGGTAAATTATTTTCTCTGGGATAAAGTCATTTCGTCAAAAATGCAATTTAGTTTTGGGTATCCCTCATTTTTGGGTATCCCTAGTCTAAATCGATAAGGAGTAACATACTGACCATCATTAAAAAAGAAAAATATTATTACAATATGCAATTTATTTTTAATACATTTTATACATTTATAATTTAAGATAAAAAATGAAACTCGTCTTACCTTGGGTTGGGAAGAAAATGGCGCCCGAAATTTAATTTCTTTTTATAAGAGTACAGACCGGAAATTAGGGGGTTGGCAGGAGTGGAGTGGAGTCATAAATAAGCCGAATTTTCTGGCAGTCGGGAGTTATTATTTAGAAGGCAAGCTATTGTGAGCTATTTCGGCAATGGATAAACTGGCGAAGGGAATGATTAAGACATTTAATGGCGAGGGGGGTTTTGTGGCATGGCTTAAAAAGCTAAATCTAGTGGCCAAACTCCTGAAGATCTCTGACTTGGCAAGTTTTATTCCACTTTTTCTGGAGGGAGATGCGCTTGCCCTCTACATGGAGATGAGTGAAGTAGAGCAGCAGGATGAAGAGATGATTGAAGAGGCTGAGAAAGGCATTTACAGAAGGGCCCTTTGAGGCATATAAGAAACTTCAAAAGTTTAAGTGGACCGGGGAGTCGGTAGACGTGTATGCCAACAGCATCAGGAGGCTGGCAGGACTAGCCGGATATGTAGGACGGAGGCTGGACCAAACAGCGAAATTGGCCTTCGTAACTGGTTTCCCGGATAATATATCAATGAGTCTGCAACAATTGCTGGGCATAAAAACAATGGAGATCGCGGATCTTATACCAACTGCGAGGGCGTTGACAAGAACACGAGGTCAGAATTTCGGGACGGTGGGAGCGGTTGCATGTAGCAAAGAACCGACTGAAAAATATGCAATGGGGTCATCATCCGCTATTCGGTGCTACAGATGTCAGGGGCTACACCGACTCAGAGATTGTAGAGTACCACCAAGAGGTAGAACCATGTGCTACTAGTGCGAAAAGTTTGGGCATATTGCCAGATACTGCCCCCTGAACCAGGGAAACGATCAAGGGGAAGCGTTTGCACCAGCGGCTGCCCCTTCAACGGAGTGAGGGCGCGGTATGGATCTCTCCCGATCATAGAGGTGTTAGTGGCTGGCATGAGGGCGACAGCTCTCATTGATACCGGCTGTAGCACCACTTTACTCAGTCCCAAGCTCACTCGTGGATGTGGTGGGGGTAGGACCACAATAAGAGCAGTGGACGGAACTAAAGTGGAATGCAGAGGAACCGGACAGATAAAAATAGAATTAGGTGGAGAAATGTTGACAACAAAGGCAATTATCATGGAACGTCTAATCAATGATATAGACATTATCATTGGGATGGATGTTATTTGCAGACTGGGAGGGTTGACTGTAAAAAATGGCGAAGTCAAGTTCGGAGAGACATACTGTGCCGTAGCTGCCGAAGAGAAGAATTGCTGTGAAATTGAGGACAAGGATTTTAAAGCAGAGTTTGACGGCAAAAAAATGGACTGTGGAATGGCGGTGGAAAGGAGAACCTCCACTGTTAGAAAATAAAGTGGAATATTACAAAACTCCCTTAGAGGAGTGGAGTATGAGAAAGAGGTGGAAAGGTGGATTGCGGAGGGAATTCTCCTACCATGGAGAGGTGAAGTGAAAGGAGTGTTACCTTTGATGGCGGTGGTCCAGGTAACTAAAGGGAAAGTCAGACCAGTATTAGACTTTCGTGAGCTAAACAAATATGTCAAGAGCTATAATGGAAGCGACATCATCGATGTGTGTGATGAAAAAATGAGAAAATGGAGACAGTTGGCGGGAGGAACTGCGATAGTAGACCTGAAGTCGGCCTACCTACAATTGTATGTTGCAAAAAGGCTATGGCGATACCAACTAGTGCGCTATAAAGGCAAAATTTATTGCCTGACTCGGTTGGGGTTTGGACTCAATGTTGCGCCAAAAATTATGGCAGTAGTTCTAAAAACTGTGCTAATGAAGGGTGATAAGACGAGAGGAGCCACCGATTCATATATCGACGATATACTCATAAACGTGACAAAGGTATCGACAAAGGAAGTAGTCGATCATCTGAAGGAATTTGGACTAACAAAACCACCAGAATCCTTGGAAGGTGGGGCAGAGTTGAGCCTTAAATTGAAGGAGGGAAAAAAAAGGTGAACTGGTATTTGGAAGAGGGAACGAGATCCCACAGATAACAGCAGATATGAGTAGGCGGGAGTTGTTTTCGATCAGTGGAAAATTGTTGGGACACTATCTCATTGCTGGGTGGCTACGACCGGCATGTAGCTATGTAAAGAGAAGAGCGAGTGGGATAAATTGGGATGATAGAGTTGATGAAGGAACTGCCTCTGTGATACAAAAGATACTGGCTGAAGTAAAAAGAAATGACCCCATGACAGGGACTTGGCACATCCCTAAAACAAAAACAGGAGTCGTGTGGTGTGATGCGAGCAGTATCGCCATAGGCACAGTCGTGGAGATCAATGGTTTGGTGGCGGAAGATGCAGCATGGCTGAGGAAAAAAGATGATTTTAACCACATTAATGTAGCTGAGTTAGAGGCTGTGTTAAAGGGAGTGAATTTGGCTTTAAAGTGGGGGATTAAGAGAGATGGAAGTGAGAACCGATTCAGCCACAGTATTGAGCTGGATAAACTCTGCAGTGGGGGAGAGCGGAAGAATACGGACGAAGGGTGCTGGAGAAATGATAATAAAGCGGAGATTAGGAATACTGCGACAACTGATAGACGAATTCGAATTACAATTAAAAGCAGTATTTGTGCCTTCGGAGAAAAACAAGGCGGATGCGCTAACACGAGTGAATAAAAACTGGTCGATCAAGGAGGAGAACGAGTTTTCAACATGCTGTCTAGGGATTAACACATCGGAGGAGTTGCATGGCATGCACCATATGGGAGTAGATAGGACTCTGTATTTAGTGCGAAAGGTCGACCCGCTTATTAAAAGGGGGGAAGTCCGGAGGTAGTTAGGGAATGCACCAGATGCCAATCAATTGACCCTGCCCCAACCTGGCGAAATTGGGGTTACAACAAATTGGACAAGGTCGATATAACCCATTATCGCGGGCGTGCATATTTGTCAAGGATGGACTGTGGACCAGGGCGACTAGCGATATGGAGGGAGTTGCGTGCAGAATCGGCGGCCGTTGTTGCAGAAGAACTAGAAAAGGTGTTTTTTGAACGAGGTCCAGTAGTGGAGGTGATAATGGACAATGGTACAGTCTTCCGTTCAGATATCCTCCAGGCACTTTTCGAAAAATGGAACATTCAAAGGTACTATAGAGCGGCCAACAGACCAGAGGGCAATGGAATAGTGGAACGAAACCACAGAACCGTGAAAGCAATAGCCGAAAGGGGAGGAATAACACCGATAGAGGCCACATTCTGCTACAATATGGCCCCCAAGGTCGGTCAGAGAAAGAAAACCGTACTCCAACGGTCAATTTTTTTTTGTACGAGTGGAGACACCAAAAAAATAAACTCCCAGATGTTGACGAAGGACCACCCAGAATCCAAATAGATGAAGAGGTTTGGGTGAAACCACCAAACGTCCGGTGTTAAACGCAGTGGGGGAGAGGAGTAGTGACGGGGAGCCAGTCACCAAACAACCTGATTGTAAACAGAACACCAGGCCCCAGGGGATCGATTTACGATAAACTTATACGGGGAACTGAGCACCCCTGAAAACTCAAAAAATACAGAACTTTTAAGAATTTTTTAAAAAAATCTGATAGATTGGTGTGTAATCGATAATAATCCATTGAAGGGGGGAAAATAGCGGTTACGATATGGGGGATCGATTTACGATAAACTTATACGGGGAACTGAGCACCCCTGAAAACTCGAAATATAAAGAACTTTTTAGTATTTTTTTATTATAAATCTGATAGATTGGTGTGCAATCGATAATAATCCATTGAAGGAAAAAAAAAAAAAGAAATTAAAAACAAACATTTTAGATAGTCATGTCCGCCCAGAAAATGACAAGTGTTTGGGAGTGCAAAAAAAAAAAATGTTAATTTAAAGATAAAAGGTGAGAAAACATCAATTTGAATTTGAATATTTTTAATTAAAAATGAATAATTGAATTAAAAATAGTAATAATAAGATGAACTTACCTTTATTAGATATTGAATTCTTTCGGTAAACTGAAAGAAAGATGAACTCTCTTCTAACCTAATGGAGGTAGTTCACATTTTAAGTATTTGCTCCCATACAATTAATTTTCGAACATTATGTGAATTATATTGAAAATCAATTTAATTGTTTTAAAATATGCGAATCTTGATATTAGGTTTAAAATGTTATATTTTTAGTTTCTAGAAATAAATATCTATTTAATACCTTAAAATACCTTATTTTAAACATATAAAGTAATAAGTTTTGAAGAAAAACTCTATTAAAAATTTAGGCCCCCCTCCTTTTTAAGCAGAAAAAATATCGATGTATAATTTTTTTTATAAGATAATAGCCAACTAAATAATTATGGAAATGAGTAAAAAAGAAATCTCCTAAAAAAATTTTTTTCTATTTTTTTTTTACATTTTATTTTCCGATTTTCGGTACTTATTTTCTCATAGAACAGCAACCGTAATTTTTTTTCTTTCTATTCATAACTTCGGTCTTTTATCTCTTTATTTATACTGTAATTAGTACCGTCGGGGCCAAAACAGCCTTGACCCTTTTCTCTGAACGAATGCACGTAGGCCAACGCGCGTGTGCGTTAAGGCACGTACGCAAAACACTTTCCAGACAAATCCAGTTTCGCTGTTCTAAGCTCCTCCCTTTTGGTCGAATGCTGCGCGCGCGCGTTCCGTCACGTAGGCACATTCCTTTTCCATCAGTTCAGCATCGAGCACATTCTTCTTGTTGCCATTCAGTTGGTTTCAGTGTCGTGCATTGTGATGAGG
>CM042177.1:12829235-12853547 GCA_023376005.1 Doryteuthis pealeii
AGAGAGAGATAGCAGAAATGCAAGAAAACTCAATTTCTGCAGTAGAAAAATAACTGACAGAAATCCTTACTGGAAAGAATGAATAAATTTTTTTTTAATTAAAAAAATAAAATAGATATACTAAGTAGGCCTCTGAGTATCAATTCTAGCTAAGTGACTCAGCGGGGTTTCGAAATTTCGAGTTTTTTCTTCCTCCTACTGAAATGGGTGTAACAAGGTTAAAAAGGCGCCCACCGTCTGGACTACTATTTACTCATAAGCTGGAGGGAGAAATAGTTTTCATACCTTCTTCCCAAGGGGATATTCAGACATCACTGACGCACTGTATATTCAGCGCATCTCGACTCACAGTTGATGCACTCACTCTCTGTGATACTCTAAATTAACACTCTCGAGTGCACGTCGCCTCAACCATATACTCCATACAGAATATAAAAGTTAAGTCAACAGATAAATTGGTTTGTGACTCAACTAAACAGGATTAAGTTAGATGTTTTCAGGAATATAAGATATTCAACAGTTAAAATTGCTATAGAGAGCCAACAAAAAACCGTGCCACTAGTAAAGCAGTCCTCAAATAAATACTTGCTTTCCCAAGTCTTTCATAGTCCTCCACCCAGATGGGACTAGTTTGTGGGGAATAATAAATTTAAATAAAACTATATAGAGCTTCACCGAAAAATGTGAGAGAGAAGAAAAAGGACCCAGTTCCAACCCCCAAGAATTCTCAGCCATTCAAGTTTAGGCCAATGATTCTGTCTAGTCATTTTACTGGCCAGGGAGATATTTCCTTGCAATGTGGTGGCTATCACCGGTGAATAAAGCACATTTGTTTTGTTTTTTTTTTCCCTATTTGTTTCTTGAATTCCTTCCTATTCAGGAGCACAGGCATTAAAGCAATCTAAGACAACGCACCAAGAATAAACACAGCCACCTTTTAATCTAAAACACAAAACCTCTTGCCACCCCATAAAATATCTACTGTGATGCATCATGCGAATAATCTCAATCCACAGAGTCATGTGATATTTCTTGTTGGTCAAACAGCAGAAGAGTTGTCTACTATTTTGGACATCAAACAAGATTAAACACAAGATGTCCAGCACTTTAATAGTTGAAAGGACCATATGACCTTTAGGCATCCCTTTGGTGATCTTTATCATTTTCACCGTACAAATCCGGGTTGTTTGTTAGGGGTTAGGCGTTAGGGGTTAGGGTTAGTTAAGAGACAACAGTGGTGAGCTAAATTGACTAGTTAAGTTAGGTTTATATCAATATCTATACTTACTGTAATAACTAATACAATACTCTCGAGCTACTTAAAAACCATCCGAGCAAAAATTATTTATCTATTTATTTATTTTTAAATTCTCCAAAATTAACTCCCTTCACCTCCAGACCTCTCATCCAAGAAGACATATAATCACTTTTTTACTCGGATCTGTAGTGAGAGGTTTTGAAATTTCTTACTAACTTGATACTGCTAAAAGTTTTAACCATAACGAGAGAAGTGAGAAATAATATTAAGGAAAGAAATTGGTGAGTCAGTATTTTGGGCCTTTTTCTCCTTTATTCAGTTAATGAACTGAAGTTGTTTTTCTTTTGGATTTTGAATTTCTTTTTTCAAAAAAAAAGAAAAAAAAGTGTTTATAATAAATAATGGAGAAAGTTACAGAAGCAAAGCTACACTGCTTTGTTACTACAATCACGAAAGTTCAAATAAGACTTTCCTGACGAAGTTCCAGCTTCCGTCGCCATTGGAAAAGCAGAAAATAAAAGAAGCCCCATTCGAATCAGTTTCGGAAAAACAGGGAAGCGACCCTAAAAACGCTTACCCTTCCAGGTTCCTGCCTGATGTAGAAGGATGTAAGAATTTAAACAGCTTGATCGATTATAGAATTAAACTTATGTTTAATTTACACGAGAGCCAAGTGAGAGAGGCTCGTATGAAGGAGCCATTGGCGGGAAAGTTAGACGCCATTGATGGTCCTGCAGCGACCAGGTATAATAATGATTTCTCTGATTCGGAGGGGGAGGCTGAGATTTTCAGTCATTGCTCTGAAGCTGATAGCGAGCAGATTTTGGAAAGCGAGATTAAAACTCGTAACTTGGAGTGGAATGCCTTTATTTCGAAGGTCGCTTCGAAACTAGATATTCCTTGTGTTAAGAGGAACAAGGACTCTGATTTCAAATCATATATAGCGGATCACCTGTTGGCTCCGAGAGTTCAGGAGGCTATTAGTCTGCCATTAGATGGGTCCGTTATTAGAGCACTGGAAGAGGTCGATTCTGAATATCAGACTAGGGGGAAAATAAAATGTTTTCGATCCTCAGAGAATCAGAAATATATGGTGGTTAATGACCACTTTACCCAGTTCTGCCCCCCCCCGTCTTGACGAGAACATCGAAGAGGGTATTATGGCGCCTTCTAGCGGGAAAGACTTTATTCGCGGCGCTCAGTATAGATTTTCTAGCAAATCTGCGGATTCTGCTAATTTGTGCCTTAAGAAGCTGGATTCGAGTGCTCGACTTTTGCTTAGGAAAATATCGTATGGCTCTTTAATTACTTCTTATACTGACGCGTCGGGTTCAGTGGCATATAGACAAGAAGCCCTGCAGGCCCTATCCCAATTATTTCAATCTATGGCCGATGTCACGTCCAGAATTATTTTGGGTTCTGTGTCATCGAGGCGCAGTCTTTATTTAAGGGACATGGCTTTTAAGAATAAAGCCACAGAAAATAAACTTTCACGCCTGCTCGTCCCAAACTGTTTTCTGGATGTTTTTTCGAGGTTTTGCATAGCAGTGTAGAGAACCTTAGAAATGCTAGGGAGACGCAGCACGCCCGGAAGAATTTTTTGGGAGCGAAGCGGAAGTTGGAGAGCCCTAAGAAGACGAATTACGCTAACTCTTCGGGTTTTGGGCAGAAAAGGCTGAAGCAGGAAGGCTCCAACTTTAAACAGGGGAGACAAAGTGCTTCGACCTGGACAAAGGAGCAGTCGGGGTTTCAGAAATCCAGGTTTCAGATGTCGTTGGGGTTTCGTCCCCAACGACAATAAGCCGTGTATTTCCTCAATCCGAGCCGGTCGGGGACGACTAGCAGGATTTTTACAGGGTTGGAGGAAGTCTTACCAGAGAGACGTTATTTCAGAAGAAATAAGAGACTTGTTAGGAAAACAAGCAATAGAGTTAGTCCCCAGAACCCAGGAGGGTCAGGGGTGTTACAGCACCTTCTTTTTAGTTCCAAAGAAGGACGGAGGGTTCCGTCCCATTCTAAATTTGAGAGGGATAAATTCCCATCTGGTGGTTCCCCATTTCAAGATGGAAACTTTCAGGACTATTCGTCGGGCCTTGAGGAAAGGCGATTGGATAATAACGGTGGACTAAAGGATGCTTACTTACTTCCATGTTCCCATTTTCCCAGGCCACCGGCAGTTTCTGCGGTTTCATTTTCAGGGGAGGCACTACCAATTCAAAGCTATGCCCTTTGGTCTTGCAATAGCCCCCAGAGTGTTCACAAAAATGATGTCAGCACTGGAGGGATTTCTCAGGTCCCGTCAAATACATATTTTCATGTACCTGGACGACTGGTTAATCAGAAATCAGGATCAACACATTCTCAATCGACAAGTAAAATTAATGCGGGACCTTCTCCGGGATTTGGGATTGTTCCTGAACTACCAAAAATCTCAACTGATTCCATCTCAAAAGGCAAATTATCTAGGGGCTCTCTTCAATTTGAAAGAAGGGATAATTTATCCTTCAGAGAAGAGATTCCAGAATCTGGTACTACAAATAAATTGTATCTTGGAGGCAAGGTTTTGCCAAGCTCACAGGTTTCTCAGACTTCTAGGTCTTATGGCGGCATGTATAGATCTGATCCCCTGGGCCCGGTTGCACATGAGGCCTATCCAGTTCTACCTTCGGTCATGGTGGGTCCCTCGGACGGACAATATCAAGAAGATGATCCCCATAAAGAGTTTCTTAGCAAGTCACCTTGTATGGTGGACAAGGCGGGAGAATTTTTTCAAAGGGGTACAGCTTCATCATGCAGAGCCTCTAGTTCTTTGGACAGATGCCTCAGAAAGGGGCTGGGGAGCTCACTTGAACTTTCATCAGGTAGCAGGAGTTTGGGACGATCTCCAAGTAAAGAACCACATCAATTGGCTGGAGCTAAAAGCAGTCCAGCTAGCTCTTGTTCAACTGCTACCTCATGTCAGTGGGAAGAGAGTTCTGTTAAGGTGCGACAATTCCACAGTTGTAGCTTACATCAACAAAGAAGGGGGTACGAGATCCCTTCATCTTTGTCTGTTGGCGTGGAAGGTGTTCCATTGGGCAGCAGAGCACAACATTTCCCTTTATGCAGCTCACATTCCAGGAAGGAAGAATGTTTTGGCAGACCGTCTATCGAGGGGCCAAGTGGGAGCTCGGTTGACGGAATGGAGCCTGGAACGGAGGATAGTGGACTTGATTTTTCTGAGGTTCGGGCATCCGAACATAGACCTTTTCGCTACTCCGGAAAACAGAAAGTTGGGAGTGTTTTGCTCCCCTTATCCGGTCGATGCTGCATATGCCTCAGATGCTCTGAGCATAGATTGGACAGGGATGTATGCCTACGCATTTCCTCCCCCAATATTGATCCATCGAGTCCTTCAGAAGGTGTCACAGGAAGAATGCATTCTTCTTCTGGTAGCCCCACAAGCTCCACGGCCGTCGTGGTATCCAGTCCTTTTGGACCTGCTGATAGACTTCCCAAGAGAGTTACCAATAACACCGAAGATGCTAACTCAGAGACGGGGTCAAATAGTACATTCAGATCCAGAAAGTTTGAAGCTAGTTGTGTGTAAAATATCCAACTTACCCCATCTAAGGAATCTCTTTCTGGAAAGGCTCAGAGTTACATCAAAAATAGCAAAAGGCCTTCCACCAGGAGAATGTACGAGGCTCGACAACAAATATACTGTAGCTGGTGTCTTGAACGAGATATCGACCCATATTCTGCCCCTATAAAGGATGTGGCGGATTTTCTGGTTCATTTACATGAAGTCAGAGGTTGCAGAGCTTCAACTATTGCTGGATATAGAACAGCGTTATCAGCTATTCACAACGGTTGGGAGAAGAGTTCTATAAATTCAGAGAGTCTGCTATCAAATCTGGTTAAAGGAATTTTTAATTCAAATCCTTCAGTAAGACCACTTCTCCCTAACTGGGACTTACCTTTTGTTCTAAAGGCTCTCACTAAGCATCCCTTTGAACCATTAGATTCCACAGAGTTAAAGTTTTTTTTTATCTTGGAAGACAGTTTTCCTAGTTGCCTTAGCTTCGGCTGCTAGAGTAGGTGAACTAAATGCTTTATCTATCAAGGAGTCGAACCTTAGGTTTGAAGCTGCGGGTATACGTCTTTTACCCAATTTGATTTTTTTAGCCAAGACTCAACGGTTGAGGAAAGCCTGGTCACCTTGGTTTATTCCAGATTTCAAAGGATTTACAGATGACGCGGAGGACACTCTTCTGGGTCCTTGTCGTTGTTTAAAAATGTATTTGAAAAGAACGGAAATGTTGCAGCAGGATAATGAGGCACTCTTCATTACCTATAAGAAGAACCAAAATAGGCCAGCAGCTAATAGTACAATTTCCAGGTGGATTGTTTCCACTATTAGACATATCTATGAGGCAGCTGGTCAGCCACATTCTGAGGACATTAGGGCCCATGATACTAGAAGATTGGCTTCATCGTGGGCCTTGTTTAACGGAGCTTCACTGAGAGACATCCTACAGGCGGCTCATTGGTCTTCAGAGAACACCTTTGCATCCTTTTATTTAAGGGATGTTGCCGGGAGTGAAGGAAACTTTGCAAGATCATCCATATTAGAGACAGCCGGTTTGGTGAAGAATAAGTGAGTATGTTCCTTTACTTTGTTTTTCCCACCTTCTGGAATTCTGCTACAAATTCTGTTTCTTGCATTAGTTATACAGGTAAGTATAGATATAAACTGGGGTTTTTTAAAGTAAAACCCCTGTTTATGAGATATCTATACTTACCTGTATATGCCCTCCCTTCTCCCCTCTAAAGTTCCTGGTTGAGAAAGGTGCTAAAGAGGTCCTCGTAAAAAAGTGATTATATGTCTTCTTGGATGAGAGGTCGTGGAGGTGAAGGGAGTTAATTTTGGAGAATTTAAAAAATAAATAAATAATTTTGCTCGGATGGTTTTAAGTTGCTCGAGCGTAGATTGCATTAGTTATACAGGTAAGTATAGATATCTCATTAACAGGGGTTTTACTTTAAAAAGGTTAGGGGATAGTTTTATAATTTCTATCTTTAATGCAGTTGATGAAGCCTTTTATCTTGGCAGTTTCATAACAGAAAATGTTGAGGGTTCCAAAAATTCTGACCCAGATGTCCAGAATGCCGACCATCATCACATAGTAGACAAAATCAACCATGACTCGAAAGAGACTCATTTCACTTTAATGGAGGAATTACTATTGGTTGGTTTAAAAGATAGAGAAGTAATCAAATACCAACAAAAAAAGAGACCCAGTCTCTACTGTATATTTAAAATTAATAACCTTTGTTCTTCTTTAAAGAATTACTTATATCTGTTAAACCTATTTAAACCCGAAAACCCATGAAATAGCAGAGATGATCTCTACTAGAATAGGCTCAGTCCTAATTAGTGATCATCCTCCATACCAATCATTTGTTGTGTTTTTTGTAATAAAAGTAATGTATGAAAATAAACATATTTCTTTCTTCTTTCTTTCGTTCTTTCACAAATATATGGTAATAGCTATACAACAAATAGGAATTGTAATGACTAAAATAAGCCCAAATAAAACCCTTAATGTATACATACATATTTACCAACCCCTTCACTCGAGCAGGATGCAACTCAAGGTTAAGCAGAGTTTAACAGGTTTGAATTTTCCTTTTCCTAGACTGGTTGCCTAACCAAAGTTAAAGAGCCCAGTCTACCCTACTATTTACCCATATTCATCTGACAAAACAAATCCATGCAAAATGACTTCAAATTAACATTGCTGAGATCTATGGGGTTGGCATGACGTTTGGTGTTTTAAAGGTTTAAACGTAGCTGAATATTTTTGGTGCATGTACTTCAGGTTTTGCTTTTTAACCCCATTTTATTTGGTGGTCAAAGGAATTTAAGGAACAAAAAAGAAAGAGACAAAGGCAGAAGATGGTTTTATGACTTAGGCTTCATTCACCGGTCATAGTTGCTTGTGGCAAGGGAATATTCCCCTGGCTGTGGAATCAACTACACACAGTTAAGGCTTAAATTCAAATGGCTGCGAAATTCTCTTGTGGGTCAGAAGTCAGTCCTTTCTCTTGCACATGTGTGGAGGGTTCTTCTGGTGAAAGCTCATGGAAGTTTGTTTTTTAATTTATTTTTTTATTTTAATTTTATTCTAATCCCCCACAGATCCAAAGAATGATCACTCATGGAGAAATACAGTCTATGAAATGGGTCTGTGCCACATTTCAGCTTGCTGATGTATTAATAAAGAAAGGGCAGATTCTCACAGCCTGCTAGAAATTCTTACTACAGGAAAGTTTATCAACCAGTAAATTACATCAAATCTTTGAACTTAAATTTTTTTTTTAAATTTAAATTGGGGAATATGTTATAACTGTTGTTACATACCCTCATTGAGTATATACATTAGAGACTTCAGAGAGTTCTTGGTGATAGCGAGACATTAGAGAGAGACAGTGACAGAGATTAGAGACTTACTTGGTCAGGAGTTCCTACTTGCTTCTTGCTAACTTCATTACTGCTTCTAGTCACAATGTTCCTGTCTTCTTCTTCTCTGGTTGACATCTTGTATAATTGCTCTCTTCTAATTAAGGGTTTGATTCGGGCTTATTTTAGTCATTACAATTAATTGAATGAACTACAAGACATTTGTTTCTTGATCAAGCTTCTTTATTTAGTCTAACCCATATCACTGCGTGGAAAGATCAACCTCACAGCACATTTCAGCTCTTTGATGGCCAAAATGAATCTCAATCTAACTAGTCACATGTTTCTCATGGAGCATGAGTTTTGGGCCTCTCTAGGGGTCAGTTACCCCACTGACCCCATCCAAGGGAAATCTACCCGCCTACGTTTTTAACTCCAACAAACCTATTTCAAACTAAATACAGAGTCTGTCAATAATTTATGACACACATAAATTGTAACACTGTTTTATTGTTTTGTTTTTGTTGATATTTGCCTGCCTCTCATAACTTGGTAGGTTCCTGTTAGCAGGAGCAGCATACTTGTCTCACCTACAAATCCAAATGAACTCAACCTCTGAGCTCAATATAAGTTCTCCATTTCTCCACTAGAGGGGGTGATTTTTATTTGCCAGGAGAACCCTTGCCAGTTTAAACCAAGATCTACTCAATAAGCTCAAGGTAGGTGTTGTCTAGTAACCTAATCTATGAAACAGAATCAATCATTCCATTATTTTATCAACAGTGGCTTGTTCTGACAAAAATCATTAACCAAAATCCTTTGTAAGGTCACATACTAGCCTTTAAAGTAACCATCCCACAGGCAGCACCTGCCCTACCATTTAAAAGGAATAAGCTTTGGTTTCTTTGTTTAATAAGATATCAACTTGGTTATTTTCTGTCAAAGTCATCTTTGTAGATGAACTATTGAACCCATATCTGGGGAGGGGGGGGGTAAATAAGGGGGTTCCTACCTTTTCCAAGGGTATTATTCCAAAAGTGAACATAATAACACAGCTGGATTTCAAACTTTCTTATTCAATCCTGTAGTATTTGGCAATAAATAATACCTAATAATATCCATTTTGATTGAATAATGGTGCCTCTATTTTTACACTCAATGCAGAGTTTATTTTCATTTATCTTATTTTAAAGACCAAATCAGTTTAACATCTGATAATTTAAAGTTTAATCATTTGATTTTTTCTTGCTGTTTCATTTCCCCTTCACCATAAAAATAAACATATCTCCCCCTATCAATAATATTATATAACATATCTCTCTCTCTCTCTCTCTCTCTCTCTCTCTCTCTCTCTCTCTCTCTCTCTCTCTCTCTCTGTATATACTCAACCTCTTCACTAAGGGCAGGATGCGACACAGGGTTAATTTTTTAAGCGGAGTACAGCTGGTTTGAATTCAGTTTTACTTCTCCTAGACTGGTTGCCTTACCAAGGCTAAAGAACCTAACCTACCCTATTAATTACCCATAGCTGGGGGAGGGGGCTGATGAATTCATGCCTTTCTCAAGGCATTAGCATAAAAAGGAAAATCAAAAAGCCATATACAGAAAGTCTGAATCTTGATTGTCCATTCTTCATATTTTGTACAGAGGTTTTAGTAAAAAATCACATCATTCAGGTTTGTCAGTCTCTACTCTATCCTCTACAACAGGGTTCACCAAACATTTTTCATGGATGGCTGGATAATTGAAAGAATAATGAGTGTGGGCCATATTATTATTGTGTGCAAAGCCAGCGAAAGCTCCAAGAAAAAAATGTAAAATAAAATTTATCTTTCCATGTTATATTCATAGATGAGTGGTGTAAGATGCACAAAAACAAATTTAACCAACATATTTATTTTCAAAACATTATCAAAGAACGCAACATTAGCAGAAAGGTTTAGTAAGAATTGTGAAACTGAAGTTTGTCTTTCAAGATATCATCAATGATTGGTTTGGAATTGCTACATCCAATCGAGAGAATTGCTTTCAAATGTTTTGAAGTCAATTTCACATTTGATGGGTTGATTCTGTAGTCAAGTCCATGAAGATTTAGTAAGCTGAAAATGATATTTAAATTTAAATAGTATCAGAATGTCTCACATTCCATACATTTTAACAAACAAATTCAAGTACTGTTGGCGAGCATGATAAAATAAATTGACATTGAATGACAATGAATTGGTGACTACACACTTACAAAGCTCAGAAATTATAGCTTGTCTGAATTCATTATGCAAACAAATTGACATCAAAAATAACTCAAAAAATTCTGAACCAATATTTGTCAAATTTAAACTTGTCCATTTCCATCCTTAATAAAAATATTTATGTTGGATATATTTGGGATTTATGAAAAGGGACTTAGTATGCAGAATAGTTTGCAGATAAAACTAATATTATTTTAGGATCTATGAAATCTAGTCAAAACTATTTTTTCTTCTTTCTCCATAATATATATTTAAGCATGTGTAAAAGGAGGGATATAAATAATGTAGAAAAACAGAAAATTACAAAATAAGCATCTGCTTTAGAAATAGGAAAACATTTTTCTCTTTGGTAAAAAAAGATCTTTTCTATAAAAGAATTGAAGTCTTGGTATAATATCATCACTAATATAAATGTGATTAACATATTGACACATTGACCATCATACATTATGGAATATTTATTTTTAAATACACATATTCTTGTAAAAAGAAAATTTAAATATTTTCTCTTTTCAACAGACAAGTCTTAACTACTACATGTTCACTGTGCTATTTACTGTGCTCACAGCTAGTAATAATCATATTTCCCTTCCATCAGACCGCAGCCGCTTCCTCAATGTTTCTGCTCAACAGGGCATATCATTCCTAGTAATATATTTACATAAGAACTAATGATATACAAAAAGCTAGAAACATACACAAATGAATAGGAAAATTGAAGTACATTATGTCCAAAGCCGAGAATATGTCCATACATGTATATTATTACTGTACACTATTTATGTTCCTGACACTAATACATTATTCTATGTACTAGACATGAGACTTTGATGAGTTGTGGTGCACCTGAGCACTGTACACAATAAATTTCATTATTATTATTTTAAGAGATATTTAAATCAGATTAGGCTGAAAAAGTTTAAACATGGAACAAATTGTTGCCCCTTGTGTGACCCATGCAAACTTCAGTGATATCATCAAGAGATGATGAATGATGGTTGCTTGATGGTTATTTTGTTTTATGGCATATCAACCTTTTTGGGGTTATTTAATGCTGAATCAAATCATTTTGATATCAGGTTGGTTAGAGTACCTTGCTGTTGCTTAAATGGTCACCTATTTAAGTATTGAACAAGTGCATTGCTGCTTAACTTTGATGATCTAGCAGGAACCAGTGCTTTAAACATGACTTGATTGTAAGTGTGACTGTAATGAAGATGAATGAATAAAGAGTTGAACCCAAAAAGGAAATGATAATCCCTTAAAAAGAGAGGAGTGTTCAGAGGAGGTTCTAATATAACTTTATCTTTCAAATGGAATCATCTATTCTGGTATTTTTGTAAATAATGGTGTTTTCTGGCCAAATACTCTGGTCAATATTCTCTTCACACATTGGTTGGCACCTATACATCTACAAAAGATGATGGTGTAGTGTCCCCCCCCCCAAATATGGTGTAGTGTCCCCCCCCCCCCAAATAAAAATAGATAAAATAAAATTTTATTGCTGAGCAGGCCAATCCCTGAGTGACAATCTTTTGTGTCTCTTTACACATTTTCCTAAATAAAGGTTTTACACATAACTCAGTCAGTACTTGTCTTTATGGGTAGAATTTACTATCAACAGAAATATCATCTTTTTTATTAACATCAAATTGTTTGGGTCATTTCCATTGTGTAGATTTACAATGGAAAAGAAAATCTTGAGTAAATTTTATTTTTTTCCTGTCGATAATATTTAGATTATTGGATGTAAATAGAAAGATTAAAGACTAAAAAGGATAACATTGGATTAAGTGGTAATCCAACTGGAAGAAAAATAAGGTTGAATTTTTATCGGGATTTTTTAGATAAGTGCCTATCTAAGACCAAATCATTTGACTAAAGATAGGATGGTACCATTATAGTATGTGGCCTACCTTTTGAATGTAGCCTACAAAATCATGTCTGTCTTATAGTATGTGGCCTACCATAAAAAAGCATATTATAAGGTTATAATAATAACTGTATGATTCTTCCTAGAAAAAAATTTAGCATAGACTTTTCTGTGAAATGCTTAAACACCTCAGATTTAGAAGATATTTGTCTAGCACCTCTTCTGGTTTTTGCTGGCGTGTCTATAGTATATACCTGGAATGGATTTCATTCTTCGGCTTGTCATATAATTTCTGGAGTTTACTGATGGTTCTCTTGTAGAGTGGACAATCAGAAATTAACTCATACACTGAAGGGTCTATAAAGTTTAGAAGCACCGTTAATCAGCCGGGTTGTATTGTTTGATACTTTGCAGGAAATTCTCAAATGTAGCAAACCAGTGTCTCCAATTCTTTACAGTTTTACTCGGACTGGAGAGAGTTACAAATATCTGAGGTTGCAGAGTTTTGACCATTTTTTTATGAGAGAATATGCTGATTAAATTGTAATGAAATAAAGAACACGAAACAGAGAAAAATTGATCAAGACTTTATTTAGTATGGTTAGTTTGTATAAAGAGGACTTATTTATAAGCATGAAGAGTCCATTTTACAAATACAGGCAGGAAAGGGGGGGGGAAGGAATGTTCCCCACAAAGGTATTCCTTGATTTGACCAGTGATGAAAGGGAAATTAGTTTTGAGTTCATTTGACTAAAGATAGGATGGTACCATTATAGTATGTGGCCTACCTTTTGAATGTGGCCTACAAAATCATGTCTGTCTTATAGTATGTGGCCTACCATAAAAAAGCATATTATAAGGTTATAATAATAACTGCTAACTCTAACCCTAACCGTAACCCTATTTCAGAATTTTAGAATATTTTAGAATTAAATAGATCTCTGATTCCTGTAAATTATGGATAAATTCTTTTTTAATTATTCTTAATTACTATATACAGCTTATGACTGAATTGCATTTCTTGAAATTGAATATATGTGAAAAATAATTAGTTTCAATAAATTGCCTACTACTTATATCTATAAATATACTCTTACTGAGGTAGGACACGTTCAAACTGGGTAGGCCACATACTATAACAGAATCAAAAAGCTAGGCCACATACTATAACAGAATCAAAAAGGTAGGCCACATACTATAACGGCACCAATAGGATTATAAAATAAATGACAATAAAGAAATGGCATGAAATTATTCCAGTTATTCAGATTTTATTTTCTGTAATATGTAAAATATTTTAAAAAATTGATGGGGAATCAGACAAATCTGTTTAAATGTTTATTTTTTATGGTTACAATTCCATTGCTGTATATTACGTACTAGCTTAAAAACCTCCCTATTGTGTTAGTATAGCATTTATTCTAAGACTAACAACAACAAATAAATGAATTAAAACTTAGTTCCGTTCTAACGGTTTATTAAACAACAAAACAATGACTAACAATATAAATGTCTTTCTGATGTATAGTTTGAGAGACTTACCGGTCTGATGGAGAAGAAATTTTAGGATATCTGGTATCTTCTGTTTAAATCAATCCTCTCAGAGGTCATTTCTGGTTGACTGCTCTTGAAACTCATCTAAATATCTATCTGATCTTGGCACTATAACTTCTGGACACATCACGTGATTACTATGTCCAATCACAGAAAAGCTCTCCCTCACTTAACTCCACACATAGAAATAAATATATTTTACTGACTGAACAAGACAAATCTGTTTAAATATTTGTTTTATGGTTGAAATTCCATTGCTGTATATTATATTCTAGCTTAAAAGCCGCCTATAAAGTGTCAATTAAGCTAGCTCCTACAGACGGCTCTTGATTAGACCTTCAGCCCAACAATAATACTTGAGTAACAATTGAGTACATATTAAATTTTATTGTACAAAAAAATTTGTGAAAATTAATCCTGTAAAAAATTACTGAAAATGATCACAATAATTAAAACTTGGGAATCCAAAATTTCAGGATTGCATGTCTGGATTTGGTCTAGAATGTTTTTGATTTGCTCACGGAATAGGCCTGATTCCAAAATGGTATGACATATTGGGAGTAAAGTTGAAAAAATGTGACTTTGCATTTATTATTAGAGATTATTTTTTTTATTGACTGATTGAAGGATTTTAATGATATGTCCACCCATTTTATGCCAAGAGGTTAGAGAATTGCATTCATTGTATGTTCATATTTAGTTTTTGTGTAGTTGTTTTTTGTTCTTTTTTTTTTTTTTTTTACTCATGGTCCTATCAAATACAAATAATTTGCAAACATCTATTTGACTTATAGATGACCCTAACATGTACTACCACTCCAGGTCAGAGTGGACCTGGGAGTAATGGTAATGAAGGGGTGCCACAGAAGTGGAGTCTCACCATCAGATGTAGAATAGGGACATAACCAGGATACATCTTTTTGGGAACTCTTACCTCTTTGGGCATCCCATCGTGGTGTAAGCTAGTCTCACAGATCCATTACTACTGAATGGTGAGTTCAATCCTTGCTAGATGCACCATATTTGTGACCTATTCCTGCCAAAGACTTGCTACATGAGCAGCACTGTAGAGGCCGGTGTTGCATGTTCCGACTTCACAAATAATATTTAAATGATGATAAAATAATAAGACAAAGTTTAGGCAGAAAATACGGAGAAATGACAAAGACAAAGCATATATTTCATGAATAACAAATAAATTTATTCAGAGAATAAATTTGTATAAATAAATAAAAAATGTATGAATGTTCAAAACAAATGGAAAATTAAAGTCTTGGTATGTACGACCTGTGAAATGGATTCCTGATTTTGAACACAGTGGCACGATGATGGTTGATAGTAGTAAACTGACTCAGAAGGTTGAAGTGTTGTGTTGGTCATCAGTAAGTCAAAATGTTTGCTCGAAGTTAATTCTGAGGCATCTGTTTCCTCGATTGAAAGTTTAGTGCCTGTGATCGTAGTAACGTTGTCTCAGAGCAGTGATGGAATCTGAATTTTTTCGTCTGTATTTAATAAATAGGCTCCGATTTTGATAATCTATTTTGGCACAACCAAAACAAGTTAAAGGATAAGTCTTATCATAGTCAATAATGTTACTAAGAAATTCATAGAGAGATTTGAATTTTTATTAGATTTTTTTTCTTTTGTAGAAAACATAAATAACATATTTACTCGTATTTACACATTCATATGATTTAATTTATATTTGGATTTATACAATTTCTATTTTTCTATTAATTTCATAATTCTTAATTTTACAAATTTAAAGAAATGTTTAAATTCAAATTGTTATGGTAACACAATATTTGCTTGCATTGATCAGCAGTCTCATGTCTCATGTTACCAAAAGTGATATTTTTAGGGTTCTGGTGACATAAACGTGTTACTTGTGATTGGTAGATATGAATAAAGGTAGATATGAACAGACTTAAATAAATAATACATTTGTTCATATATATATATGATATTGTTTCAGCAGTTGATGACTTTTTTACCAATGGGATCCAAGCACTGTAACACCAATGGAAGAAGTGTCTGGCCTGCAAGGGGGATTACTATGTTGAAAAATAAAATTCATTTGGTCACATTCCATGAGAATATCTTTTCAGCTGACCCTCATATAAATTTGTATACGCATCAAGAATGAATAAAACAAAATGTCTTTGGCATAAAATAACTCAACAAGGGTTGACATGCCATAAAATCTAACCAACCAACCAAGATCCATTACTACTAAATAGTGAGATTGATCCTCACTAGGTGCCCTATATTTGTAACCTTGTATCAAATTCTCCCCATGGCAAACAGATTGGGTAAATAAGGGTGTCCCATCATGGTGTAAGAGTTAGTAAGCTAGTCTCGCAGATTCATTACTACTGAATAGCCAGTTCAATCCTCTCTGGATGCCCCATACTTGTTAACTTGTGTCACATCCTACCCATGGCAAATGGGTTGAGTAAATAGAAGACATTCTTTTTTTGGGGGTGGAGGGTTAAAATTGCAAATCGTCGTCAAAATTATAAACGGAAAAATTTGGCTTAGGCATAGAGTTTAATTAATTTAATTATTACTAAGGACACAATTTATGTTATTTTTTAATTAAATTTTAACTGTTAGTTGTGTTTATAACCGTTTTTCATTGGACATTATTTTCCTACAGAGGGCCACAAGAGAACTAATTTTTAAGGGAAATAAATATTTTCCGAGATTTTATTAATATAAAAAACGTGGATCATTACACTTTTGGTCATCGATACTTAAGAAAGGCATGCGTCGCCTGTAATATTGAAATAGAAAGTACATTTTTGTTTGTACATGTTCATTAATTCTGACTAATCTTATCATTCATCTGTTTTATTTTATCTATTTTCTTTCCTTAAACACAACTAACAGTTAAAATTTATGTTAAAAATAACATGAATCGTGTCATTAGTAATAATTAAATTCCTTAAAATCTATGCCCAAGCCAAATTTTTCCGTTTTAATTTTGACGACGATTTGCAATTATAACTGGATGGAGTCTTATCTCTTTGCAGGGGACTAGGACAAGAATGGGTTGAGTAAATACAAAACATTCCTTGTTTTTTTTTGGCGGGGGTGGGGAAGGTCTTATCTCTTTGCAGGGGATACAGTCATCATTTTCTAAGCGATGCTGACGAGGGGTGAGTAGGACAAGTTTATTTTATTTGTTTCTATAAACAAAATCTGTTAATATAAATAATAGTTGTGGCTAAGAAATATTTATTGATTGACCTTGAAGACATCATCTATGAATGAAAGAAGATGAAGGAAGATGAAGGGAAGAGATTTCTTAGCCAAGATTAACATTGAATGAATTTGTAGACTTGTCAGTGATTACATCAAGATGGATTGCAGATGAGTGTGACCTTTGTGTCATGAGACAAGACCTTGTGTCAATCAAAGTTGAATTATTATGGATTAGAAAAACAAAATGGCAGTTTACAATTATGGGATGTTTTTTTTTGGTTTGGTTTGTTTTATGGTATATCAAGCTTGGTGGGTCATTTAATGCCGACAAAGTTTTAAAATAAATGAATTCTTAATGGATAATCAAATTTTGTTTATAAACTCATGTTTTTCTATTTGACCATAGATAAATCAATTCTTTATGGATAATACAATTTTTTTATAAATACATTTTTCTATTTAACCCATAGATGAGACCCTAACAGGTACTACCACTCCGAGTCAGAGTGAACCAGGGAGCAATGGTGATGAAGGAGTGCTCAACATTCCCCAAACCTCCCAAACTGGAACCTCACTGTCAGTTAGAGTTTAATGTAATTCCCAGGACATGTAGACCCCCAGCCACCGCCTCCTAGCACCCATATGAGAAAAAGGGTTGGGTCTGGCCATAAGGGCAATAGGGTTGGGGCAATCATATAGGTGCTAGGGCTTGACATGACCAGCGGATTGATCGACCAGTCTAGCCTAAGAAAGAGCCAAAGTGGAGTTTTGCAAGTCATGGACTGCTCATCCACTTGGGTTCTATCCCTAAGCATCATGGGTTGCCACCTACAGCCAACATATAGCCCCATTGGGTGAGTCTTACCCTCTGCAGAGGTGCAGTCGGTTATGGGATGGAGGCTGAGTAGGAAAAATTGTTCAGTTTTTTTTGCTTTTTTTCATATCTCAATTTCTTTATGAAAAAAATGAGAAAAGTAAAAGTAAAGTTAGTGGAGTGACCTATTGTTGTTCTCAGCCGGACAGCGAGGAAGTCTATCCCCTTTTTGCTAGTGCAAGACCAGAGAGATTGATTTTGCTGAGGTAGAACTCCTGTCTTTACTGCACAGATCAGATTACCCAATCTGTGCTACTCATACACTGAGTTTGGCACGGACTGGTATTAAACCAAGAATCTTGTAATTTCTAGGTAGGTGCTCTACTGATTGAGCTAAACCAACCTCTATTGAATGTCTAAATGTTGACAATAGAAAAACCTAAAGTCATGAATTTTCAAAGCTTTATACTTTTCTTTCTTTGTTTATTTAATTGTATATTATCATTTAATACCAAATCCATCCTTGTAGAAGAACAGTAGGGGTACTATTTAACCTATAGCTGGTGGAGGATGAAGGGGTTCATAACTTTCCTGAGGGTATTAGTCTGAAAGTAAAGACTGGGATTTGAACTTACTTACTATGATGTCACTGTCCAGCACGTTATCCAATACACCATGTGTTATATTGCCAGATTCGTTTCATATGTACACACCAAACAAACGTATGTTAAATACCCTTGTTGCGTATATACATCGACAGAGTTCTTGTGTGATAGGGAGAGAGAGTATTAGAGAGAGACAGATAGATAGAGCTGTTTCATCTTTACTTTTATGGTCTGTTGTTGTCTTGTCTCTTCTTATCTTCTTACTGTCTCTAATTAAGGCTTCTTTTGGGGCTAGTTCTTTTAAAGATACATTAATCAACTACAAGACTTGGTTTTTCTTTGCTCAAAGATTTTTATTACTGCTCATTCTTTCACCACACGGTCTGAGCCAACCTCATCAGAACATGTCTGTTCTGTGAGCCATTTAGGTTGAAACTGACTTCCTAACTAACTCTATTATGTGACTCATGAGATTCCTGCCTTTTGGTCAAAGTTCCCAAACAGTCTGGTATTTTTCACTTGGGCACTTTCATTCTCACTACAGGGTATTGTCAACAAACCCAAACCACCATACAATTATGCAACACATGGAGACTTCTCTTACACTTTTCACTTTTCATTAAACTAGTCCAGGGGTCACCAAACTACGGCCTGTGGTCCGGATTCAACCTGAGGAGGCATTTTATCAGACCCACTGACCGTACTTGAATTTATTTGTTAAAATGTATGGAATGTGAGATGTTCTGATACCATTTAAATTTCAATATGGTAAGCTTACTAAATCCCCATGGACTTGACTACAGAATCAACCCATCAAACGAAATTGACTGCAAAACATTTGAAAGCAATTCTCTTGATTGGATGTAGCAAATCCAAACCAAACATTGACGATATCTTGAAAGGCAAACTTCAGTTTCACAAAATCTCACTAAACCTTTCTGCTAAAGTTGTGTTCTTTGATAATGTTTTGAAAATAAATATGTTGGTTAAATTTGGTTTTGTGCATCTTACACCACTCATCCATGAATATAAGATGGAAAGATAAATTTTATTTTACATCTTTTTCTCAGAGCTTTGTTCTGGCTA
This sequence comes from Doryteuthis pealeii, assembly GCA_023376005.1. NCBI lineage: Eukaryota > Metazoa > Mollusca > Cephalopoda > Myopsida > Loliginidae > Doryteuthis > Doryteuthis pealeii. The sequence goes on from CM042177.1 coordinate 12,848,327, forward strand.
GAAAGTATTGAACATAATAATAATGTGGCCCGTGCTCATTATTTTTTCAATTATCCGGCCAGCACTCGTTATTGTTTCAATTATCTGGCACACTGTGAAAAAAGTTAGTGATTCCTGGTCTAGCGTATTGGGCAATATCTCTCTGAGCAAAAAGATGTAAAAATAAAATTTATCTTTCCATCATTATATTCATGGATGAGTGGTGTAAGAAATGCACAAAACCAAATTTAACGCAACATTATTTATTTTCAAAAAACATTATCCAAAGAAACAACTTAGCAGAAAGGTAGTGAGATTTGTGAACTGAAGTTTGCCTTTCAAGAATATCGTCAATGTTTGGTTTGGATTTGCTACATCCAATCAGAGATGCTTTCAATGTTTTGCAGTCAATTTCGTTTGAATGGGTTTGATTCTGTAGTCAACGTCATGGGGATTTAGTAAAGCTTACCATATTGAAATTTAAATGGTATCAAGAACATCTCACATTCCATACATTTTAACAAATATTCAAGTACGGTCAAGTGGTCTGTATCCTCCTCAGTTGAATCCGGACGCACAGGCCGTAGGTTTGGTGACCTGGACTAGTTTAAATGAAAAGATGAAAAGTGTAAAAGAGAAGTCTCCAATGTGTTGCATAATTGTATGGTGTTTGGGGTTTGTTGACAATACCCTGTTAGTGAATGCAAAAGTGCCAAGTGTGAAAATACCAAGACTGTTGGGAACTTTGACCCAAAAGGCAGGAATCTCATGATCACATAAATAGAAGTTAGTTAGGAAGTCAGTTTCAACCCTAAATGGCTCACAGAACAGACATGTTCTGATGAGGTTGGCTCAGACCTTTTGTGTGTGGTGAAAGAATGAGCATAATAAATCTTTGAGCAAAGAAAAACGCAAGTCTTGTTAGTTGAATTAATGTATCTTTCAAAAGAACTACCCCAAAAGAAGCCCTTATTGAGACAGTAAGAAGATAAGAAGAGACAAGAACAACAACGCCATAAAAGTAAAGATGAAACAGCTCTATCTATCTGTCTCCTCTAATACTCCTCTTCTCCTATCAACACAGAACTCTTGTCGAGTTATACGCAAGCAAGGGTATTTAACTCGTGTTGTTTGGTGTGTCATATGAAACGAATCTGCAAATATAACACAATGGTGTATTGGATAAGTGCTTGGACAGTGACATCAAATAGTAGTAAGTTCAAATCCCAGTCTTTACTTTCAGACTAATACCCTCAGGAAAAGTTTATGACAGCCCTTCATCCTCCACCAGCTATGGTTAATAGTACCGCCTACGTTCTTCTAGCAAGGCATGGATTGGTATTAAATGATAATATAACAATTAAATAAACAAAGAAAGAAAAGTAATACAAGCCTTTGAAAAATTCATGACTTTAGGTTTTTCTATTGTCAACATTTAGACATTCATAGAGGTTGGTTTAGCTCAATCAGTAGAAGCACCTACCTAGAAAATTACAAGATTCTGGTTTAATACCAGTCCGTGCCAAACTCAGTGTATGAGTAGCACAGATTGGGTAATCTGGGCATCTGTGCAGTAAAGACAGGAGTTCTACCTCAGCAAAATCATCTCTCTGGTCTTGCAACTAGCAATAAGGGATAGACTTCCTCGCTGTCCGGCTGAGAACAACAATAGGTCACTCCACTAACATTTAACTTTTACTTTTCTCAAATTTTTTCATAGAAATTGAGATATGAAAAAAAGCAAAAAAAAACTGAATCAATTTTTCCTACTCAGCCTCCATCCCATAAACCGACTGCACCTCTGCAGAGGGGTAAGAAACCCCCCAAATGGGGCTATATGTTGGCCTGTAGGTGGCAACCCATGATGCTTAGGGATAGAACCCAAGTGGATGAGCAGTCCATGACTTGCAAAACTCCACTTTGGCTCTTTCTTAAGGCTAGACTGAGTCGATCAATCCGCTGGTCATGTCAAGCCCTAGCACCTATATGATTGCCCAAACCCTATTGCCCTTATGGCCAGACCAACCCTTTTCTCATATGGGTGCTAGGAAGGCGGTGGCTTGGGGTCTATCGTCCCTGAATTACATTAAACTCTATGACAGTGAGGTTCCAGTTTGGGAGGTTTGGGAATGTTGAGCACTCCCTTCATCACCATTGCTTCCCTGGTTCACTCTGACTCGGAGTGGTAGTACGTGTAGGGTCTCATCCTATGGTAAATAGAAAATGTATTTATAAAAATTGTATTGATCCAATAAAGAATTGATTTATCTATGGTCAATAGTAAAAAGCATGAGTGTTATAAACAAAATTTATTATCCATTAAGAATCATTTATTTTAAAAACTATTGTCGGCATTAAATGACCCACGCACGCTTCGACATATAATCCATAAAACACAACCAAACCAAATTACAGACATGGCCCATAACCTTCTATTGTCAACCATTCTTGTTTTTCTAATCCATAATAATTCAACTTTGATTGACACAAGGTCTTGTCTCATGAACACAAGGTTCACACTCATCTGCAATCCAATCTTGATTAAATCACTGACAAGTGCTAGCAAATTCATTCAATGTTAATTTCTTGGCTAAGATCTACTTATCCTTACACTCTTCCTTCATGCTTCTTTCATAGTATAGATGATGTCTTCAAGTTCACATCAAATATAATATTTCTCTAAGCCACACAACTATTATTTATATTAACAGATTTTTGTTCTATAGAAAACAAATACAAATAAACTGTCCTACTCAACAACCCGTCAGCATCGCTTAGAAAATGATGGACTCGTACTCCCCGCAAAGAGATAAGACCCTTCCCACCCGCACAAAAAACAAGGATGTTTGTATATTACTCAACCCATTCTTGTCCTAGTCCCTGCAAAAGAGATAAGACTTCATCCAGTTAATTAATTGCACAATCGTCGTCAAAAAAATGTAATGACGGAAAAATTTGGCTTTGGGCATAAGATTTAAGGAAATCTGTAATTATTACTAATAGACAGCGATTCATGTTATTTTTAACATAAATTTTAACTGTTAGTTTGTGTTTAAGGAAAGAAAATAGATAAAAATAAAACAGATGAATGATAAGATTAGTCAGAAATTAATGAACATGTACAAACAAAAATGTACTTTCTATTTCAAATATTACAGGCCGAGCATGCCTTTCTTAAGTATCGATGACCAAAAGTGAAATGATCCACGTTTTTTATATAATAAAATCTCGGAAAATATTTTATTTCAATTAAAAATTAGTTCTCTTGTGCCCTCTGTAGGAAAATAAATGTCCAATGAAAACGGTTATAAACCACAACTACAGTTAAATTTAATTAAATAAACATAAATTGTGCCTTAAGTAATAATTAAATTAATTAAACCTAGCTAAGCCAAATTTCCGTTTTAATAATTTTTGACGACGATTTGCATTTTAACCCTCCACCCCAAAAAAAGAATTCTTCTAATTTACTCCATCCCATTTGCCATGGGTAGGAATGTGACACAAGTTAACAAGTATGGGGCATCCAGAGAGATTGAAACTGGCTATTCAGTAGTAAAATGAATCTGCGAGAACTAGCTTAACTAACTCTTACAGCCAATATGGACACCCTATTTAACCCAATCTGTTTGCCAATTGGGGAGATTTGATAACAAAGGATACAAATATAGGGCACGCTAGTGAGGATCAATCTCACTATTTAGTGTAAATGGATCTTGGTTGGTTGTTAGCATTTTAGTGGATAGTCAACAGCCTTTTGTTGAGTTATTTTATGGCCAAAGACATTTTATAGTATCTTGATTTCAATCTCTTGATGGTATACCACATATTATATGAGGGAGTACAGCTGAAAGATATCTCCCCATCATGGAATGTGACCAAATGAATTTATATTTTTCAACATAGTAAATCCCACCTTGCAGGCCCAGACCACTGTACTTCATTGGTGTTACAGTGCTTGGATCCCATGGTAAAAGGTCCATCAACTGCTGAACAAATATCAAGTATATATATATATGAACAAATGTACTTATTTATTTAAGTCTGTTCATATCTACCTTTATTCATATCTACCAATCACAAGTAACACGTTTATGTCACCCAGAACCCTAAAATATACTTTTGTAAAACATGAGACATGAGACTGCTGATCCAATGCAAGCATATGTGTTACCCATAACAATTTGAAATTTTAAACATTCTTTAAATTTGTAAAAATTAAAGATTATGAATTAATAGAAAATAGAAAATTGTATAAATCCAAATATAAAAATTTAAATCATATGAATGTGTAAATACGAGTAAATATGTTATTTAGTTTATACAAGAAAAAAATCTAATAAAATCAAATCTCTCTATGAAATTTCTTAGTAACTTATTGACTATGAATAAGACTTATCCCTTAACTTGTTTTGGTTGTGCCAAAATAGATTATCAAAAATCGGAGCCTATTTAATTAAATACAGACGAAAAAATTCAATTCATCACTGCTCTGAGACAACGTTACTAAGATCACAGGCACTAAACTTTCAATCGAGGAAACAATGCCTCCAGAATTAACTTCGAGCAAACATTTTGACTTACTTTATGACCAACACAAACACTTCAACCTTCTGAGTCAGTTTACTACTATCAACCATCATGTGCCACTGTGTTCAAAATCAGGAATCCATTTCACAGGTCGTACAATAACCAAGACTTTAATTTTCGCATTTGTTTTGAAACATTCAATACATTTTTTATTTATTTATACAAATTTATTCCTCTGAATAAATTTATTTGTTATTCATAGAATATATGCTTTGTCTTTTGTCATTTTCTCGTATTTTTCTGCCTTAAACTTTTGTCTTTATTAATTTATCATCATTTAAATATTATTTGTGAAAGTCGGACATGCAACACCGGCCTCTACATGCTGCTCATGTTAAAGCAAGTCTTTGCCAGGAATAGGTCACAAAATATGGTGCATCTAGGCAAGGATTGAACTCACGCATTCAGTAGTAATGGATCTGTGAGACTAGCTACACCACGTGGGATGCCGCAAAGAGGTAGAGTTCCCAAAAAAGATGTATCCTGTTATGTCCTAATTTACATCTGATGGTGAGACTCCACTTCGTGGCACCCCTTCATTACCATTACTCTCCAGGTCCACTCTGACCTGGAGTGGTAGTACAATGTTAGGGTCTCTATGTCCAAATAGATGTTTGCAAATTATTGTATTTGATAGGACCAATGATAAAAA
>CM042177.1:12853647-12895783 GCA_023376005.1 Doryteuthis pealeii
GGGAATACATGTCAGTGTATTTCATAATAAGTGGCCTTGCTGATAGAGTTGACTAGTAAGGATTTCAAGTTTTTTTTTCCTGATCTCCCAGAATGGGGTGCCCTAACTCTTGCTCCTATTCTAACGTTTAAGCCATAAAGCTGGAGGAAGAAGAGTTTGGATTCATGCTTTTCTCAGGATATTAAATAATATAAGGAAGGTACTTAATTTTTGGAGACTCCATACATTTCCAAGATTTTTTTTAGTGATAATATGATGTTGTTGTATTCGCGGGAGATGATTTTGTTAATAAATTAAAACTACTAGTATTATATTCTGTGTCAGAAATTGTAGTAAATCGTGTCTAGAAGGTTAATAAAATCCTGACTAAAATTGGCTTTAGAAGATAATTTTACTTAAGTTAAGTTAGAAGTCCAGCTTTAGCTCAGCTCTCGATGTTTAGAGCATCCGGACTAGCGAATATACAAGGTTCCGAGTTCAATACCGGCCTCGCCAACTCAGTGTGCTATGTAGTAAGCACAGCGAGAATCTGTCAGTCTGTACAATTGTACAAAAACTTGTGGGTCAGGTGTGGGTGCTACCACACTCCACGTGACAGGCAAAAAACCAATCTCCGCTATAAGTTCTAGCAGTCAGTGAAAAGGGGATAGACTCGCTGCTGTTTGGCTGTGATACTGACACTAACGTAGACTTAGTTTTTACTTATTTATGGGTGATACTGGTATAATGGTCTGGTTTCTCTATTTATTGCTGTTGTTTTCTTTTGAGAAAATATCAAATTTAATGGCACTATTTGTATAAATAATTATTCTGATGTTGCATGTGGAAATGAACTGCCTCATAGCTTCTTTCTATGATGTGTTTTATATATAATTGTAACCCCTCCCTATTGTTTTAGAGTTTGCCTCAGTGGATAATCATTACATATATTTTTATACCAGGAGTAAGCGCATTCAATATTTTAAGAACATGCTCTGCACAACAGGCGAGAGTACTAAAAGACTAGGTTTTTCTTCTCAACACTAGCCAAGTATGATGGGTAAAAATATGGGATTTGCAACCAGTTCAGAACTTATCAGCAATTCTAAGAACAAGGTTCTTATTGTAACTTAACGTGGTTACGATCGCAATCACTGTTTCTTAACCTTAGAACCCTGAGCCTCCTCCATGCTGTAATTCCGGGGGTATATCTACCCCCGACCCCCTGACTTCTGAGTTAGCAGCAACTAACATACGCCCCAGGTGCTGGGTCTAAAGGTGTTAAAAGAACACATAAAAAACAACATATATCTAGATTGTGATTTTAAAATAATTGTATGAGACTTTCTACAAGTAATTGTTGCCTCGTCGGTGATTTCGGCCTACAATGTTTGGTAATCGTATTATCCAAACAGTGATGGGATGTTCTTATCCCCTTGAATTCCTTAGTGTATAGACCATAGGTGTTTTTTTTTTTTGAGCGTCTTGAGGTAGTATGCGCCACTACCTCCTACGCATGCGTCATTCCCGCTCTTACTAAACTTTAACAGCCAGATTCTGTAGTTGGTGAGGGCTGCGTATTGCAGAAACCATGAAAGCCTTGCAATTCTCCTAGGCGCAAGTGCTCATAGCCTGATCTGAAAGCTAAACTGGCCTTGCTATAAAAGCAGAGGTTGTAAATTTTGATCCTAGGCAGAGAGTGTTGCCTTTTGGGGTATGAAGGCAAGATGGCACAGATACTTAGATACATTCTGAGTGTATGTTAAAATAAAGCCACCACATCTATTTTATATGTTCTCATAAAGGTAAGCTATGGCATAGTGTATTGTTATATATAAGTCATTTGTTACAGTAAAATTGTAATTTTGTTGTAAAATTCAATATCATTTTAGTGTGTTGTGTGATGAATGCTTTTTGTGCTCTCTTTTGTAGCGAAGGGAAAAAATTGTTGCTGGTGAGTTGGAAGTGTAGAAAAGTCTGCTACGTTTCTGATCCAATTGGGCCATTGGGTTTTTGACCACCCCCCACGGCATTACACAGTAAGAGATAATTTCTTGTTAATGAAAAACAAGATCATTTTCTTTAACACTGCCTGGAGATGTCAATGTAGGTGTGGTCTGCTTACCGATTGGTGAACTATTCACAAATATGTCAAGTTTCTGTAAACATTAGTGGGAAGCAGAAAACAAGGGGATATGGTGGGAAATAAAAAAAAATAACTAAGTATTATTATCATTGCTATGCAGGTCAGACAGGTACTTGATCGTCGCGCCACTCTCTCAGCTTATGAGGTCTTGACGAGTGTTGGGCAATGGTGTAACTAGAGAAGCGGCTACCGATGCGTCGCCCGGGTAAGAGGAGAAAAAGAAGAAAAAAAAAAGAGAAAACGCATTGCTGAAAAAGAGTTAGCAATCTTAGTTCTTTATGGCTGAAAGAAGAATTTTTTATAGATTTTTTTTATTTCGTTTCAATAGTTAAAAAATTTCCCAGTCTTCACCAGTAAAGTCAAAAGGTGTACACGTAAGTGATCCGTATGGTAAATTCTTAAAACTGTCCCATAAACAAATTGTTTAATGAAAAAACACGTAGCAATTAAATATTTTACTACAAAATATTGAATCAGTAAAAATATAGATGGTTTAAATTGTGATAAATAAATTGATGAAAAAGTAAGAAAATGGAGTTGAGGGCTTCCGTTTATTCATTTATTTACTTTTATAGCATGAACACCGCGCTTATAAAATGGACTGCGAGTATTTTTTAACGTTATTCTTATAATTGGTTACGATTTACATTTTTCAACAGATGTATTGAATAATAGTATAAATCAAATATTCCATTACTTTTTGCTCATAAAATTACCAAGCACCCTGGTGAGATATTTGTTATACTAAGAATTTTATTTCTTGTAATGGAATAGTGTTTGTATTAGTAAGAAGTTGTCCATACTGGACACTAACAGAATACACACAATACTGCCCTTTTGTATACTGTATATCACGTATAGAATATATGATATAGATCAACGGAGCCTAAGATCAGAGTGATTTGTGTACATGTGACTGCTGCCCTAGAATTACAAGTGGTTTCTCTACAGCATTCTGCATAAGGTGCATGGGAGCATTGCTGCCCTGACGGTTTGAACTGTGATCTGAGTGTTAGTATCTGTTCATCCTAGTCTCATGATTACAAGGGTCATTCAATCATAGGGTATAAGGGTACTTTAAAAATAAAAAAAACAGGCAAAATGGATTTTTTTTTTTTTGTCATAGTCATTGTGTCCGCATTAAATGTAACGCATCTGCATTGTTATGGAATTGGTATGAATTATAATTAGTTTATAGCAAATTAATCTAATCATGCAAAAATCTTTTGGGCTTTTGAGGCTATTCTTTCAAAATGTCGGTCACAGATCAATGCAGTTGAGTAATGCCAGGCTTTGAACAAGAGCTGTGGTCATTCAAATCTTTGATGACTCGGAGATACGCTGCTAAAACCCTATGTGAAATTTAGCAGGAGATATATAATGTTGTGTACGCGCAACGATATTCCGGTATTACAGTCTATACGTTTATGTGTTCACACTAAAATATGTGTTTAGCTACGCAATGGGCTAAACATTGGGTTTTTGTTTTGCGCTCACGAGCCTATGAGGTTAAAATAAATATCTTGTACTAATATATAGTATATTGGCGTGGAAACCGCGTCGTCTGCAGGTAAAGCAAAGATTGTTGGAGTACAGCGTATCAGTATAAGCAAAGACAATGTCAGACAGGTCTTTTGGGATTATAAAAGGACCTAGATCAATTAAATAGACTTGGGTTTATTTAGTAGCTCAATGTTCAAGTCCTGTTTCTTTTATTTTGTTTTTTTTTTGTTTTTTGCGTTGAAGCTCAGTTATCTGCGTTTTCAAGTATTACCCTACTCTTAATATAATAAATTACTCGCGAGATATCATTGTGCTGTTCTGTATGGTGTAAGCCTATAAACTATGCCCTGTCTTACATCACTATGAAAAATCATGAGTTAATATTTGGCTCCTCAAGAAACAGCTCAATAGTTATTAAAGCGTGTAGAGATGTGGTCAACTTAATATAAAATCACTAACGAATAAGGTTTACATATATATGGTGGTGGTTTAATATGTTACATACGGGTTTAATTAAAATAATATAGAAATTAGAGCTGTTATTCTGATCTCTAATTATTTGTTTTTACTTCCAGCATATTAAAATCAATCTTATGAATTACTATTTATATAATGTATATACAATTAGTAATATATAATTTAAAGATTATGTGCAATTCGTTTTATATGTAAATGGGTTCTTATCTAATTTCATTAGTCTTTCTAATTTTAAGTAATTTCATGTACTCAAAAAATTGAATACTTACACATCTTCTTACTAGTACTTAAATTTCCATTACATATTAATGATGATTTTGCAAACAACTATTCCTATTTATCTATTATTGATGGAAGATGATGATTGATCTTATATAGCAATAGCATAAAATAAAGTATCTTTTTCATCTCTCTGTTAGTGGAGAAGTTTGAAAGTGTCACAAACTTTGCAATTAAGTAAAATAAAATAGTTTAGCTATACCAAGCTCTGTGGTTGGTGGTCTAATGATATATAAACCCTTGTGGGCTATTTTATATAGTCCAAATCTTGTTTTTTATTAAAATTATGGTTTGTAGTGAAGAGTATTTTAGGTTAAATATAATTTTTAATTTTAACACATAATTGTTAGATTGGTTTGTTTGGTTATCTGTTAATGGCACGGATTCAGTAAATCCTTGGGGAGCCATCCTCAAAACTGCTAAATCTTTGTTTTTTTGTTTTCTTTCCTGTACTATATGATTTTGTAAGTCCAAATTAGTTTGTAGGCCAAATGGCCCCTGTTATTAAATGAACTGTCACAGTGTGTGACCAAAAATTAATTAGACAATTTTCTATAGGCTCTGTTTTTTGGATTTATTCACTCATAGGCAGATAGACATAAAAGACGAAGATATTCCATTTTTATGAAGACTATTTTTAATAGTTAGATAAGACACTGTGAATTACAAATAGACTATTCTTGTGAGAATAGTGGATAGTTTCACATTGCTTTGAATTCAGATATCTGCAGGTTATTCTATCTCTCCTATACTTGGTTGTCATTAGTGTCTGTATGGACTAAAGTGTGCCCACTCATGGTCAAGTTTCTGTAGAGAAATCTAATAACTTATGATCCTTATTGGTAGGCCAATACTTTAGGACTTACAAACTAATATACACAACAATATAAGGGATGAGTGGCCAGAGGTGTCAATTGGATATCTGACTGGACGTCTATGACATGCAATAGGTTAAAGTAGAGTTCAAACCCATGTTGTGCTTTATGTTAGGACTATCAGCTGAATAACTGCATCGCAAAAATGTAATGGAACACTCCTCTTACTCTAGTGCTATGAGTGAAATATGCACTTTAACCAGTTCTTAGTACGCAGATAGGATTTGACATTGACCATAACCCATGAGAAGAGTTTGATGTATCCATTACACGCACAAGGAAACTCTTACCTAAACAAGATCATATACAGGGGATTTCTGTATATGATTTTTTTATAATAAGTCTTGATTGTTCTGGCTGACTCAGATCACAAAAAAGATCATATAAAAAAAGTAATTTATACCTTTATATTTCTGACTTAAAGATCATTTGAGACTAGATACTTTACTTTAATATGGTTAAAAAAAAGATAAAGAATTTAGTTTAGATAACCTGCATGGGCACAAACTAAGAATTCAGTTTAGCATTATGATAACTTTTACACTGCTAATTCTTTTACGTTTTACAATTTCAAAAAATGAATATGCTACTCAGCTATGGATTAATAGTACAACTACTGTTTCTTTTAAAGGAGTGGTTTTGGAATTAAATAACTCACGCCAAGGTTGATATAATCATTAAACAAGAAACCATACTGAATCGATGCTAAAATTTCTACAAGGTCCTATTAGTAACCAAAGAAAAATTGGTGAGCCTAAATCTAGGTCGATCCGCTGATTTTATACCATGAAGAGACAGATGAACAAAAAGACATTTGGTGAATTTTAGTAGAATATATAATTTTTGTTTAGGAGGAGGATAGAGAGGAATTAATCCGCAGTATGTGGAGAAAGTTAGACATGCAAGACGCCACTAAGAGCATTGGTTGTACAAAATGGAAGTTTATTGTAGGTGGTGAAGTCGATGTTATCGGACATTTCAGTCTGTTAGACTATCTTCAGGATGTTTGAATTGAGTTCTTGCTTCAACGCTTTAAAGCATCACCACGCTACAATAAAACACTTCATTTTGTACAACATCCCATTCTGTCTCTACCTTTCTTCCACATATTTTTGTCTGTAAGCAGTTAAATGTTAGGTTGGTTCTCGACATATTTTTATAGAGTATTGAACTTTTCAAGTGACTAGAAAAAAATCATTATAGTAAAAAGAGTCATAGACTTTGGTTTCTGGACTTAGAAAATTATCTAGCTTATCTACCTTTATAATGGTTAAACACGAGATAAAGATGTAGTTTAGATAACTGATAGAGACAAAGAAGTAAGAGTTTCAGTTTAGCATTAGACTTATGTTGTAAATTGAACTCCTGCTAAAATCTTTCAGTTTTTTATAATTAAAAGATGAATAAGACTTCCAAGGTCCACTTAGTCAACCCATTAGAAAAATCTGGTACGAGTGCAAATCTAGGCAATGTGCCTTGTGACTTCTATGCAAAGTGAGAGACAGATGGACATAAGAAGATATTTGGGTGAAGATATTGTAAGATATAACTCACTTTTGTACTGGTAATACAATTAAATTTGCTTTTGGCTTCAATAAGATTCAGAGTTTAAGACAATGGGATTTGACTGGGTAATTATTAATCGCATGTAAATTTGGATTGAGCATTTGTTATTCTAAATAATTGTGAGACGATAAAGAGAATTACATTTATAGCCTGGAACTGAAAATAATTATGCCAGTTCATTAGTTAGTATACGCATGTCTATCTCCACCATGGCTCTCCTCTCTCTCTCTCTCTCTCCATCTTGAATTGTCCTCTCGTTCTCTCTCTCTCTCTCTCCTGCTGCTCTGCATTGATCATGCATCACCGCTACTTGTCACACCAAACACAGAGAAACTTGCTCACATGTTGCAGACCAAGAGTCCTTGCTCTTCAATTCATTTTATTAGAGATATACATTCCAACCGCTTGATGGCTAATACGACACCTCAATACCCCCTGACGCTACCGGGACCATCAGTTCTCTGTTTAATACTTGTGAGGCTATGGCAGTAGAAGCAGCAGCCAGCAACAGTAATGAGAGTCAAGACCACCGGCAAGGCTAAAACACATCCAACAAGCCTTAGCGTTTTGCTCACCCAACAATTTATAAATAAATGATGATTGCTCTCTTCACGCACACGATACGCGTCTCTTGGGGATGAAGGACTATATACTTCTCTAAGGGCGACTGCCAGGATAACTAAATGCGACCAGAAAAATTTCCTCCCTTATTATGACTAAATCTTTCAGCTAATTTGTTGGTTGGTCAATAACTGAATTCAAAGTGCACGAAACTTATGATATGCGACTCTTCTGCTCTGTATAATATATTATATATAGTCGTTGTTATACTATAATAATATATCACCCTAATAACTATAAGTATACTGAGAGAGCGAGAAGAGAGAGAGAGAGAGAGAGAGAGATGAAAGAGAGAGAGAGTTACGAGATAAAGATAGGGCAAACAAAGTGTTCTCAAAAAAGATGAATTTATGAAGTTTATGTTGACACTTAACATTCGGTTTATGTAAAACCTCTTCAGAACAATATTATTAAAAGGAAGATGAAAAACATTTGTTGTTGCAAACGGTGATGGATTTTTTTTTAAAAAAAAAACAAAAAAGAAACAAAAAAAAAACTGTTTTGAACACAACAAAATCTTCTTTCTCTTTCTTTAATATATTGTCCTGTAGGAAAGGTTTTACAAAACCAGAATGTTTAAGTGTACAACATTAAACTTCATAAATTCATCTTATTTGGAACACTTTGTTTTCGGCCTATCTTTATTTCTCTCTCTCTCATACTTTCTCATCTCCCCTGCTCTCACTCTCGCGGGCCATGCCAGACTCTTTGACTCTCGGTCTCTCTCTGCGATATATAAGAGTTATATATACTGATCTCACTATAGTAGTATATATTTATATGAATATACTATGCTGAACAGTAGGTTGCTATTATATTTGTGCACTTTGCATTCAAGTATGACAAAACGCAACAGAATTAGGCGAAAAAGATTAGGTCCATAATAAGAGGGATTTTTCCTGGTCCAAGTTATCTGGAGTCGCACTAGAGAAAAGTAAATATGTAGTCGGGCGCAAGAGACGGATTATCGTCGCTCTCGACACGCAGAGCAATATCATTTATTATAAATTGTTGTGAGACCAATACGCAAGGCTTGTTGGATGTGTTTTAGCCTTGCGGTGTGTCTTAGCCTCATTACTCGCTGCTGCTGTGCTTCTACTGCCACTAGCCTCACAGTATAAAACAGAGAAACTGATTGGTGGTGGGGTATTGAGGGTGGGTGGGAAAGATCAAACTAAAATGAATTGGGAAGGAAGGACCTTTGTTTCCTGGCACATGTGCAAGTTTCTGTGTTTGTGTCAGTGGGTTGGGATGATGTTTTTATGCGCAGAGAGACGAGAGAGAGAGAGGAGAAGATGAGAGAGAGAGGAGGAGTGAGAAGGAGGTGGAGGACTGTACTACTAACTACATAGCATAAACTGGATAAATTTGATTCCCAGTATAAATGTAATCTCTTTATGTCTCAGCAAATTCTTAGATAAAATGCCTCAATCAATTTAATTGGATTACAAGTTACCAGCCAAATCATTGTATTATAACTGATCTTCATTGAAGCCAAAAGCAAATTTAATTGTTCCAGACATAAATATATATCCGGTAACCGGGAAAAAATTATTAGACCCCCCTAAACACAAAATAAAAAAAAATAATGTTCTTTTTGTCGCCATTCTGTTCTCATTTGCGATAAATCAGGATTTGCCTAGACTTTGCACTGACCAATTTTTCTATGGTTTACTAAGTGGACCTTGGAGCTTATTCATCTTTTCAATTATAAACACTGAAGATTTTAGGCAAGGAGTTCCAATTACAACATAAGTCTAATGCTAAACTGAAACCTCTCTCTTTTTGTTCATCAGTATTATCTAAACTATTCATCTTTATCTATTCTGAATTTATTAAATCTCCTATATACAAGTGTAGATAACAGATAATTTTAACGTCAAGAAAACCAAGATAATGACGTTGGTTTTATATATGATTTTTTTTCTAGTCACTTTGAAATTCAGAAGTACATCAAGCTAGATAATTTTAAGTCAGAAACCAAAGTTATGACTTTTTTATATATGATTTTTTTTCTAGTCACTTGAAATTCAATACTTTATAAAAATATGACAAAAACCTAAATTTAACGTGCTTACAAGACAAAAATATGGGAGAAAGGGTAGGACAGACATGGGGATGTTGCTTACAAAATGAATGTTTATTGTAAGGGATGTTAAAGGTTGAAGCAAGCAACTCAATTCAACATTCCTGAAGATAGTCTAACAGACTGAAATGTTATAACATCGACATCCCACCTACAATAAACTTCCATTTTTGTACAACATCTCAGGTCTGTCTAACTTTCTCCCACAATGTCGGATTGAATATGCCTCTTATTCCTCCTAAACAAAAATAATATATCTTACAAATTCACCAAATGTCTTTTGTTCATCTGTCTCTCATGGTATAAATCAGGATGACCTAGATTTAGGCTCACCAATTTCTGGTTACTAATAGGACCTTGTAGAATGATTTTTAGCAATTCAGTTTGGTTTCTTTGTTTAATGATAATCAACTCTTCGTGAGCTTATAATTCCAAAACCACCCTTATAAAAGAACAGTAGTTGTACCTATTTAATCCATAGCTGGGTAGCTATTCATTTTTGAAAATTGTAAAACTAAAGAATTTAGCAAGATTAAAGTATAATGCTAAACTGAATTCGTTAGTTTGTGCCCATCAGGCTTATCTAAACTAAATCTTATCTTTTTTTAACCATATTAAAGTAAAATATCTAGCTAAATGATTTTAAGTCAGAAATTAAAGTTATAACCTTTTGTTTATATGATCTTTTTGTGGGACTGGTCAGCAAAAAATCAGGACTTTATAAAAAATCAATTGCTGTTTGGTTTTAGTAAGTTTCTTGTTTAATGGTTACATCAACCTTCATGGGTTATTTAATGTCAAATCCTTGTACAAGAACTGTAGAAGTGCAATCCACTCATAGCTAGAGGTAAGAGGGTGTTCATACATTTGCTATTAGTCTGAAAGTTAACATAAAAGCACAAACAGGAGTTTGAACTCTCTTACTATGATGTCATAGTCCAGCACGATAGCTCAATTACACCTCTGCACTCATCCCTTATATTTGTTTATATATTTGTAGTCTAAGTATTGGCTACCATAGGATCATAAGTATAATTTTCTCAATGACCCATGAGTGGGCTCTTTATCCTAACCTAGGCAACCAGTTTAGGAGAAGAATATTACTCAGTATCTGAATTCAAAGCAATGTGAAACTATTCCACTATTTCTCACAAGAATAGTCGTGTGGGTAATTCACAGTGTCTATATATCTATTAAAAATAGTCCATAAAATGAATATCTTCTTATTTATGTCTATCTGGCTATGATTGATAAATCAAAAACAGACTATAGAAAATTGTCTATTAATTTTTTGTCAACCACTGTGACGCTTCATTTAATAACAGGGGCATTTGCCTACAAACTATGACTACAAATCATATATACAGAAGAAACAAAAAACAAGATTTAGCATTGGGGGGATGTCTTCAAGGCATTTGATGTGCCATTAAACAATAACCAAACAAACCAATCTAACAATTTGTTTAAAAATAAAATTATATTACCTAAAAAACTATTCACTTACAAACATATTTAAAAAAACAAGATTGCATTAAATAGCCCACAAGGGTAATATATCATTAGACACAACCAACAGAGCTTATAGCAACTATTATATAATGCAAATTGTGAAAACTTCAAATTCTCACTAACAATGAAGGTATACTTATTTATCTATTGTATAAAGATCATCATCATCATCATCAATAATAATAATAAATAGAATAGTTGTTTGAAATCATATAATTGGTATGAATTAGTACTAGTAAGAAGATGTGTAAGTATTCAATTTTTAATGTAATGAAATATATAAATTAGAAAGACTAATGAAATTAGATAAGAACCCAATAAAAAGATTGCACTAATTTTAATTATATTTTACATTGGTTTCTATTATAAAATAATCATAAGATTGCATTTTAATATGCTGGAGATAAAACAATAATATTAGAGATCAATAACGCCAATTAATTATTTATTAAACCCGTATGTAAATTAACCACACCATATATTATGTAAACCTTTATTTCTTAGTGATTATAAGTGCACACATTGCAGGATTTTAAACACGCTATAACATGAGCTGTTTTGAGGCAAATTTAACTCATATTTTCATAGTGATGTAAGGGCAGGGGACATTAGTTTAGGTTACACACAGACAGACAATGAATCTCCATTATATGTATTAGATAGGAATACTTGAAACCATATAATTGCTTGCCAAAAAAAAAAAAAAAAAAAAAGAAAAAAAAGGACTGACTTTAGCACTAAATAACCAATCAAGTATTGATAGGTCCTTTATATCCCAAAAGACTGTTGCTGCATGTCTTTCTTTACTGATCGCGACCCAGAACTTTTGCTTTAGCAGAGAGCCAGTGGTTTCCACTCCATGGATTGTCTTTGACTCAGGCTCGTGGCAACAAACCCATGTTTAGCCCATTTGTAAACCTTTTTGGATGAAAACATGCTTTTCCGTACACAACATATATTTCTCTGTAAATTTCACATGGTTTGCACTTCTCAGTCATCAAAGATTTGATGACACAGCTCTGTTCAAGCCTGGATTACTCTGCTTGATTTGCCGACATTTTGAATAGCCTCAAAGCAAAAGATTTTGCATGATTAGATTAATTTTTGCTATAAACCAATTTATAATTCCATACAATTCCAAACAATGCAGAGCTTACATTTATGGAAAATGATTTTGAAAAAAAAATCCATTTTGCCTTTTTTTTATTTTTTAAAGTACCCTTAACTATATTGAATGACCCTTGTATATCCTGAGTAGGATGAACAGATACTACACTCAGATCACAGTTCAAAGGTCAGGGAGCAATGCTCTGACCTTATGCAGAAATGCTGTAGAGAAACACTTTAATTCTAGGCAGAGTGCACTGATACAACACTCTGATCTTTAGGCTGGATTATCTATATCATATCTATCTATACATATATAAGGGCAGTTGTGTGATCTGTTTGTCCAGAGGAACTTTGAAAATAAAACAATTAATTACAAAATTAAATTATATATACACATTAAATATCACCAGGGCTTGGTTTTTGAGCAAAAATAATGAATATTTGATTACATTATCGAATACATTTAAAAATTAAATAGCATTATAGAATACACGTTAAAATTTACTCGTCCATTTTTGGCGTTTCTTGCTAAAAGTAAATAAATGAATAAAACGGAAGCTCAATCCATTTTTTCTTTTCATTTTTTCACATTAAATCTATATTTTTACTGATTCAAAGTTGTAGTAAAATTTAATTGTACTGTTTTTTCATTAAACAATTTTATGGACAGTTTAAAATTAATCACTTAGTTACACTTTGACTTTACGGTGAGTTGATATTTAACTTTTAAACAAAATAAAAAATTCTTTCAGCTTCATTAATATTTTAAGACTAGATGCTAACTATTACACAATGTTTTTTCTCTTTTTTTTTCTTCTTTTTTCTCCTCACCCGGGCGACGCCAGGTAAGCCGCTTCTAGTTTACATATAAATTGCCACTCCTAACTAAGCTCAGAATGTAGTACCTGTGGTCTCTGCATAGAAGATAATACTTAGTTATTTTTATTCCCCATTCCCTTGTTTTCTGTCCCACAACCAGGCAGTGTAAGAAATGATCTGTTTTCATTAAAGGAAATATTTTACTGTGTAATGGTGGGTGGTCACAAAACAATGGCACCATGGATGAAAGTAGCAGCTGTCTACACTTCCAACTCACCAGCAACAATTTTTTCCCTCTATAAAGAGCACAAAAACTGAACCAACTAAAGATATTGATTTACAACAAAATTACAATTTGTAGAAATGTTATATATAAAAATACTTGCATAGTTCCTGTAAACATATAAATGATGGGCTTATTTACATACACTCAGAATGTAGTATCTGTGCCTCTGCCTATAATCAAAGCATCACTCCCTAGGATCAAAATTTACAACCTCTGTTATATAGAAGGAGCCAGTTTAGCTCAGTCGGTAGAGCACTTGCCTAGGAATTGCAAGGTTCATGGTTCGATACCAGCCCTCACCAACTCAGGGATCTGTGCTGTAAAGTAAGGAGCGGATGGTAGGTGTGGCGCTCTACCTCAGATGCAAAAAAAAAAATACACCTTGGTCTAGCACTAGTGAAAAGGGGATAGACTCCCTCACTGTTTGGTAGATACCAACTTTAGGCCCACCCGACGACAACTTTACTGTTAGAAATCTCATAGTTATTTAAAATCTATTAGATATATGTTGTTTTTTTTGTCTTTTTAACCCTTTAGACCCCAGCAGCTGGTATTTGTGCTGCTAACTAGAAGTCAGGGGGTTCGGGGGTAGTATACCCCCGATTACAGTCATGGAGGCTCAGGTTCTAAGGGTTAAGAACAGTGATTGGATTTAACCAGTTAAGTTCATAAGAACCTGTTCTTAGAATTTCATAAGTTCTGAGAACTGGTTGTCAACCCATTTTTACCCATCAAATTGGCAGTGAGAAAAACCTGTTTTTTTAAACCTGTTGTGAGAGATTCTTAAAAAATATTTGAAGGCCACCTCTGGTTAAAATATATTTATATATCGCTGCAGCAAACTTTAAAATGATACAATTTATAAAAATAAAAGGAAGGGAGAGCAGTCATTTCCAATGCACATCAAAAATAATTATTTCAAAAAGCATAAAATTTGATATTTCTCAAAAATAAACACAAAATAAGAAAACCAGACCTATACAGTATCACCCATAAATAAGTAAAAATAAGTCTACGTAGTGTCAGTATCAGCCAACAGCAAGGGAGTCTATCCCCTTTTCACTAGTGCTAGACTAAGGAGATTGTTTTTGGCATCTGAGGTGGAGCACCACACCTACCACCAGCTCCTCACTTTACCGAGCAGATCCCTGTCTACTCATACACTGAGTTGGCGAGGGCGGTATTGAACTCGGAACCTTTGTAATTCCTAGTCGGATGCTCTACCAACTGAGCTAAACTGGACTCCTAAAACTTAAGTAAATTATCTTCTAAAGCAATTTTATCAGGATTTTATTATTTCTAGAACTTTATACAATTGAAACAGATATATTAGGTATTATTTATTAACAAACTCTACCGCATTAAAACTCTATAACTAAAAATAGGAATATGTAGGAGTCCAAAAATTAGTACCTTTACTTATATTATTAATACTCCTGAGAAAAGCATGAATCCAACTCTTCTTCCTCCAGCTATGGGTAAAGTAGTAGAGCAGATAGGGCACCCATTCTGGGAGTAGGAAAAACTGAATTCAGTCACTCTGTCAGCAAGGCTTATAATACACTGACTGTATCCCCTTTAGAGAGGTACATATTTACCAATCCCTCTGCACGAGCAGGATGTGACACAAGGTCAGTTTTTTAGGCGGAGTTTGAATTCAGAGTTTTCCTTCTCCTAGACTGGTTGCCTAACCAAGGTTAAAGAGCCTAGGCTGCCATACTATTTACCCATAACTGGAGGGAGAGCAGGGTATTAGTTCTATGTGAAATGTAGACAGCCTCTTCTTGGATATGAATTCAGGTCAATGAGTCGATTTCATATGACTAGCCATTACACCACGTGCCTCCATAGTGGGTGCTATGGGTATGACACTAAAACTGCATCTGATGGTGAGGCTTCAGTTCTGGAACTCTGGGGAGTGTGGAGTACCCCTTTCATTGCCATTACTCGCAGGTCCACTCTGACTTGGAATGGTTGTATTTGTTGGGTGCCATGAATGGGACAAATAGATCTTGAACAGATATAAAGCATTTATATTCGATAGAACCATGTGCAAAAAAAATCTCTTAAGAAACAACTAAACAAAAAAAATATAAATATGAATGTACAATGAATGCAATTACCTAACCTCTAAGCATAAAATAAACCTAGATGGGCTGACATGCCATTAAACAATCTGAATCTGAAAAGAGTGTTGTTTAGACAATCTATGACACATCAGTGCATTTTATGCTTTGTTATCAACTCACTGAAAAAATATAATTGGCCATACACAAGCCATCACTACTATAAACAAATCACATAGCACTAATAACCCTGGGAAACGTATAAATCCAACTATTAGTAAATAGTAGGGCAGACTGGGCTTTTTAACTTTGGTATGGCAACCAATCTAGGAGAAGGAAAGTTTTAAATTCAAAACCAGTTAAACAGCTTAAAAATTGACCTTGTATCACATCTTGCTTATTCAAAGGGGTTGGGTAAATAGATACTATAGTATAAACAAATCAGCTTTGTAGTTCAATTTGGCTTTGGTAATGGTCGTCATTGAACATTGAATATTTTTTATTCATTATTCTGCAAATTGTTGCGGGTGTTGGGTGGGAGGGGGATACTCCTTTTGCCCATCTCAGTGTGACATTTTCCTTTACATTTCAATAAATCCATTCAGTAAAAATACAGACACTTGTGAAAAAGATAATCAATAAAATTTATTTGTGAACTCTTGATTCATATTGATTTTTGATTTTAAGAGGCGATTCTTTTTGCTTCATCTTTCGTTATCAATAACTAGTGATAAACACAGAGAGGGATTCATTTTATTTTTATCTGTTGTCTTTTTCCTTTTAGAAATTGGAAAATACAAGAATTTTCCTCTTATACAATGTTTTTTTAATTAACTCTTTCATTGTCACATTTCTCAAATTTTGCTCACTCCCAGTGTTACATTTCTTAATTTTTGATCACTGCCAGTCTGGCATTTCTCAAATTTTGCTCACTCACAGTGGGGCATTTCTTAATTTTTGATCACTCCTAGTGTGGCATTTCTCAAATTTTGATCACTACCAGTGTGGCATTTTCTTAATTTTTGATCACTCCTAGTGTGGCATTTCTCAAATTTTGCTCACTCACAGTGTGCATTTCTTCATTTTTGATCACTTCCAATGTGAAATTTTTAGTTACTTCACATGTGGCATTTCTTAGTTTTTGATCTCTTGAAGTTGATATTTCCCAGTTTTCATTCTATTTACCATTTTTGGATACTCCCAGTGTGGCATTTCTTAATTTTTGATCACTCCATCTGTGGCATTTACCAATGTGAGATGCCATGTGCTACTTCCCAGATTTGCCTTGAAGAATGTCCTCAGAATCCATGGTTTTAAGCTTACCTGACCTTGTCTGATTACTAAAGTTCTTGTGATCTGACCAAAATTTCTTGAACCATCTGATTGCATACAGTAACCAGATTGTTCAAGAAATTTTGCTCAGATCACAAGAACTTTAGTGATGAACTGCACATTCACCTTTTGTACAATAAATGTTTCTTTTTGTTGCTTCTATGGTGTTATGGCCCAGTTCAAACTTGTAAAGCATAAATTCCCAAATTACTTTAAATGTCCATTTGTACAGTTTTCAAATCACACACAGAGTGAAGCAATGCACAATGTGTTGGTGCACCGACTACCACAAAACTACCAATCAGAGTGAGTACCTTCCACAGCTTGAACTGCTTTGGCCATGTGATATACCATGCCACAAATTAGCATGTACCAAAATATTGCAAAACATTTGAATCACCTGAGTATAAATAGAACAATTTTTGTAAACACTCTATAAGTGGTATGAATTTTATCCTAGCCATAAACAGTCATCAAAGTGCTAATTGAAATAAAAATAAACTACTTGTCTATTTTGGTTTGAAACTCGGCACAACAAATTTTCTTATTATATTTACTCAGTCTTTGCCAATTATTTTTACTTATTCAATTTAAAGAAACTTTTGCAGATATATTTTCATGTTTTGATTGAAAAGCTGAATACTTATATAATGCAATCAAATTCCTACTGAGTAATAAGAAATTTCATTGCTATGGTAACATGAGGTATTATTTGACAGTATTACCATGGCAACATAATTTCTCATTGCTCTGTAGAGAGACCAAGTTGCATAATGGATATCACATTGCATCTTTATATTATCATCATCATGTCAAGCAATTAGTACGGATATCCATGACAATCTCTCACGGACTTTCATTGTCCCAGGGAGGTCCTCTGTGCAGCATCCAGTATCCTCATAGAGTTGGTCAATATAGGTCATTGGTGGACGGCCCACACTAGCATAAACGTTGCTTATGTGCTCGTCCTTGCTCCTCCAGCAGTGTCCAGCATGCCTTGTCTGTCTCACTCAGATGGTTTGCGAGATAGGGGCAGGTGGCTGTACAGCTGCTTCCTTGTGGAGTGCTGTTTCCACAATTTTTCAAGACTGCACACAGCATTCTTGTGCAGGTCCCATCTAGCTTATTCTCAAGGTGTCTTGTTAGGGTCCAAGTGGTGCAGCCATACAGCATACTGATATAACCACAGCCTGGAAGAATTGTCACTTTAACTATCAGTGAGATCGGGATTCCATATGACTGATAATCTGTTTATAGTCAACCATGCCTTTCCTATTTGTATGTTATTTACCCAACCCTTCCACATTGAGCAGGATACAACATAGGGTCAATTTTAAGCAGAGTTTAACCAGTTTCAATTTTCCCATCTCCAAGACCAATTGCCATATCATGGTTAAAGAGTCTGACCTACCATTTACCCATAACTGGACGGAGAATAATTGGATTTCATATCTTCCAAGGATATTAGTACTATGTAAAATGCAAATAGTCTCATCCAGGATTTGAACTTGTGTTGCCATGCCCTTTCTAGGATGATATTTATTACACCACAAACACATTTTTTTAATATAATTAGATTACAAAGTTAAACTAGTATGACGTGACATGTGTAAACATTAGATGACCAAATACATCAATATTGCATATAAAACCGAAGTGTGTGTAGTGTGAGTCTCATACATTCTAAACAATTCTGTTTACATTTTCTACACTCTAAGAAATTTAAATGTGGTAGTTAAAATCATCAAATTCATTTAAGAAAAACAAAAACTGAAGAGAAATATACAAAAAAATAGAATTAGCAAGTCTGTTCATATCTATCTAACAAAGTTTCTTTATTACCATTCACTATCTATCTCAGCTTTTCACATCTATCTATCAATCTATCTCAGTCTAGTCACTTTCTATCTATTATCTAAAACTATACATTGAATATAAATACTAAGGCCAGTTTAGCTCAGTCGGTAGAACATCCGACTAGGAACCACAAGGTTCCTGGTTCGATACCAGCCTCACCAACTCAGCATATGAGTAGCACAGGGATCTGTGCAGTAAAGTAACAAGCTGATGGTTGGTGTGGCGCTCCACTCAGATGCCAAAACAATCTCCTTGGTCTAGCGCTAGTGACAAGGGATAGACTCTCTCGCTGTCTGGCTGATACCAACATTAGGCCACCCCAACAACTTTACTTACTTTATGCATATCAAACATTTTATATTAAAGGTACCTTTTTTGTTGTGCCTAATTAATATCTAATTAACAGTTTGCAGGATCAGAATCTGCAGATCTCCAAGTTGATTTCAATATCAAACAAAATCATCCCTCAGTGTTTCAGAAATACAACTTCAGAGCTGTGATAATTCACACTATAAAAATAAATTTCATATTTCATCACAGCTTCTTTATTTTTGTTCTGGCTGATCATTTTCTGTAAAATTGCCATATCTATATATTTCATCTCCATTTTTTTGTGTTTATTATTAAATCTGCTGAACTTATTTTGCTCTGCACATCATAAGTTGAATTTGTTTCATGAATAAGAAAGTTGGATAATTTTTAAAGAACTCTCTAAAACTGATGATCATTTGCAAAATGAACATATTTGTCTCTCACTTTAGAGCAGTGCTTCTTAAACTATCTGATATGGCATACCAGCAGGATATTTTTCCAATGATCATGGACAGGTACCATATTTTCACCATATTATCATCGTGCATAGCATTCATTTCAAGTTCTTTGGGAGTGGGGGGGGTCTCCATGCCGTAATGGCTAACTGACGGTAGGTGTGGCACTCCACCTCAGACACCAAAACAATTCTCCTTGATTAGCGCTAGTAAAAAAGGGGATAGATTCCCTAGCTGTCTGGCTGATACTGACTTTAGGCCACCTCGACAACTTTACTTTTTACTTTACTGTTTTTCTATAAAGATGGCTTTGGCATTAAAAACCCATGAAAGTTTATATGCCATTAAACAAAGAAACTAACCAAACCAAGTATTCTATCTGTTGTACTGTATCAAAGCATGTAATAAATGAATAATATTAAACAATACAGAAACATTTTATGCATTTTAATTTTTACATTACATGTTATATATATTATAATCATCTGAAACTGGAAACTCATCTCATACCAGCAGTCGATGACTTACATACTTGTAGTAGTAGTTGTCGTCAGTTCAGAAACAACACACGCAGGTTGTATAGTCACAGGGGCTGTTTATTTCTTTCACGCTTGTGGGTTCTTCTTCAGAGGTAAGGAAAGAAAGAGAGAGAGAGAGTATATGGTCACATTAATCTATCCTCTAATAGTATCATGTTCTGTACTACTATCCCCAAACCCATATGGGAACCATGAGCTACGTCTGCTCCCACCAGAGCCCAGCCGAAAAAGGGTCTGATTATCTTCTTCTGTTTCTTGTCCCGGCATCACATCCATTTCCAGTCAAAACCTGGAACTTCCATTTTTATTTTTAAATCTATTTTCCGTGTAATTCTATGGTCATTGTTGTTACCCCATTGTGTGTTTACTTTTCCAAATTTTAACCTTTGTTTCTTCTTATTTCTTCCTCCTCTCTTTCTCCTTTCAATCCCCAAATTCTCCATAGACCATAATAATTATGCTACACTGGTATGCATACCACCACTTTAAGTAGTGCTGCTTTACAGTATCTATCTTCTTGCTTGACTCTAATTTCCTTATTTCATGGAAATACAGAACATGGAGGAATAAAATAATCATGTTTTTTTAGAAATCTAAATTTCTGAAATAAGGAACTATCATTATTATACAATTATGTCTCAGACTAATCTCTTCATCTTGGTTGTTATTTTATAGTCACAATGTTTCAGATGTGTACCCTCCAACCTCTTCAGGTGTGTATCATAGTTGTTACAGTATTGCTTATAAGTTCACACCTATTGATTTTTTTATAAAAAGTTAATTTTGTTTGAATATTTTAAATGAATGTATTAGATTATTTATCACCAAACTCTATACTATTGAACTTCTGTAATCTATATATATAAAAGAAAGATTCTATATGTCAGTATGTCTATGTTTATACAATGACTGAGCACATGTCCTTTTAATGGTGGAGACCAGCAAAGACCTAAGTTCCATAAAATCCACACCCTATTTTTTTTCGATAGGGGTTAAAAAAAATTTTATCCCTCATTTCCGTTAAAAAGCTAAATAAAAAATATAATAAGGATATAAATCTATGATATATTAAAAATTGATTAAAAAATAAAACAAATTAATAAAGAAAAACCATAATAAAAATCAAATAAAAGACAAAAATACAAACAAGAAGAAGAATAAAAATAAACAACTAGATAATAAAACAAGAATATTTGAAAAAGAATTTTATTAATGCCATATGTAAATAAGAGATTTATTTTAAAACTTTGTAAATCCTGGTTCTGCTAGTCAAAAGTAAAATTGTATATAGAGGTACTTTTTTTGGAGTGCTCCATATTCATATTTTTTTTGTTATGGAATTTCAGGCTGTAGAATTTGGTAACAAATAATACTTGATGATAATGTCTGTTTTGATGTCCTTCTAGAAAATAATAAAAGTGTATAAAATGTTTGCTAATTCTTTCAATTTCCTTATCTTCCAGTGTTGTTTCTATTATTCTGACTTCATTAAATGTTGTTTTATTTTTCAGATAACTGGTCCAACTTTAATACTAACATGGATCCCCAATGCGACGTAAAAAGAAAAACCCACGAAGCATAGAAAACAGTCCTAATCGTTCAGCAATGGGCAGCCCAAAGTCCAGTCCACGACGAACTCCAAAGCAGGATTATGCCCGTTCGGACAACCTGGCCACCCCGTCCCCAGCATGTCCCCCGCGACTCCTTAGTATCCATGGGAAGTGAGCAGTCTTTGTGGATAGAGCAACGGCGACGGTCACGACAGCGAGATGATAGCAGCCTCTGTTCTGAGATATCTGTGGTCACGAGATGAGACTAGTGATTATGACTCGTATCGTGAGAAATTTGGACCCAGTAACAAGTCGCAGACAGATTCTGGTGTTGGCACTGAACTGGGATCATACGAGCGGACAGTCTGCGCCGAACAACGAGAAGGCCGTTTCGACTACTCGCACCAGAGTCCACAAGGTGGGGTCAATGTCAACGATTTGAGTAAAGAACACAAAAAAGAAATATAGACTCTTGCAGATTCTTATTCTAAAACGTCAAAGTATGATAGCTCTTCCACAGAAAGTGAAGGCATGACCCCTGAGGAGCAGCTGGCTGCTATGTTGAAAAAAAAAATAAGATTTATAGGAAGTCCGGGAACGTCTTGGCTCTGACCGCTCGGTGAGCATCGAGATGGAAAGGGACAACCTTGTCGTCGTGCAAGAGGACAATATGCTGAACCTTAATATTCATCAGAAAGAGAAAAAATACGATATGGCAAGTTCGCCATCCACTGACTTTGATCAGACAAGTTTGAGTTCCGATTCAACGGACCCGAGTCCAACTGGGAACATTATCGACTTATGGTTGGGGAGCCTCCGAAGAAAATGTGCCGAATTAAATGATCGGCTTAATGAATCAATGACCAACGGCAATGAAGATTTTACTGGTCACTGAAAACCCAACCTCGAGACGACGAGCTTAGATTCTTTTAGCCTAGAGCATCATGCTCACGTGGACACAGAGCCATTGCCCCCCTCAACTGCTGGAAACATTTGAACAATGGCAGTGACAGTAACGTACAGAATATGACCAATACGAACACCAGATGTTGAAGTCACCGGACCGGCTATCATCCTCTTCGACCTCTACGTCTGGTCCCGACTCGCGTCCACCCACCCCATACCTCTCACCGGATCATTCGGCAACTTCACCCAGGCATCAGCGGGATTCATTGTCAGGGAGCAGTTCTTGTTCGTTAGCTCATAACCTATGTTCCCAGAAAACTCAATGTCATATATGCGTAAAAGAAAGAAAAACGCAGCCCAAAAGAACAAGTTTGTGGAGTGTTTTCGGTTGACCTCGGTACGATATAATTTGAAGTCATATATTGAGAGCAGATGTCTGTCTTGATATTGGGGACACTGAATATCTTTGAAGAAAAATATGGACTGGAAATAGATAGGCATAAATAGACTAAGATAGATAGATAGATAGATAGGTATACATTTTTCAAATATCAATATATCTTCCTCACATTTCCTATATTTCACTATCACTTATTATTCTTCAACATACTGCCAGATTCATTTCATTTTCGCACCTACTTATATGTGTGTGTGTGTCCATATATATGAGGGTCATTCAATAAATAGTACATTGCCATTACTCCAGACCTACTCTGACTTTGAGTGGTAGTACCCGTTTAGCGGTCTCATCTATGGGTCAAATAGATCTGTTTGAAAATGATTAGTATTAGATAAGAATACTTGATACAATATATCTGTGTGCATACTAATGGTTATTATTGACAAAATATGCATCTATAAAGAAATTATTGCCATGGAATATTGAAAATATAAATAATTATGATTATAATCAAGCATTTTACAAATGGATCAAATTCCAGCATTGAATAACCCATAAGGAGTGATATGCTGTTAAATAAACAAACCATAGCTAGTCATTTCCAATCTTACAAGCTCATCAATTTTACATGAAAAAACCCCACCAAAATTAACATGGTCAAGCCATGCTGAAGCACTAGTTCCTGTGAGATTACTGAGTTAAGCAATGATGAGCCTTCTCTGTACTTAGATGAGTGACCACTATGGAAAAGTAGGTAAGCACCCAAAGGCCTGTGTTTCAGACTAAGTTATTGTCATTTTAGTTTCGGAAGACTATAATATAATTTTACCCTGAAGTACAGCGCCTCGTGTGCTGTGAAGTCCAATGTTTGAAAAACATTCTCGACCACAGATGTCGCATTTGTAGGCTGTCCCTGAAGATGTTGATGTGCCAGTGTTTTGTTGCCGCCTGCAAGAAAGCACTGGCAAAGCAACGCACCGGCAAGTACAGCATAGTAAATAGCAAGAAAAATAAATAAGTTAAGCAACTCTGAGCCTTCTGTACACAGATGGTGACCACTTTGTAACATCTAGCCTGTGTTCCAGTCTAAGCAAAGATTAGTAAATAACAAAAATCGGATCATTTCTATAGATGTTTATAAATTGTTTAGCACGTTATGGCTTTTATATAAAGGTCAACCAAATTATTTTGTTCATTCAACTCTGGATTTACTATCATAATAGAATAATATGGTCTAATATACTACAACTGATGGGGTGTAGTTAAATACAGCACCAGAGGGATGGATTAAAGAGAGAATCTGTTTAAACTGTAATGTCGTTTTTTTGTTTTTGCATATATAATCATTCATGTAAACATTATTTCTGTGCACTTCTACAGATAAAGTGTACTATAAGCACCTGAATCAAAATTACCAATGAGTGTTGATATGCCATAAACCAAACCAATCAGACACAAGTGTAAAAATTATTTATAAAATTGCTAGTAGACTAATTGGATAGTTTTGGATTGTTCATTTTGGGGTAATTTCATTTTTTCTACTTTTAGTTCCTCATTTTTTATTTGATCATTTTAAAGGATTCTCTCTAATAAATTCTTATAATTTATTCAGTTGGTCTAAATGTTATTATTATTTACAGTCCATCACACATTGAGGCCCTTTAACAAACTGCTTTGGTTTATTGAGAGATTAATATAACTTTGACGAGAGAAATATATTTTTTATGTGCAAAAAGAGAAGATCAACATGTTTATCAATGGTAAATGGGTTTTAAACAGCTGTAAAGATTTACTGAGTAAAACACAAAATAGGCTTCAATGATGTCATAAACTGTTCATAACACTATAAACATTTGGAAGGTTATTGTTTTGGTGTTATGACAACTGGTATGGTATGAATCATGATGTTGATATAAAAGTCCCCAGCATTTTTTAATTCTTTATTCATTAAGTTTTGGTTTGTTTTAGGTTTCTTTGTTGATATATATGTATATAATAATAAGAGATTGAATATATATATAATTATCAAGATGATTGATATAATAATACAATATATAAATACATATCATAATATATATATATCATATATATATATATATACCTGTCCCCTAGATTGAGCACTTTTGAGGGGATTCCAACCAACCGCAACTAAAGTGTAATCCAAACACTCTCCTATGGAGCACTCTATGGCACCTTTACATACATAAGTGTGTTGTATTAAACAGTAAAATCCCTTTCGCACTCCGTTAGGTGATTGATACCAAAAGCAGTGAAGCATGTCTGACTGATGCTGAATCGCATCAGATTCTTCCTGGCTTGGGTAGCTACAAATGTTCTAGCCACACTGATGAGACTTGATAAGTTGAAACACGGTGTCTGCGTATGAAATATATACTTCTATAATATATTAGCTGTGTGTCCAAGTACCACTTCATCATTTGCTTTTGGTTAGTATTTGCCTCAGTGCTCCAATAATTCATAAAGTGTAGAGCTTTAATAATAATTAATGTGAAAAGATTATGGGCAACCATATTTCAATCAATGATCCCTTCAAGACCTAAATAATATTATCTATTGTTCCTGAACGATCATTAAATAAAAACCCAGTAGAACTAATAATTTTTCACAACTCATTATATATATATACATATATATATATACATAGTTATATTGGCATATAACAATAAATTAAGATTCCTTCGCGATCATGATAAACAGATAGAAATCTTTCAAGATATTAAATTTAACTGAAATTGAAAATTATCAAGGTCAGATAAAACCATCTGCAGACTTGACCCTCCCCCACCTGATAGATAATGTTGTGAATGGATCACAGTTGCTAGAAAGCAATAAAGCATCCCAACTTCAAAAA
Organism: Doryteuthis pealeii; assembly: GCA_023376005.1. Lineage (NCBI taxonomy): Eukaryota > Metazoa > Mollusca > Cephalopoda > Myopsida > Loliginidae > Doryteuthis > Doryteuthis pealeii. Next base: position 12,879,193 of record CM042177.1, read on the forward strand.
AGTGACAGGTCAAAAATTGCTTTGGCAATAAGTGCTAAATCTGTGGGTCTACAATTGCTAGAATCAATTTGGCGTTTGTGGGGCAACCAAGATTCGTTTCCCCTCAATTTTAACCACAGATTTAGCAAACTATAATGCCCAAGCAATTAATTTGACCTGTCACTTGAGTTGTATGCTTATAATTGCTTTCTAGAAACTTTCGCATCCATTCACAACAATTATCTATCAGGAGTATGGGGGGAGGGTCAAATCTGCAGAATGTTTTATCGACTTGATATTTCAATTTTCAGTTAAATTTATATTCTTGAAAGTTCTTACTGTTTTATGCATGTAGAAGGAATCCTAATTTACATTGTTATATGCCAATATAACCTAATGTGTATATAGTATACTATGCTACTATATATATAATATGTAAAAAAATGTATTAGTCTAACTGTGGTTTTTATTGTAATGATGTCTATCAGGACCCTAGATAATATTATTAGTCTTTTGAGAGAGTCTATTACGATTGAAATCATTGGTTGACCCATAATCTTTTCACAATTCATTATTATTAAAGCTCTACACTTTAGGAATTATTGAGCACTGGGCAATACACCCAAAAGAAATATTAAGTGGTACTGGGACAACACAGATATACAATCAGTACTAATATACTATCATCATACGCAGACACCGTGTTATCAAACCTATATCAAGCTCACTCATTCAAGTTGCGACATCAGACATTTGTAAGCCTACCCACAGCCAGGATAGACAATCTGATCGATTCAGCAATCAGTCAGACAGCTTAACTGCTTGGCTTACTCCATCACCTACGAGGTGCGAAAGGATTTAACTGTTTTAATACCACAATCTGTATGTAGTAAAGGCTGCCATGAGTGCCTCCATGAGAGGTTTCATCTTACACTTTAGTGGCGGTTGTCTGCGATGAATCCCCTCCAAAATCGTGCTCAATTCCCTAGTGCGGGGACCACCAGGGTAATTTATATTATATAGATACTATATAAGTACCTATATTACTATATATAATAATATATTATAGTATATATATCAATCATCTATGTTACATCAATACTCCTACAATATCAACTCCTCTTATTTAGTACTATGACTATATATATCAAACACAAGAACACCAAACCAACATCTAATGAATAAACAAATTATAAAAACGCAACTGCTGGCGACTTTCATAACCAATCAACCCATCATCAGAGTCATCATTATCCATCACATATTGCGTAACATAACAACCAAAACAATAACCTTCCAAATGTCCTATAGTGTATGAACAGTTTATGACATGCATTGAAAGCCTCATTTGTAGTCTTTTACTCAGCGGAACTCTTTATAAAGCTCAGTTTAAACCCATTTACCATTGGATCAATCAAACATTTCAAATCTTTCATTTTGCACATAAAAAAATATATGTCTCTCGTCAAACGTCTCTATATTAATCTCTCTAACAAAACACAAAAGCAGTTTGTTCTAAAAACGGCCCTCAATGAGTGTGATGACTGTACACAAATAATAAATACATTCTAAGCGACCAACTGAATAATATTATGAAGAATTATTAGAAGAAAATCCTTAAAATGACATCAAATAAAAACAATGAGGAACTAAAAGTAGAAAAAAATGAACCACTACCCAAAATGAAAACAATCCAAAAACCTATCCAATTAGTCTACTAGAATTTTATAAATAATTTTTACCACTTGTGTCTGAATTGCGTTTGGTTTATGGCCATATCAACCACTCATTGGGTCAAATTTATATCAAGGTTCTTAAGTACACTTTTATGTAAAAGAATGCACAGAGAAAATGTTTACATTATGATTTTTATATATGCAAAAAAAACAAAAAAAAACAAGACATTACAGATTTAACAGAATTCTCTCCTTTAAAATCCCATCCCTCTGGTGACTGTATTAACTCACACCCCATAGTTGTAGTATAGACCATATCTATTCTATTCATGCGATAGTAATCCCAACGAGTTGAATGAACCAAATTATAATTTTGTGACCTTTATATAAAAGCCATAACGTCTAAACAATTTATAAACAATCGATAAAATGATCCGATTTTGATTTACTAATCTTTGCTTAGATGGAACACAAGGCTAATGTTACAAAGTGGTCACCCATCTGTTACAGAACACGGCTCAGAGTTGCTAATTATTTATTTTTCTTGCTATTTACTAACCTGGTACTTGCCGTGCGTTTGTCTTGCCAGTGCTTCTTGCAGCTGGCAACAAAACCACTGGCACATCAACATTTCTTCAGGGACAGCCTACAAATGCGACATCTGTGGTCGCGAGAATTTCAAACATTGGACTCACAGCCACACGAGCCTGTAACTTCAGGGTACAAAAATTATATTATAGTCTTCCGAAACTAAAATGACAATAACTTAGTCTGAAACACAGCCCTTTGGGTGCTTACCTACTTTTCCATATGGTCACTCATCTAAGTAAACAGAGAAGTCTCATCATGCTTAACCTCAGTAATCTCACAGGAACTAGTGCCTCAGCATGGCTTGACCAATGTTAATTTTGGTGGGTTTTTTCATTTGTAAAATTGTGAGCTTGTTAAGATTGGAAAATGACTAGCTTATGGTTGTTTTATTTAACAGCATATCAACTCTTATGGGTTATTCAATGCTGGAATTTGATCCATTGTAAATGCTTGATTTATAATCATAATTATTTATATTTTCAATAATTCCATGCAATTAATTTCTTTTATAGTGCATTATTTTGTCAATAATAACCCATTAGTATCACACAATATATGTATCAATTACTTCTTATCTAATTCACTAATCATTTTCAACAGATCTATTGACCCATAGATGAGACCCAACGGGTACTACCACTCAAAGTAGAGTAGGTCTGGTGAGTAATGGCAATGTACTTATTTTGAATACCCTCATATATATGACACACACACACATATAAGTAGGTGCGAAAATGGAAATGAATCTGGCAGTATGTTAAGAATAATAAGTGATAGTGAAATAAGAAATGTGAGGAAGATATATTGAATTTGAAAAAAATGTATACCTATCTATCTATCTATCTATCTTAGTCTATTTATGCCTATCTATTTCAAGTCCATATTTTTCTTCAAAGAATATTCAGTGTCCCAAATATCAAGGACAGACATCTGCTCTCAACTATATGACTTCAAATTATACGTTACGAGGTCAACCGAAAACACTCCACAAACTTGTCTTTGGGGCTGCGTTTTTCCTTTCTTTTACGCATATATGACATTGAGTTTTCTGGGAAACATAGGTTATGAGCCTAACGAACAAGACTGCTCCCTGACAAGTAATCCCGCTGATGCCTGGTATGAAGTGCCGAAATGGTCCGGTGAGAGGTATTGGAGTGGCCGTGGACGCGAGTCGGGACCAGGACGTAGAGGTCGAAGAGGATGATAGCGGTACCGGGGACTTCAACATCTGGTGTTCGTATGTCATATTCATGTACGTTACTGTACTGCCCATTGTTCAAATGTCAGCAGGTTGAGGGAGGCAATGCTCTTGTCCACGTGAGCATTGATCTCTAGGCAAAAGGAATCTAAGGGCTGTCGGTCTCCGGAGGTTTGGGTTTTTCCAGGTGGGACCCAAGTAAATCTCCTCTGGCTCGCTGTCACATGAATTTTCATTAAAGCCGATCATTTAATTCGGCACACTTTTCTTCGACTCCCCAACCATAAGTCGGAAATGCTTCCCCAGTTTGGACTTCGCGGTCCGTTGAATCTCGGAACTCAAACTTGTCTGATCAAAGTCAGTGGATGGCGAAACTTGCCATATCGTATTTTTTCTCTTCTGAATGAATATTAAGGTTCAGCATATTTGTCCTCTTGCACGACGACAAAGGTTGTTCCCCTTCCATCTCATGCTCACCGAGGCGTCAGAGCCAAGACGTTCCCGCGACTTCCTATAAATTTTTATTTTTTTCAACATAGCAGCCAGCTGCTCCTCAGGGGTACATGGCCTTCACTTTCTGTGGAAAGAGCTATCTTTCCTTTTACTTTTTTGGGACGTTTTAGGAATAAGAATCTGCAGAGTCTATACTTCTTTGTTTTCTTTACTCAAATCCTGACATGCCCCCACCTGTGGACTATCTTGGTGCCGAGTAGTCGAAAACGGGCCTTCTCGTGTTCGCGCCAGACTGTTCCGGCTCGTATTGATCCCAGTTCAGTGCCAACACCCAGAATCTTGTCTGCGACTTGTTACTGGTCCAAATTCTCACGATACGAGTCAATCACTAGTCTCATCTCGTGACCCCACAGAATCTCCAGAACAGAGGCGCTATCATTCTCGCTTGCGTGACCGTCGCCGTTGCTCTATCCACAAAGAACTGCCTCACTTCCCATGGATACTAAGGAGTCGGCGCGGGGACATGCTGGGGGACGGGTGGCCAGTGTTGTCCGACGGGCATAATCTGCTTTGAGTTCGTCGTGGACGGACTTTGGCTGCCCATGCTGAACGATTAGGACTGTTTCTATGCTTCTGCGGTTTTTCTTTTTTAACGTCGCATGGGGGATCATGTTAGTATAAAGTTGGACCAGTCATCTGAAAATTAAAAACAAACATTTAGATGAAGTCAGAATAATAGAAACAAACACGTGGAAGATAAGGAAATTGAAAGAACTTAGCAAACATTTTATACACTTTATATTCTAGAAGACATCAAAAACAGACATTATCATCAAGTATTATTGTTAACCAAATCACAGCACTGAAATTCCATAACAAAAAAAATATGAATATGGAGCACTCCAAAAAAAAGTACCCTATATACAATTTTACTTTTGACCTAGCAGAACCAGGATTTACAAAGTTTAAAATAAATCTCTTATACATATGCATTAATAAAAAAGTGTCTTTTTCAAATTCTTGTTTATTATCTAGTGTTTATTTTTATTCTCTTCTTGTTGTATTTTTGTCTTTATTTGATTTTATTATGGTTTCCTTTAAATTGTTTATTTTTTAATCAATTTTTAATATATCATAGATTTATATCCTTATTATATTTTTATTAGCTTTTCTAACCGGAAAAGAGGGATAAAATTTTTTAACCCCCAATTCGAAAAAAAAAATAGGTGTGGATTATGGAACTAGGTCTTGCTGGTCTCCACCAATTAAAAGGACATGTGCTCAGTGCATTGTATAAACATTAGACATACTGACATATAGAATCTTTCTTTATATATAGATTACAGAAGTTCAATAGTATAGAGTTTGAGTGATAAATAATATCTAATAACATTCATTTAAAATATTTCAAACAAAAATTAACTTTTTTATAAAAAATCAATAGGTGTGAACTATAAGCAATACTGTTAACAACTATGATACACCCTGAAGAAGGTTGGAGGCGTACAGACATCTAAACATTGTGGACATATAATAACAACAAGATGAAGAGATTAGTCTGAGAACATAATGTTATAATAATGATAGTTCCTTATTTCAGTGAAATTTAGATTTCTAATAAAACATGATTATTTTTATAGCCTCCATGTTTCGTATTCCATGAAATAAGAAATTAGAGTCAAGCAGAAGATAGATACGTAAAGCAGCACTACTTAAAGTGGTGTATGCATACCAGTGTAGGCAAATATTATGGTCTATGGAGAATTGGGGATTGAAGGAGAAAAGAGGAGGAAGAAATAGAAGAAACCAAGGTAAAATTTGGGAAAAGTAAACAACACAATGGGGTAACAAACCAAATGACCATAATTACACGAAAATAGATTTTAAAAATAAAAATGGAAGTTCCAGGTTTTTGACTGGACATGGCATGTGATGCCCGCGGACAAGAAAAGAAGAAGATAATCAGACTTTTTCGGCTGGCTCTGGTGGGAGCAGACGTAGTCATGGTTCCCATATGTTTGGGATAGTAGTACAGAACATGATACTAAGAGATAGATTAATGTGACCATATACTCTCTCTCTCTCTTTCTTTCCTTACCTCTGAGAAGAACCCACAAGCGTGAAAGAAAGTAAACACCCCTGTGACTATACAACCGGCGTTGTTGTTTCTGAACTGACGACAACTACTACTACAAGTATGTAAGTCATCGGGACTGCTGGTATGAGATGAGTTCAGTTTCAGTATGATTATAATATATATAACAGTAATGTAAAAAATTAAAATGCCATTAAAATGTTTCTGTTATTGTTTAATCAATTATTCATTTATTACAGCTTTGATACAGTACAACAGATAGAAAACTTGTTTGGTAGTTCTTGTTAATGCATATAAAACTTCATGGGTTATTTAATCCAAGCCATCTTATAGAAAAACAGTAAAGTAAAAAGCTAAAGTGTCGAGGTGGCCTAAATCAGATCAGCCAGACAGCTAGGGAATCTTCCCCTATTTTACTAGCGCAAATCAAGGAGATTGTTTTGGTAGTCTGAGTGGAGTGCCACACCTACCGCAGTTAGCCCATTACGGCAATGGAGACCCCCCCCCACTCCCAAAAGAAACTTGAAATGAAGCTATCACGAAAATATGGTGGAAAATATGGCGTTACCTGTCCATGATAACATTGGAAAAAATATCCTGACTGTATGCCAATCAGATAGTTTAAGAAGCACTGCTCTAAAGTGAGAGACAAATATGTTCATTTTTGCAAATGATCATCAGTTTTTAGAGAGTCTTTAAAAATTATCCAACTTTCTTATTCATGACAAAACAAATCAAACTTTGATTGTGCAGAGCAAAATAAGTTCAGCAGATTAATAAAAACACAAAAAATGGAGATGAAATATATAGATATGGCATTTTACAGAAAATGATCAGCCAGAAACAAAAATAAAGAAGCTTGTGATTGAAATATGAAATTATTTTAAGTGTGAATATCACAGCTCTGAATTTGTATCTGAAACACTGACGGATGATTTTGTTTGATAAATTGAAAAGTCAACTTGGAGATCTGCAGATTCTGATCCTGCAAACTGTTTAATAGATTTTAATTAGGCACAACAAAAAAAGGTACTTTAAATATAAATGTTTGATATGCATAAAGTAAGTAAAAGTTTTGGGTTGGACCTAATGTTGGTATCAGCCAGACATCGAGAGAGTCTATCCTGTCACTAGCGCCCTAGACAAAGACCGCCGGAGAGTCTATCCCCTTGCACTAGCGCTTAGACCAAGGAATGTTTTGGCATCTGAGCGGAGCGCCACACCCAACCATCAGCTTGTTACTTACGCACAGATCTGGCTCTCATTGCTGAGTGGTGAGGGCTGGTAATCGGAACCAGGAACCTTGTGGTTCCTAGTCGAATGTTTCTACCGGACTGAGCTAAACTGCCCCTTTAGTATTTATATCAATGTATGTTAGATAATAGATAGGAAAGTGACTAGACTGAATAGATTGATAGATAAGGATGGAAAAAGCTGAGATAGATAGTGAATGGTAATAAAGAAACTTTGTGTAGATAATATGAACAGACTTTTGCTTAATCTATTTTTTTGTATATTTCTCTTCAGTTTTTGTTTTTCTTAAATGAATTTATGATTTTAACTACCACATTTAAAATTTTCTTAGAGTGTAGAAAATGTAACAGAATTGTTTTAGAATGTATGAGAACTCACCAACCTACACACACTTCGGTATATGCCAATATTGATGTATTTGGCATTCTAATGTTTACACAATGTCACAGTCATGTACTAGTTTAACTTGGTAATCTAATACATAAAAAAAGTGTTTGGTGTAATAAATATTCTCCTAGAATGGCATGGCAAACACAAGTCAAATCCTGGATGAGACTATTTTGCATTACATAGTACTAATACCTTGGAAAGATATTGAATCAATTATTCTCCGTCCAGTTATGGGTAAATGGATAGTCAGACTCTTTAACCATGATATGGCAATTGGTCTTGGAGTATGCGGAAAAATGAAACTGCGTAAACTCTGCTTAAAATTGACCCTATGGTTGTTATCCTGCTCATGTGGAAGGTTGGCTAAAATAACATTACAAATAGGGAAAGGCATGGTTGACTATAAACAGATGATCAGTCATATGGAAATCCGATCTCACTGATAAGTTAAAAGTGACATTCTCCAGGCTGTGGTTATATCAGTACTGCTGTATGGCTGCACCACTTGGACCCTAACAAGACACCTTGAGAATTAAGCTAGATGGACCTGCACAAGAATGCTGGGTGCACATCTTGAAAAAAATTGTTGGAAACGCACTCCACAGGAAGCAGCTGTACAGCCACCTGCCCTCTATTTTTTTCGCGCAAACCATCTGAGCTGAGGACAGACAAGGCATGCTGGACACTTGCTGGAGGAGCAAGACGCAGCACATAAAGAAGTTTGATGCTAGTGTGGGCGTCCACCAGATACCTATATTACCAACTCTGATGAGGATACTGGATGCTGCACAGAGACCTCCCTGGACAATGAAAGTCCGTGAGAGATTTCATGGATATCCGTACTAATTGCTGACATGATGATGATATATAAAGATGCAATGTGATATCCATTATGCAACTTTGGTCTCTCTACAGAGCAATGAGAAATTATGTTGCCATTGGTAATACTGTCATAATAATACCTCATGTTACAAGCAATGAAATTTCTTATTACTCATAGGAATTTTGATTGCATTATATAAAGTATCAGGCTTTTCAATCAAAACATGAAGAATATATCTGCAAAAGTTCTTAAATTGGAATAAGTAAAAATAATTGGCAAAGACTGAGTAAATATAATAAGAAAATTTGTTGTGCCGAGTTCCAAACCCAAAATAGACAAGTAGTTTATTATTTCAATTAGCACTTTGATTGACTGTTTTGCTAGGATAAAATTCATACCACTTATAGAGTGTTTACAAAAATTGTTCTATTTATACTCAGGTGATTCAAATGTTTTGCAATATTGGTGACGTGCGTAATTGTGCATGGTATACACATGGCCAAAGCAGTTCAAGCTGTGGAAGGTACTCACTCTGATTGGTAGTTTTGTGGTAGTCGGTTTTGACCAACACATTGTCATGGCTTCACCTCTGTGTGTGATTTGAAAACTTCAAATGGACATTTAAAGTAATTTGGGAATTTTATGCTTTACAAGTTGAACTGGCCATAACACCAGAGAAGCAACAAAAAGAAACATTGATGTACAAAGGTAATGTGCAGTTCATCAACTAAAGTTCTTGTGATCTGCAGCAAAAATTCTTGAAACAAATTGGTTACTGTATGCAATCAGTGGTTCAAGAAATTTTGCGTCAAGATCACAAGAACTTTAGTAATCAGACAAGGTCAGGTAAGCTTAAAACCATGTATTCTGAGACATTCTTCAAGCCAATCTGGGAAGTAGACATGCATTCTCACATTGGTAAAATGCACAGAATGGATGATCAAAAATTAAGAAAGCCACACTGGGTATCCAAAATGGTAATTAGAATGAAACTGGAAATATCAACTTCAAGAGATCAAAAACTAAGAAATGCCACATGTGAAGTAACTTAAAAATTCAATGGAAGTTGATCAAAAATGAAGAAATGCCACACTGTGACGTGAGCAAAATTGAAAATGCACACTAGGAGGCATCAAAAAATTAAGAAATGCCACACTGGTAGTGATCAAAAATTGAAGAAATGCCAACACTAGGAGTGATCAAAAAATAAAATGCCCATGTGACTGTGAGCAAAATTGAGAAATGCCAGAGCTGGCAGTGATCAAAAAATTAAGAAATGTAACACTGGGAGTGGAGCAAAAATTTGAGAAACTGTGACAATGGAAAGATGTAATTAAAAAAAACATTTGCTATAAGAGGAAAAATTCTTGTATTTTCCAATTTCTAAAAGGAAAAGACAAACAGATAAAAAATAAAATGAATCCCTCTCTGTGTTATCACTAGTTATTGATAACGAAAGATGAAGCAAAAAGAAGAATCGCCCTTAAAATCAAAATCAATATGAATCAAAAGAGTTCACAAATAAATTTATTGATTATCTTTTCACAAGTGTCTGATTTTTACTGAATGGATTTATTGAAATGTAAAGGAAAATGTCACACTGAGATGGGCAAAGAGTATCCCCCTCCCACCACAACACCCGCAACAATTTGCAGAATAATGAATAAAAAATATTCAATGTTCAATGGACGACCATTACCAAAGCCAAATTGAACTACAAAGCTATTTGTTTTATACTATAGTATCTATTTTACCCAACCCTTTGAATAAGCAAGATGTGATACAAGGTCAATTTTAAGCTGTTTAACTGTTTGATTTAAAACTTTCCTTCTCCTAGATTGGTTGCATACCAAAGGTTAAAAAGCCCAGTCTGCCCTTACTATTTACTAATAGTTGGATTTATAGTTTCCCAGGGTTAATTAGTGCTATTGTGATTTTGTTATAGTAGTGATGGCTTGTGTTATGGCCAATTATATTTTTTCAGTGATGTATAACCAAAGCAATAAAATGCACTGATGTGTCATAGATTGTCTAAACAACACTCTTTTCAGATTCAGATTGTTAATGCATGTCAGGCCCTCTAGGTTTATTTTATGCTTAGAGTTAAGTAATTGCATTCATTGTACATTCATATTTATATTTTTTTGTTTAGTTGTTCTTAAGAATTTTTTTGCAACATGGTTCTATCGAATATAATGCTTTTTATATCTGTTCAAGATCTATTTCCCATTCATGGCACCCAACAAATACAACCATTCAAGTCAGAGTGGACCTGCGAGTAATGGCAATGAAAGGGTACTCCACACTCCCAGAGTTCCAGAACTGAAGCCTCACCATCAGATGCAGTTTTAGTGTCGATACCCATAGCACCCACTATGGAGGCACGTGGTGTAATGGCTAGTCATATGAAATCGACTCATTGACCTGAATTCATATCCAAGAAGAGGCTGTCTACATTTCACATAGAACTAATACCCTGCCTCCCTCCAGTTATGGGTAAATAGTATGGCAGCCTAGGCTCTTTAACCTTGGTTAGGCAACAGTCTAGGAGAAGGAAAACTCTGAATCAAACTGCCGCCTAAAAAACTGACCTTTGTGTCACATCCTGCTCGTGCAGAGGATTGGTAAATATGTACCTTCTCTAAAGGGATACAGTCAGTGTATTATAAGCCTTGCTGACAGGAGTGACTGAATTCAGTTTTTTCCTACTCCCAGAATGGTGGCCCTTATCTGCTCTACTACTTTACCCCATAGCTGGAGGAAGAAGTTGGATTCATGCCTGTTCTCAGAGTATAATAATATATAAGTAAAGGTACTAATTTTTGGACTCCTACATATTCCTATTTTTAAGTTATAGAGTTTTAATGCGGTAGAGTTGTTAATAATAATACCAATTATATCTGTTTCAATTGTATAAAAGTTCTAGAAATAATAAAATCCTTGATAAAATTGCTTTAGAAGATAATTTACTTTAAGTTATAGGATCCAGTTTAGCTCAGTTGCTAGAGCATTCCGACTAGGAATACAAGGTTTCCGAGTTCGAATACCGCCCTCGCCAACTTCAGTGTATGAGTAGCACAGGATCTGCTCGGAAATGAGGAGCTGGTGGTAGGTGTGTGCTCCACCTCAGATGCCAAAAACAATCTCCCTTTAGGTCTAGCATAGTGAAAGGGGAATAGGACTCCCTTGCTGTTGCTGATACTACACTACGTTTTAGACTTATTTACTTATTTATGGGTGATACTGTATAGGTCTGGTTTCTCTTATTTTGTGTTTATTTTGAGAAAAATATCAAATTTATGCTTTTTGAAATAATTATTTTGATGTGCATTGGAAATGACTGCTCTCCCTTCCTTTTATTTTTATAAATTGTATTCATTTTAAAGGTTGCTCAGCGATATAATTAAATATATTTTAACCAGAGGTGGCATCAAATATTTTAAGAAATCTCTCACACAGTTTAACTAAAAACAGAGTTTTTCTCACGCCAATTGATGGGTAAAAATGGCGTTGAGCAACCAGTTCTCAGAAACTTATGAAAAATCTACAAGAACAGGTTCTTATGAACTTAACTGGTAAATCCAATCACTGTCTTAACCCTTAGAAACCCTGAGCCTCCCATGACTGTATTCGGGGTATACTACCCCCGAACCCCCTGACTTCTAGTTAGCAGCACAAATACCAGCTGCTGGGGTCTAAAGGTTTAAAAAGACAAAAAAACAACATATATCTAATAGATTTTAAATAACTTATGAGATTTCTTACAAGTAAAAGTTGCTCTGGGTGGCCTAAGTTGGTATCTACCAAACAGTGAGGCAGTCTATCCCCTTTTCACTAGTGCTAGACCAAGGTTGTTTTTTTTGCAATCTGAGTAGAGCGCCACACCTACCAATCCGCTCCTTACTTTACAGCACAGATCCCGTGAGTGGTGAGGGCTGCGTACGAACCATGACCTTGCAATTCCTAGGCAAGTGCTCTACCGACTGAGCTAAACTGGCCGCTTCTATAACAGGTGAAATTTTGATCCCTAGGGAGTGATGCTTGATTTAGGCAGAGGGCACAGATACTACATTGAGCTGGTATGCTAAATAAGCCCATCATTTATAGTTTACAGGAAACTATGCAAGTATTTATATATAACATTTCTTACAAATTGCTAATTTTGTTAAAAATCAATATCTTAGTTGTTCAGTTTTTGTGCTCTTATAGCAGGGAAAAAAATTGTTGCTGTGTGCAGTTGGAAGTGTAGACAGCTGCCCTACTTCATCCATGCGTGCCATTTTTTGTGACCACCCCCACCATTACACAGTAACAATATTTCCTTTAATGAAACAGAATCATTTCTTACACTGCCTGGTTGTGGGAACAGAAACAAGGGATGGGAATAAAAAAACTAAGTATTATCTTCTATCAGAGACCACAGGTACTACATTCTGAGCTTAGTTAGGAGTTGGCAATTTATATTAAAACTAGAGCGGCACCTGGCGTCGCCCCGGGTAGAGGAGAAAAAAGAAGAAAAAAAAAAGAGGAAAAAAAACATTGTGTAATAGTTAGCAATCTAGCTTAAAATATTATGAAGCTGAAAAATTTTTTATTTGTTAAAAGTTAAATATCAACTCCAGCCGTAAAGTCAAAAGTGTAACTAAGTGAAATTAATTCTTAAACTGTCCAATTAAAAATTGTTTAATGAAAAACAGTACAATTAAATATTTACTACAACTTTGAATCAGTAAAAATATAGATTTATGTGAAAAAAATGAAAAAAAAATGGATTGAGCTTCCTTTTATTCATTTTTACTTTTAGCCACAGAAACGCCAAAAAGGGACGAGTAAAATTTAACGTTATTCTATAATGCTATTTAATTTTTAATTGTATCGATAATTGTTAAATCAAATATCATTATTTTGCTCAAAAACCAAGCCCTGGTATATTTTAATGTGTTATATATATTATTTTCTAATTAATGTTTATTTTCAAAGTTTCCTCTGGACATACAGATACAACACAACGCCCTTTATATATGATATGATAGATATAGATATAGATAATCCACCTAAGATCAGAGTGTTGATCAGTGCACTCTGCCTAGAATTAAAGTGTTTCTCTACAGCATTTCTGCATAAGGTAACAGAGCATTGCTCCCTGACCTTTGCAACTGTGATCTGAGTGTAGTATCTGTTCATCCTACTCAGGATATACAAGGCATTCAATATAGTTAAGGGTACTTTAAAAAATAAAAAAAGGCCAAATGGATTTTTTTTTCAAAATCATTCCATTAAATGTTAAGCTCTGCATGTTGGAATTGTTATGAATATAAATTGGTTTATAGCAAAAATTAATCTAATATTGCAAAATCTTTGCTTTGAGGCTATTCAAAATGTCGGCAAATCAAGCAGATAATCCAGGAAATTGAACCAGAGCTGTGTCATCAAATCTTTGATGTGAGCAATGTGCAAACCATGTGAAAATTTACAGAGAAATATATGTTGGTACGGAAAAGCAGGTTTTTCATCCAAAAAGGTTTACAAAGGTTCTAAACATGGTTTGCCACGAGCCTGAGCAAAGACAATCCATTGGAGTGGAAACCACTGACCTCTGCCTAAAGCAAAAAGTTCTGGGGTACAGCGATCAGTAAAGAAAGACATTGCAGACAGTCTTTTGGATATAAAAGGAACCTATTCAATATTGATTATTTAGTGCTAAAGTCATCCTTTTCTTTTTTTTTTTTTTTTTTTTTTGCAAGCAAATTATATGGTTTCAGTATTCTATCTAAATTACTAATAATAATGGAGATTCATTGTCTGTCTGTGTGTAACCTAAAACTATGTCCTGCTACATCACTATGAAAATATGAGTTAAATTTGCCTCAAAACAGCCATGTTATTAGCGTGTTTAAAATCCTGCAATGTGTCACCTTATATATCACTAAGAAATAAAGGTTTACATAATATATGGTTTTGGTATTAATACGGGTTAATAAAGAATTAATGGCGTTGATGATCTCTAATATATGTTTATTCTCCAGCCATATTAAAATAATCTTATAATTATTTTATATAGAAACCAATAAAAATAATTAAAATTAGTGCAATCTTGTTATATGGTCTTATCTTTAATTCATGAGTCTCTTTCTAATTAATATATTCATTACATTAAAAAATTGAATTACTTACACATCTTCTTACTAGTACTAAATTATACACAATTATAGTGATTTCAAACAACTATTCCTTTTATTATTATTATTGATGATTGATGATGTATGATCGTTAACAATAGATAAATAAAGTAACATTCATTGTTAGTGGAGAATTTGAAGTTTTTCACAATTTGCATTTAAAATAAAAATAGTTGCTATACTCTGTTGTTGGTGTGTCTAAGATATTATAAACCCTGTGGGCTATTTAATGCCAAAAATCTTGTTTTTTTAAATATGTTTGTAAGTGAATAGTTTAGGTTAAATAATTTTCATTTTAAACAAATTGTTAGATTGGTTTGTTTGGTTATTGTTTAATGGCACATCAATCCTTGAAGACCATCCAATTTCTAAATCAATTGTTTTTTTGTTTCTTCTTATATATTGATTTGTAAGTCAATAGTTTGTAGGCAAAATCCCCTGTTATTAATGAACTGTCACAGTGGTGCTGACAAAAAAATTAATAGAACAATTCTTCTATACTCTGTTTTTGAATTTATCAATCATAGCCAGTAGACATAAAAAAGAAGATATTCAATTTTTATGAAGACTATTTTTAATAGTTAATAAGACACTGTGAATTACCATGACTATTCTTGTAAAATAGTGAATAGTCACATGCTTTGAATTCAGATACTGAGTTATTCTTCTCCTAAACTGGTTTGCCTAGGCTTATGGATAAAGAGCCCAACTCATGGTCATTGAGAAATTAATACTTATGATCCTATGGTAGCAATAACTTAGACTACCAAATTATATACACAACAATATAAGGGATGAGTCCAAGGTGTATGGCTATGTGCTGGACTATACATCATAGTAAGAGAGTTCCAAACTCCTGTTGTGCTTTTATGTTAACTTCAGACAATACCATGCAAAATTAATGAACACCCTCTTACCTCTAGCTATGAGTGAAAATAGCACTTCTCACAGTTCTTGTACAAGGATTTGACAATTAAATAACCCACATGAAGGTTGATGCTACCATTAAACCAAAGAAACTTACTAAAACCCAAAAGCAATATGATTATAAAGTCTTGATTTCTGCTGACCAGTCACAAAAAAGATCAGTATAAAAAGGTTATACTTAATTTCTGACTTAAAATCATTTAGCTAGATATTTACTTTATATGTTAAAAAAAAAAGATAAAGATTAGTTAGATAACCTGATGGGCACAAACTAAGAATTCAGTTAGCATATAACTTACACTTGCAAATTCTTTTAGTTTTAACAATTTTTCAAAAAATGAATATGCTACCCAGCTAGGATTAAATAGTAAACTACTGTCGTTTATATAGGGTGGTTTTGAATAAATAACTCACGAAGCGTTGAAATCATTAAACAAAGAAACCAAACTGAATATGCTAAAAATTATTCTAACAGTCCTATTAGTAACAAAGAAAATTGAGCCTAAATCTATCATCCCTGATTTATACCATGAGAGACAGAATAACAAAAAGACATTATTGCGATGAATTGTAAGATAATATTTTGTTTAGAGGAATAAGAGGAATTAAGTCCGACAGTATGTGGTGAAAGTAGACAGACACAGAGATTTTGTACAAAATGGGGAAGTTTATTGTAGTGGTATGTCGTGTTATACATTTTCAGTTTCTGTTAGACTATCTTCAGGATGTTGAATGGATTCTCTCAACCTTTAACATCACCACCTACAATAAACATTTCATTTGTATTACAACATCCCATGTTCTGTCTACCTTTCTCCACATATTTTTGTCTGTAAGCAGTTAAATTTAGTTTTTGTCATATTTTTATAAAGTATGAATTTCAAGTGACTAGAAAAAAATCATATATAAAACCAAGTAAACTTGGTTTTGACTTAAAATTATCTAGCTGATTTCACTTTATATGTTAAACAGGAAAGATAAAGAGTAGTTTAGAAACCTGATGACAAGTAAGAGTCATCTCTCTCT
>CM042177.1:12895883-12943678 GCA_023376005.1 Doryteuthis pealeii
TTCCTTAAAATTTCATATATTTAAACCAAGGTTTAAAACCCTTGGAAAAAGAGGCCAAAATCGACCGGTTTTGACTCTTTTGACGCAACATCTTAAAAGCCGTAACATCTCCGTCAATTCCCCAAATTGATCAATACCTTCCATATCATTTTAATCAATGCATCGATTGGTCATTTTAGGCACTATCAGGAGATGTTTAAAGGCTCATATCTCCAGCAATTCTTCGAACTGAACCTACTCTTTTGGATCAATGTAATCTACGCACCTATCAGAAAAGCCAATAAAATAGACACTTAAAATTTTCACGAAAATGGGTGTTTTTAAGGGGACATTTGAACCCTCACATCTCCGTCAATTCACAAAATTGATCAATATCTTTGATATCATTTTAATCTACGCATCGCAATCTATCAGAAAAGCCAATAAAATCGACACAAAATTTTGACGAAATTGGTCATTTTGAGGCAATATCAATGGGGTTATAGACACCCATAACTCCACCAATCCTTCGAATTGGGCGCTCTCAATGTTATATCAATGCAATCTACAAATCGAAATCTATCAGAATAGTCATTATAATCGACACTTAAAATTTTCTCCATAATGTTTTTAAAGCATAATTTGAAGCCTTATATCTCCGTCAATTCCCAAAAGCAATGTCTGATATAATTTTGATATACGCATCGAAATCTATTTAAAAGGCAAATAAAATTGACACTTAAAATTTTCACAAAAATGAGTGCTTTTTTAGGCATAATTAGGGGACATTTGAACCCTTATATCTGTCAATTCCTAAAATTAACAATATCTTTGATGTCATTTTAATCTACGCATTGAAATCTACCAAAAAAGCCAATAAAATCAACACCGAAAATTTTCACGAACTTGGTGATTTTGAAGTACTATCAGGAGGGTTTGAAAGGTTCATATCTCTACCAATTCTTCGAACTGAGCGCTCTCTTTTGTATCAATGCTATCTACTCACCAAAATCTATCAGAGATGCCAATAAAATCGACACTTAAAATTTTCACGAAAATGTGTGCTTCTAAGGCATAATTAGGTGACATTTAAATCCTCATATATCCTTCAATTCTCAAAATTGAGCAATATCTTCGATATCATTTCAATATACCCATCGAAATTTAACAGAAAAGCCAATAAAATCGACACCTAAAATTTTCACGAAATAGGTGATTTTGAGGCACTATCACTGGAGTTTTAAAGGCTCATATCTCCAGCAATTCTATGAGTTTTCACGCGTTCCACAAGTGTTTTTGAGGGTTTTTTTAAATTGTGTCAAAACAGTTAAAACAGACTGAATTTGAAGTGTTTTCACTAGATTTTAAAGTAGATTTGGAGGTATTAGAATTTATTGAAATTAACCAAAATTTTCAAAGTTGCAAATTATCAGGCATTATTAAAACCGTTGGAAGGCTTGCTAAAAATACAAAATTCAAAATCATTTTACTAATTTCCAACGTTTTAAAGGTCGATTTCCAACATTTTCCCAAATGTTTCCACCGTACCAACTATCAAGTACTGTGTAACACCATGAAACTGCCAGGACTCCCATAAAATCATAGAAAATAATACCAAAAAAATCGTAGATAACCAACTAAACATCAAACTAGGAGATTTTACAACAGAAGAACTCAATGAAGTCCTAAGGAAACTAAAAGGTAGAAAAGTTGTAGGTCTTGACGAAAGTATAGAAGATGAGAAAGTTCGATGACATACTGCTTAGACTATGCAATGCAGTATATAGACAAAATGAAATAAATGGATGAAAGGCTGCATCTTCCCATTCCCCAAAAAGGAAGACCTCGGAATCGCTAAGAACTTGAGGCATAACTCTTACTGCTATGATATATAATGCCATTCTTAATCGCATCTGTCGCGAAATCGAGAAAATCCTTAGGAAAAACCAAAACGGATTCCGCAGAAATAAATCCATAGAAGGGGTTCGGGCTAAGAATCTAAAGTCAACACTGCTATTCGTAGATTTCTCCAAGGCATTTGATTCCATACACAGAGGGAAAATGGAACAAATACTACTAGAATTCATTGGCATTTCAGTCTGGGAAGACTATGATAAAGTTTTGATGTGCCCCTGAAGTTACAGCGCCTCCTGTGACTGTGAAGTCCGATGTTTGAAAAACATTCTTGACCACAGATTTTGCATTTGAAGGCTGTCCCTGAAGATGTTGATGTTCCGATGCTTTGTTGCCGCTGCTTTCTTCTGGACCTCTTAGCTTCATGGTGTTGTGTCAGGGTGACTTCTGACATGAACAGTCCTCTACGGAGATTCTGCCGCCACCGAGGGCGGTCCTGGGCCAAATTTTCCCAGCTGTAAAGGAGCAATGCCAAAGCACCTGAGATCATTCTTGCAGACATCCTTGAATCGCAGCTGGGGGCGACCAATCTGTCTTTTACCAAACGTAAGCTCTCCATAGAGGATGTCTTTCGGGATTCGTCCATCATCCATCAGACGTACATGACCCAACCATCGGAGACGACGTTGTCTCAGTAGAGAGTATAAGCTGGGGAGTTGAGCTCTCTCTAGGATTGCTGTGTTAGTGATCCTGTCCCTCCAGGTGATGTCCAGTATATGTCTAAGGCAGCGAGCTTGCTGTTGTCCCACACTCTTGCTGCGAGATTCCCAAAAGTTGAGGCAGCTTTTCTGATCCGGCAATTGAGTTCAAGTGACAGGTTGTCGGTAGGTGAAGGTGTTTACGGCTTCCAAGGTGTAGCTGTTGATAGTGATGGAGGGAGAATTTACAGTTCCCTCCCTGGCCTATCATCTTGGTTTTCTTTATACTAATGGTCAGGCTGAAGTCCTGGCAGGCTTGGTTGAAATGGTTGAGTGTTTGCAGGTGCTCCTGGGAGTGTGCTATCACTGCTGCGTCATCAGCAAATAGCATGTCCCGAATGACAAATTGCTTGACCTTTGTTTTGGCTTTTAGACGGCTGAGATTGAATAGATTACCATCTGTCCTTGTTTGAAGGTAGACTCCTGTTGTTTTACCAAAAGCTTGGCGCAGAAGGAGGGAAAAGAAGATCCCAAACAAAAGAGTGGGTGCCAACACGCATCCCTGCTTGACACCACGACGGATGCTGAAAGGGTCTGAGGTGGACCCATCAAACTGGATGGTGCCTTGCATGTCAGTGGGAAAGGACTGAAGAATGCGGAGAAGTTTTGGGGGGCAGCCGATTCGTTCTATCAACTGGAAGAGACCACTCCTGCTTACAACGAAAGCCTTTGTTTGTAGAGTGGTCTTCTGTTCTCTACATTTCTCCTGAAGCTGACTCAGAGAGATCATGTCAGTTGTGGACCTTCCTGTTCTGAAACCGGCCTGTGATTCTGGGTAAGTCTTTTCTGTGAGGATCTGGAGTCTATTTAGTGCAACTCTAGCAAAGAGTTTACCTGTAATGCTGAGTAAAGAGATACCACGGTAGTTATTGCAATCACTCCTGTCTCTCTTGTTCTTATAAAATGTTACGATGGTGGCATTCCTCATGTCTTGTGGGATAACCCCTTCACTCCAGAATAGGCAGAGGAGCTTGTGCAGTTTTTCTAGGAGAACAGGCTTCCCATACTTTAGAATTTCAGCTGTGATTCCGTCGCTGCCAGGTGATTTGCAGCAGGTTAGTCTATCAAGGGCAATGCAAAGTTCTTCAGTTGTAGGTTCCTTATTAAATTGTTCACCAGCTTCTCTTTCTCTACTTTTTTCTTCCTCCTCTTCCTAGACACTGTTACTGAAGAACAAAAATGCAATGCACCGTTCTGGCAAAAATGGGTCGCTTTTATAGTCAAATAAAAGTTGCAAATAAAAGTTGCAATGCACTATGCCTTGCAACCTCTATAAAAATTCCAGTCTGTCCCCTCCAACTTCTTGACACTTCTTACTCAGAGTGGGTACAGTGGCGTACGGCCCCCATCCACATTCCTTCTTCCGCCATGTCTCATTTTCCAGGCCAGACACCGAGGACGCTTTGAGTCAGGTAAGTTCGACTCGTCACTACACCCCCTCTGATCTCGTGATCATAACAGCCGTAAGCAGGACGTTTTCGACGGAGTACGCGTCGAAAACGTCCTGCTATTATGATCACGAGATCAGAGGGGGTGTAGTGACGAGTCAATGATCTCTTCGGGCTGCTCAGTGTTGGTCATAATGGCCCGTACCTGGTCCACGAGCTCACCCATTGTCATATCATCCATGTGTGATGACGTTCACAGCAACCGACACACGTGCTGCAGAAGTCCAGCAACAAATGTACAGATCATTCGTCGCTCCCCGACAAGTTGATCCAGTCGTTGTAAATCCGCCAAATACTCGTTTACCGTCTCCTCAGGTCGAAATTACCGCGCCACGAAATGATCATACGCACTGAACGAGTCAGGGACGTAGGGCGGCTATAAGAGTCGGCTTTATGTGCTGAAAATTGGCTTTCTCCTCCTTGTTCGATTGTTGGTACACAGCGAGGGCACCACCTTGCAGGCGCAATGGTAGTATCAGCTAAATATCCGTTCTCCTGCAAAGTCATTTTGACGCGCTGAATCCATTGGATGACTGATTCGTCAGAAGGAGACCCACCAAACTCCGGTATTAACCGGTAGTCAAAGATTTTGTCCATGATAAATTTCGAGTTTAGCCAAAATAGCTTAAATTGTTCACCAGCTTCTTTCTCTTCTTCCTAGACACAGTTACTGAAGAACAAAAATGCAATGCACCGTTCTGGCAAAAATGGGTCGCTTTTATAGTCAAGTAAAAGTTGCAATTCACTATGGGTAGTCACCCATAATGCTTAGCAATCTCTATAAAAAGTCCAGTTTGTCCCCTCCAACTTCTTGACACTTCTTACTCAGAGTGGGTACAATGGCGTACCGCCCCAACTATATTCCTTCTTTCGCCATGTTTCATTTTCCAGGCCAGACACCAAGGACGCTTCGAGTCAAGTAAGTTCGACTCGTCACTACACGTATCTCTTCAGCTACTGGTTGTCGCTCTACATGACGTAGGGCTGCATCAGAAACGGTGTTGTCGATGGCGTAGAGTTCTGAGTAATGTTGTACCCAGCGATCAAGTTGTTTAGATCGATCTTTTATGATTTCTCCTGAGGCTGATTTCAGAGGAGCTATTTTGCGATGTAATGGTCCAAGCGCTCTTTTTATGCCGTCGTACATGCCTTTGATATTACCAGACTCAGCAGATGATTGAATGCTGCTGCAAAGCTGTAGCCAGTAACTGTTAGCACAGCAACGTGCAGTGTTGTAGCTTCTTCCTTGAAGCTCTAAGGGCATGTAAAGTCTTGTCATTCGGCACAGATTTGAAATTAATGGAAGCGATATTTTTTTCTTCCAAGATTGGTTCGAAGCCAATAGTCTTTGTATTGACACCAATCATTAGACCTACGCACTTTTTTGCCTAAAACTGCCAGGGCCATGTTATGGATGGTGGTCCGTAGGCCATCCAAATTTTGCTGAGCAGAGCAACTCTGTGGTAGGTGGTGGTCTCTCCCTCTAGGGCACAGAGGAAGGCAGCAGCTTTGGTTTGCTCAGCTGCTTTGGCACTATCCACACGAGGGGGTCCATTTGATTTGACTCTGTGGAAATTTTTCATTTGGAGTTTGACTCTACAGCAGATGAGGGAGTGGTTCGAGTCACAATCTGCGCTGTGAAAGCTACGAGTTTGGAAGACACTTCTGAGGTCGGAGCGCCGTGTTATGATCATGTCCAACTGGTGCCAGTGGCCTGATCGTAGGTGTCTCCAGGAAACTTTGTGACGAGGTTTGGATTGAAAATATGAGTTGGTGATGCATAGATTGTGGTATGTATAGAAATCAAGGAGACGTTGTCCATTCTCATTACTTCTACCAATGCCATGATAACCCAAGCAAGATGGCCAGGTGTCGTGGTCAGCACCAATTATTGCATTAAAGTCACCAAGAAGGTAAAGTTGATCTTGTTTGGGGATGTTTTTTACAATCAACTCAAGCTCATCATACAATTTGTCCTTTGTTTCTTGGGGGACACTAAGTGTTAGAGCGTATACACTAACCAGGTGGACAGGTCCTATCGAAGAGTTCAGGTGGTACTATTGCTCCCAGTAAAGTGTTCCTGACTGCAGAGCCAACTCCATGCTCTCTGGTTTCACCAGGAGGTTTCCCTTGCCAGAAAAAGGTGTAGTCTCTTTCTTTCAATGAGCCTGACGAAAGAAGTCGGGTTTCTTGAAGAGTAGAGATGTCAACTTGTCTCTTTAAGAGTTCTTTATTGATGACTGCAGTTTTGCGTGCATCTCTTATATCCAATACGTTGTCAGTTTGTCCGGGCGTCATTGTCCTAGCATTCCAGCATCCGAGGCCTAATGTAAGAGTCTTAGTTTTGTTCGTTTTGTTTGGTGCACATGTTTGCAACCCGCTTGTTAGGATAAAACCCTTAGCTACATGCACCCAATGAAACAGGCAGGTTGTGGCGGGACAGCACCTAATTGGGTGAGGGCTGCCCAGCTTGAGGCGGGTGGTAGCTGTCCAGTGTGATGAAGACATCTCTTCCACAGACGGAGGTCGCCTCTGGCGCCCGACTCTACGTCAAACGAGAAAGGGTAACTGCTGACTTCCCGTGCTGTGCCCCCAGCATAGTGTAGAAGGAGTTTTCCCTCCAGGGAACACAAAGAAAAAAAAGAGCCTGGGCAAGATGTATGGAGGCCCTGGGTTGCCCAAGTGACAGGCCCACCCTATCTGCCTCGCTGGAGTGGTCTTAAGGAATGGGGAACCAATACATTCGGCGTCAGTTTGGCTACAGGAGTTGCCAGATAGTGTCTTACACACTGAACTGCCTAACGGAGTCCAAGCCGTGATTTCTGTCAGGGTTTTCTCACTTAGCCTTTTCCTATCCAGAGGATAATCACAAGGCAGTGGAGGTTATTTAGACTATTACCAGCCCAGGTATTTCTGTGCTCTCGCGTTAATGTGTTAGATGGCCGTTGAGCGGGAAGATTCCTCTGCCTTTTCACAGGTTTTGTTTTTCGTCCTGATGAGTGTCTAGCCACACTCCTCACCAGGCAAGCTTGGTGGAGGTACTGGTTTAGTCGCCTATGGAGCAGGTAGTACGGGGTTACATAATACCCATAGCGCTTTGTGCGACCTGACATAAATACTACTAGCAACGGTTACCGTTATAATGATGCTCTATAAGGACACTAAAACAATGGTACGCTCACCTGATGGCGACACAGATTTCTTCGGCAGTCGCTGGAATCCTACAAGGAGATACATTAGAACCATATATATTTATAATATGCCTAGACTATGTACTCAGAACATCATTAGATAACATAAAAGACCTCACACTAAAAAAAAAAAAGGCAAGAAGCAGGTGATATCCCGCACAGACTATCACAGATGCAGACTACGCTGATGACCTAGCAATTCTTGCAAATACACTAGCACACGCCGAATAATTACTACATAGCCTGGAGAGGGCAGCAAAGAATATTGGCCTCTATGTGAACTCCGATAAAAATGAGTTCAGGTGTTTTAAAAAGAAAGGAGACATCTTCACACTCGATGGTAAGCCTCTAAAGCCAGTAAAACAATTTATATAACTAATAAGTAATATCTAATCCACAAAAAGCGATGTTAATGCACGAATAGGGAAGGCGTGGTCGGCTATAAATAGATTATCAATCATATGGAAATTTGATCTCACTGACAAGTTAAAACGACAATTCTTCCAAGCTGTGGTTGTACGACTTAGACCCTAAAGAGGGGCCTGGAGAATAAGCGAGATGAGACCTTCACAAAAATGCTGCGTGCGATCTTGAACAAGTCTACACACGTTTTTGTTTTGTGTTTTTTTTTTGGGGGGGGGGAGTATTAGCGCGCTTGCATGAAAATAAAGCTTTCAAAGTGCGATTTCTAAAATTTTCCCAAATGTTTTACACGGTTACCACCCCTTAACCATCGCCTGATAAGAGACCTTGTGTGATTGGTTAAAGACCATTGTCGACGACCAGTCACTAGGCTTAGTTTAGCCGCCAAATTTCGAAGATCGATTCCTTCAAATCTTCCTCTTTCGCTGCTATAACCCGTCACTACAAGACGTGTTTTTTGAAGCCAGCTACCAAGAGCCGATGACGACATAAAAATCAAACTTAACTCAAGTTAAGCAAAAGACGCTCACCTCTTCATACAAGTGATAAGATAAGTTACGCAAGCACATTATTTTGCAACCTACATCTACACTCTACAATTTGTATAATTTATAACATTTGTATATCACGTTTCATACTGTATATTGCACGTTGATGTTTTGTTGTCGAATACACTGTTCTGTTTAAGCCTTGGGTTCAGTTTTCCTTACTTGTTGCCGTTATCAATCTTATCAACGTATTTGCCACAATGTTTCGACTGTACCAACTATCAGGTATGGAGCTTTGCTAGAAACAACACTTGGACGCAAGTAAAAAAAAAAAAAAAAAAAAAAAATGAAAATTTTTTTTAAAAACTTGAAAACATACCGATTTTGACATGTTTTCACTAGATTTTAAGGTATACGATTTTTTTCAAAGTTAACCAAAATTTTAAAGCTACAAATTATCTGGCCTTAGTTGGAGGCTTGCTAAAATACCTAATTCAATGTTATTTTACTAATTTTTTAATGTTGCTACACGTTTTTTTTATTCGTTTTTTTTATTACTAAAATTTCCTCTAAAGTATCGAGTTTACCAACTATCAGGTATGGTGTAACACCAAAGTATTTTACAAGAGTTGTTAAGTTTGTTGCTGTTTTTTTTTATTACTTGCGTCAATACATAGTAAAAACAAGCCAATATTGACATGTTTTCACCAGATTTTGTGGTAAATACGTAGACAAGGTAATAATAAAGGCAACAAGTAATGGAAACACGACACAAGGATTTTATGAAGTGGTGAGCGTCTCTGGCTAGCTCGAGTTATGTTTGACTTTACGTAGTCACCAGCTTCTTCTTGTAGCTGGCTTCAAAACACGTCTTGTAGTCACGGGTTATACAGCGAAAAAGGAAGATTGAAGGAAAAAATCTTCGAAATTTGGCGGCTAAACTAAGCTTAGTATTATGTGTTTTGATTGGTTAAAGGCCATTGTCGGCGACCAGTCACACAAGGTCTCTTATCAGGCGATGGTTAAGGGGTCGAATTTTTTTTTCAAAGTTAACCAAAATTTTCAAAGTTGCAAATTATCAGGCATTATTAGACTCGAGCCGTATATCCTAATAACTAAAATGTGGATAAACAGTGCAATGAACTGCGAAGCATAGTTAGACCCGTTGCAGGGTTGCTAAAAAATACCACATTGTATTTTTGTTTTTTATGAGGGCGCTCGCATGGAAATAAAGCTTTCAAAGTTCGATTTCTAAAATCTTTCCAAATGTTTCGACCGTACCAACTATCAGGTATGGTGTAACACAATGGAGCCTTGCTAGAAACAACAGTTTGAACATTATTTTCTTAGTTTTAAGGCGTTCTACAAGAGTTTTAAAGGTATTTCTACTTGCGTGAAAACAGTCAAAACTATTTGATGTGTTTTCATTAGATTTTAAGGTAGATTTTGATTTTTAGTTGATTTTCACGTAGGAAGAAATGTCTAGCCTTGTACGTGTAATTTTTGAAAAAGTGTTTTCTAAGTACTCCAAGTTTTCGAACTTACCAATTTATCAGGTATTATGCAACCCATTTATACTTGCAAGGCATAAAAGTGAAAACCTAACGTTCTAATTGTTAAGTGAGGGGATTAAAATAAAATTAAAAAAAACAACTCCCATGGGCCTTCACTAGAAGGATCCTCCGCGTATGATAAAAAGGACTGACTCCCGACCCCCAAGAGGATATCTCGACCATTAGAGTTTAGGCCTTAACTTTGTAGTCGCTTCCACGACTAGGGTGATATCCCTTGCCACAGGCAACTATTACGGGTTAATAAAGCCTAAGTCATAAAACCACCTTCTGCCTTTGTCTTTCTTTTTCGTTCCTTAAATTCCTTCCTTTTCAGCATGACTACCAAATGAGATGGGGTTAAAAGCGAAAACCCGAAGAACACGCGCCTAGAATATCCAACAACCTTTAAACCTTTAAAATTATAAAACCATTTGCTACCCCATAGTTGAATATTTGCCAGGAGTGCTATCACTTTTGCACAGTTTATAATTTGAATTCAAATCCGGATGGTTTTTTTTTATTGATATTTCGTAACCATGGTTGGACGTTCTTCTTCCTGTTTTTGAGGCAAGCATAAGAAAACAGGTTGTCTCTTGCTAATGGTCGAGATGGAAAGACGTGTTAGCTAGAATCTCACACCACACATGGTTACGAATCCAGACTTAAAGAAATTAAATTAGAATTCACTAAAATTAATGTCTTGAGTTGGTCACTAAAAATAAACGACAGTTCAAGACATTTCGACAGCAATGACTCCAGTCAATGATAAAAAGTTGAAAAAATGTATTGTAACTGTTTTGTTTAAAAATCAAGATTATTAAGTGGAACAATACGAAAAAATATAAAAGTTTTAGAAAAAAAAAAGAATATCCCTGAATTATAAACAAATTTGTTAGAATTTAAAAAGAAAAAAAAAAGTAAATAGACACTCAGAATAGAAAAAGAAGAACAGTTAAAAAAGGACAGAAAAAGCACATTAAAAAAAAAAATTAAAAATTAAAAAAAGAAATACGGCGGATCATCCGGGCCATGTCACCCACCTTATTCAATTTTTCTGAAATTTTGGCCAGATGCGGAGTATATGTTAAAGTTAGACAATTCCCAAAATTTGAGTTTCCAAATCCAAAAATTGGCGGAGTTATGTCGAATTTTAACTTTCTAAATTTGGGTAGTCGGTTGCAAACTATTGCGACTTTTTTGTCATTTATTTTTCGTCTGTAAAATGTGTTCCAGAGCAAAAATACATTTATAACCAATATTTATGAGTAGAGAATACTCGTAAAAATTGGTTATAAATGTATTTTTGCCCAGGAAATCCAAAAATGCTATCAAAAAAGTTAACCAGTTTAAAATTATGATTTCTAATTTGCAAAACTGATGTTGTAGCTTCGGTTGTGGGGAAACAACAAACTATCTTTTTGGTAAAAATAATGTTCATTATATGTGAAATAAAAATAATGTTCAGTAAATGTGAAATAAAAATTTAAAATTTTTTCTCTTAGATTTAGTGCTACATCGCGATATTGATCTGGCTATGAAAACAATCAAAAATCATAAATAACTTAAAATTGGTTGACATTTTTCGACATCATTTTTGGATTCCTCGAACAAAAATGCTTTTTTAAACCAACTTTTAGGAGTAGAGAAGCACTAGAACTCATTTTACAGACAAAAATAGTTTACAAAAAGTCGCCATTTTCGCATAAAAATCGACATAACTCCATTCATTTTCGAAATTGGAAGCTCAAATTTTGGGGAATGTCTAACTTTAACACAGTCCACACCTGTACAGAATTTCAGAAAAATTGAAGGGGGTGGGTGACAATTTTACTTTTTTCTGGATGATTTCACATGGAATTGCCCATTTGGGAGTGGGTTTTTCTTGTTTAATGGCATATCAATCTTTGTGGGTTACTTAATGCCAAAGCCATTCTTGAACAAGAACATGTAATTTCTATTACTCCCAGTTTCACTCTGATCTAAAGTGGTACTACATGTTTTGATCCTCTATATGGATAAAATAAGTACATTTGAGATAATATTTAAAATGATTGTGAACTTGATATTGGCTCTAAAGTAAAGTAGGCAGAGTGGCTCATTGTTCTGAGTAGTCTATCTCCTTTTCCCTATCGCTAGACCAGGGAGATAATCTTTTTGCATCTGGAGTACAGTGTTACACCAGAAAAATTGAAATATTTTAATTCAAATCTGGACGGTTAGATTTTGATTGAGGTTTCATAACCTTAGTTTGACCCAACGCTTCCTGTTTTGTGAGGCAAGCTTAAGAGAATAGGTAGTCTCTTGCTAACTGTCGAGATGAGAAGACGCGTTAAGGACCAACACTTAAAACAAATAAAATGGGAATTCACAAAATGTTTTAGTTGGTCGCTAATGTAGAGGCCGGTGTTGCGCGTTCCGACTTTTCAAATAATATTTAAAATGACGATAAAATAAGACACAATTTAGGCAGAAAATACAAAGAAATAAAAGAACACAATGCATATATTTAACAAATAACAAAGAAATTTATTCTGAGGTTGTTTGTATAAATGAAGAACATTTGTAGTATTCACAACTTCAAAATGAATGTCAAATTTGTTGGTAAAAATAGCTAAGTAGTATCAGATTTGTTCGATAGAAATTTGGACAAATAGAAAAAAAAATTGTGTTTACAGCCTGAAAAATGAATGTCTGATGTTAATCGCAGTGGCACAACGATGTAAATAGTACATAGTAGTAAACATGAAAACTGCGACTTAGAAGGTTGAAGTTTGTTTTTTCTAATCAGCAGTTGAATTGTTCATTCAAAGTTTAGTCGCGTACATCTGTTTTTTCAATGACAGACGGTTTGATGTCGTCGGCTGCGAACGTCGTTAGTCTTGTCTTGGAGCGGAATGGAATCTGACTCATTGTTGATTTATTCTTTCGCTTAAATATCGGCTCAGATTTCGATATTTTTATTTTTGGCGGTAAGAATTATGAGACTTCGAAAGCGCAGACGTATGTGTAAACCATACTCGTGATTAAACATATCCAATCAAATTCCGACAGTTGTATAATTATTTTTTAATCTATTTTCCTTAAGTTTGGAAAAAGAATTTTTGGCACGACTTTTATGTCTTTTTTTATTGGATATTAAATCTTATTAAATATTTTTTCTCTGAAAGTTTGAGATGAGACTTGATTAGTATTATTTGCATTATTCGAACTAAAAAAGACATTAGGTTTATAAGTTCCCAAAATTCACACTGGATAGTCCAATTGGACACATGGCCTAGTGGATGAAGGAGTTAGGTTAAGACAGTTCTAAGTGACAGTTATCGCTAGACTGCAGGTTCAATCCTGGTCAAGGGCAGCAGTAACAGAATAATAACTAACGCCTCTACCCCAGCTATGGTTAGCGGAATGAGAACAGGATACCCCCGTGGACTGAATAAAGGGTTAGGTTCAAAGTTCCGTGATGGCTCCCGATTACAAGAAGGTTCCCAAGTCCTACAAGAAATACCTGAAGAAGACCGGAGGGCACATCGGCCGAAACGTTGTACAGATAACTATGAAGATGGGGACAATAGTCCGAATAACGCAAATAATACTAATTAAATATTTTATCCTATACTAATACCAAACGACAGTGCAATACGTCTAGACAGCATCTTAAGAAGTTAAGGAGACATCTGTTAAGAATGAACCAGACCAATAGACAGAAAGCTACTTAGACCAAGCCACGAAGCAATTAAGAAAGCTGCTACTCAGAAGTAAGAAGAAATACCAAACCAAATTACAAGACAAGAAAAGACAAAACACTACGAGATTATAAGATTTAGTATGAGAGAGATATAGCCACGGGCATCTCTTATATGATACAGACCGTCAATGTCAAGACGGGAATAAGCTCATACATAAAAAAAAAAGCAAAAAGAGACTGCTATACAACATAAGTGCGAGAATACCCGGTCTGCACTCCTGCACCTTCGTTGCACAATGTCTATACCCAAACGTCATGATATTCTGTGCTGGCCAATTCGAAGGACACGAGTCAGAGAAAGGTTCACAAGGATTTTTTTTTTAAACACAAAGTCTGATAACAGGACATTGACGGAAGAGGAAGTTGTGACACTTGTGCAGTTTGTGGTAGTCTATGTCAGCGGGCAAGAAAGTTGTTGCAAGTCCAAATCGATTACTGGCTTCACTGATGTGGGTCCCTGGCTATCTTCTATCTCTGCTGCCACTGAGACGATACTATCACCCCAATAGCGGGGCTCAAACTGCTATGGACCGGATCTTGGCTGAATATATGTAAAATTTAATCTCAGACTTCTCGTCTGCGTTAACCCTTAAAATTAAAACAATTACTTATTTATTCAGAATTCGCTTCTTCAATATTCCAACCATTAGTTCCTCAAAAGAGATTTTCTCATAAGAACAGCCTTTTTGCTTTTAATACCTAGATACCTAAAGATAAAATCTTTAACTGCGTTAACTTTATGGTGGCCGTTCAATTCTCTTAAACTTTTACGGACACAAAAGATTGGGCCGTAAAAGGATAACCACCCAACCATATACATATGCCTGGGCTTTAACACATTCTACTTTTTTTCTGACCATGTTCTTCCTAAACCATAGTGTTACATTACGATTTTTGTTTGTTTTTTTAACTTGGGAAAAAGGTGGAAATAGACAAATTTTGACGTGTTTTCAGTATTTTTGATGTATTCAAAATTGAGGGGTTTTAAAGTAAAACCCCGGGTTATGAAATATCTATACTTACCTGTCTAACTAATGCAATTCACACTCAAGAAACTTTATACCATCCAAATAGACAAAAAAAATTCTTTTATTCTTAATTATCTCCCCTTTCCACAGCGACCAAAGAAAATAAATATTTCACTTTTATTCAAGGGACTCTTTAGCACCTTTCTCAACCAGGAACTTTAAAGAGGGGGAAGTATACAGATAAGTATAGATATCTCATAAACAGGGGTTTTACTTTAAAATCCCTCAGTTTATATCAATATTTATACTTACCTGTATAACTAATGCAAGAAATAGAATTTGTAGCATACTCAATCTTTTGCCAATCTGACTATCTCTAAGATGGATAATCTTGCAAATTTTCCCTCACTCACATCTCTTAAATAAAAAAAAAAGATGCAAATGTGGTTCTCTGAAGACCAATGAACCGCTTGGAGGATATCTTAGTGAAGCTCCATTAAACAAAGCCCAAGATGGAGCTAATTGCCTAGTATCATGAGCACTAATATCCTTTGAATTTAGTTGATCAGATACCTCATAAACATGTCTAATAGTGGATAAAACCAACCTTGAAATAGTACTAATCGCTGCCAGCCTATGTTGGCTCTTCTGATTGGTAATGAAAAGCACAGCTCCATTCTTTTCATATAAGTTCTTAAACAACTACAAGTACACAAAAGGGGGTCCTCAGAGTCATCTGTAAATTTTGTGAAATCTAGAATAAACCAAGGCGGCCAAGCTTTCTTTAACCGCAGAGTCTTCGCTATAAATTTTCAAAGGTCGTATACCAGCCTCCTCGAGCCTAAGATTCGACTTCCTGATGGATAAAGAATTTAGCTCGCCTACTGTAGCAGCCGAAACCAAGGCCACTAGAAAAACTGTCTTCCAAGATAAAAAAATTTTTTTTTTTAAATCCGCAGAATCTAAAGGTTCAGAGGGATGATAAGTGAGAACCTTTAGAACAAAAGGTAAGTCCCAGTTAGGGAGAAGTGGTCTCACAAAAATTTGAATTAAAAATTCCTTTTACCAAATTCGATAGAAAAAATTGAATTTATAGAACTTCTCTCCCAACCGTAGTGAATAGCTGCTCTGTTCTATATCCGGCAATAATTGAAATTCTTCAACCTCTGACTTTGTGCAAATGAATCATAAAATATGCAACATCCTTTATAGAGGCAGAATACGGGTCGATATCTCGTTCAATACATCAGCTTCTATATATATATATATATATATATGTTGCCTAGCCGCGTACATTCTCTGGGTAGAAGGTCTTTTGCTATTCTTGATATAACCCTGAGCCTTTCTAGAAAGAGATTCCTTAGGTGGGTTATGCTGGATATTTTCTATGCTACTAGATTTAGACATGCTGGGTCTGAATGCTCTATCTCATTTTCTGAGTTACCATTTATGATGTTATTGGTAACTCTCTTCGGAAGTCTATTAGCAGCTCCAGAAGGACCGGATACCATGACTGACGCGGAGCCTGTGGGACTGCCAGAAGAAGAATACATCTTTCTAGCGACACTTTCTGAAAGATCTGGTGAATCAATACTGGGGAAGGAAATGCGTAGGCATACATCTCCGTCCAAATTATGCTCAGAGCATCTGAAGAATACGCAGCATCCACTAGATTAGGGGAGTAAAACACCCCAAATTTCTGTTTTCTGGAGTAGCGAAGAGGTCTATGTTTGGACGATCGAACCTTTAAAAAATTCCACTATCCTCAGGTCCAGGCTCCATTCTGTCAACCGAGATCCCGCTTGGCCCCTCGATAGACGGTCTGCCAAAACATTCTTCTTTCCTGGAATGTGAGCTACATAAAGGAACACTTCCCATGCCAACAGACAAAGATGAAGGGACCTTGCGATCTTTTTTGTTGATGTATGCTACTACTGTGGAATTATTGCATCTTA
Organism: Doryteuthis pealeii; assembly: GCA_023376005.1. Lineage (NCBI taxonomy): Eukaryota > Metazoa > Mollusca > Cephalopoda > Myopsida > Loliginidae > Doryteuthis > Doryteuthis pealeii. The sequence goes on from CM042177.1 coordinate 12,912,246, forward strand.
GAAGAACTCTCCCCTCTGATATGAGGTAGTAGCTGAACAAGAGCTAGATAGACTACTTTTAGCTCTAGCCAACTAATATAGTTCCTTCCTTGGTGTTCATCCCAAACTCCTGCCACCTGGTGAGTATTTAAGTGAGCTCCCGGCATTTTTCTGAAGCATCTGTTCAAATAACTAGAGGCTCTAAATGGTGAAGTAGAACCCCTTTGAAGAAGTTCTCCCTGTTCATCATACAAGGTGTCTTGCTAAATAACTGTTTATAGGGATCATCTTTTTGATATTGTTCGTTCGAAGGATCCACCATAACCGAAGGTAGAATTGGATTGGTCTTATATGCAAACGAGCCCAGGGAATCAGATCTATACATGCAGCCATTAGACACAGAAGTCTGAGAAGCATGTGAGCTTGGCAGAACCTTATCTCCAAAATACAATTTATTTCTTGTACCAGATTCTGGAATATCTCCTCTGAAGGATAAGTTATTCCCTCCTCCAAATTGAAAGCTCCCAAGTACATAGGCTTTGGAGATGGAATCAATTGAGATTTCTGATAATTTATGAACAACTCCAAATCCTGGAGAAGGTCCGGTATCAAAACTACTTTCTCACCGAGAATGCGTTGATCCTGATTTTTGACTATCCAGTCATCCAGGTACATGAAAATGTATTTTACGGGACCTGAGAAATCCCCTCAGTGCCGACATCCTCTTTGTGAACACCCTGGGGCCTATTACAAGGGCATAGCTTTGAATTGGTAATGTCTCCTCTGAAAATGAAACCATAGAGACTGCCCGTGACCTAGGAAAATAGGAACATGGAAGTAAGCACCCTTCAGGTCCACAGTAATTACCCAATCGCCCCTCCGCAAGGCCTAGCGAATAGTCCTGAAAGTTTTCATCTTGAAATGAAGAACCAAAAAAGAAGGTTCTTTAACACCCCTGACCCTCTTGGGCTTTGGGAACTAATTGTATTGTTTGTTTTCCTAACAGGTCCTTCAAATAAAGATTACATATCGCGAAGACAGAGCCTAGAATGACCCTGGACGTAACATCCACAATAGATTGGAATAATTGAGATAGAGCCTGCAGAGCCTTGTCTATCTGCTACAGAAACCGAAGCGTCCATATAAGAGATTAAAGAACCGTAAGAAATGTGCCTAAGCAAAAGCCTAGCAATCGAATCTAGTATCTTAAGATACAAATTAGCAGAGTCAGAATATTTGCTAGAAAATTTATGGCGAGTACCACGTATTGGGTCCTTACTGTTAGAAGGCACTAGCCGGGGGGACAGAACTGAGTAACGTGGTGATTTAACACCATATATTTTTGGTCTCCAGAGACCTAAAACATTTTATTTTTCTCCTTGCCTGCCATTCAGAATCAACTTCTTCCAGTGCTCTAATAACAGACCCATCTAGATGCAGGTTAATAGTCTATTTCAGTCTAGGAGTCAGCAAGTGATCCGCCACGTAAAATTTGAATTCTGAGTCTCTACTCCTCTCTGGGAATATTTCATTTCAAAAGCTACCTTCGAAATAAAAGAATTCCATTCCACAGTATGTGTTCTAACTGTGTTTTCCTCCAAATTCTGCTTCAGAACTAAGACTGATATACTCAACCTCTCCGTTAGAATCGGGAGTTCGCATTGGTATGTTCAAGAAAAGAAGGACTAATATCGTCAACTGTTAACTTACCGCCAACAACTCTTTGACATGAGTATTAATCACTTGGTTCTTGCTTTTTTAAACATCAAGCTTAATCCTGATATCAATTATATCATTCAGAACTTCTTTAAACCCCTCTACTTCAGGTAGGAACCTGGAGGAGTAGGAAATGTTTGGTTCTTGTCTTTGCTCTTCTGAAAGTAATTGGAGTGGGACCTCCGTCGACAAAGACTTGTTTAGTTTTCGTTTTTCTGTAGGTGACATAAGAAGGAGCTTTGTCGAAAAAGGTTTATCTAAACTGTCATGGCTGTTGTAAAGGCACAGTTCATCTTCTCTCAAAAGGAGAATGGATGTCATAACTACCCGCTGTCTGAACTGCTGAAACATCTTCTGAAAAAAAAAAAAAAAAAAAAAGCTGCGGCCATGTCTATATACTCCACCTCCATTTTTTTTTCACAGAAATAAATTTTTTATTCACGAAATAAAATAGAATTCAACTTATGGGGAAAAATTGAAAATTCCAAAAACGATTTTCAGCTCATTAACTAAATAAAAACAGAAAATGCCGAAAAAGTGACTCACCAATTTATTCTCCTTTTTTACCAACACTTTCCTCTCTTGGGTTAATGTGTTTTTCTTTCTTTTGGTACGGTAAAAATTCAAGTAGGACTAAGAATTTTCAAACATCTCACTCGCACATCCGAATAGAAATGTAAAATATATATCTTCTTTGGTCAAGAAAGGGAAGATAATAGATTAAAAAAAAAAAAAAAAAAACCTACTCGCACGGTATATAATGCAAATATACATAAATTTGGCACAAAGCTTAAAAGGGGGAGGAGGAAGAGGCTGGTAATCACTATTCTATCTTTTTAACATAACTATCTGTAATAGGTAACTGAGTTACCTCCCCTCCCTTCTAATTACTATATAAACTGGTCAAAAATCCACCACTGTATTCTATGTAGAATAAAGCTTCTGCAAGTCCGACCGTGTTTGTTTGCTTACTACCACAATTTATTCTACATAGAATCAGTATGGAACAACTGATGCGCCCACAACGTTTCGAAGTCGAACCAGAGACACCAGATGCTGGAAAACGCTGGACACATTGGTTGGTGACTTTCGAAAATTTTCTTCAAACACTGTACACTGAAAATCCACAGCGGCCAATAAACAAACTGGGACTATTAACAAACTACGTATCTCACACGATACATGAAACGATTATGGAATGCACTACATATGAGGAAGCAATTGCAGTACTGCAGTCTACATATAAAAAGCCGAAAAACGAAATATTTTCGCGATACCTTCTGGCTACACGACGACAACAGAACGGAGAGTCGCTGGAACAATTTTTGAAGGAACTCCGGACTTTAAGCAAAGACTGCAACTTTCGGTCTATGAGTGCGGAAGAGGTTAGAGACGAGCACATTATGGACGCCTTTATTAACGGGCTCCAGAATGCACAAGTAAGACAGCGTCTTCTTGAAAACAAATGTCTTGACCTAAGAACAGCTTACGAACAGGCTCATACGTTCGAAGTGGCCCAAAAACAATCTGTATTCTACCTACAGTCTGATACGACCAGTGCTGCCTTAAACACACATTCGTCTTGTCCCCCCCCCCTCTGCATAATTCTCCGGGCCCTTCCTCTGTGACTTCTTTTTCTAACCAAGAGACTCTGGACATTTCAAACTCTACTGAGTCAGCTATTACTGCTGCTTCTACAAATCGTAAATGTCATTTCTGTGGGTATGGTCCACACCCTCGTTTTTCTTGTCCGGCCAGAAATGCTAGGTGTCGAAATTGCAAAAAATTGGGTCATTTTCTAAATGTTTCTCAATCCACACCCCCGAAAAATAATGAATCGACTTCTCTCATGCTAGCAACTATTACAGCTGCCGCTCCACACTGCCTTTGGAAAAGCATAATAAAAATTAAAATTAATGGCATTTTTATTGATGCTTCGTATAAAAACCTCAGACTTTCGGTAATGAAAAATCTTTGTAGTGACGTAATACTAGGGCATGATTTTCTTCGACATCATTCTCGTATCGAAATTCCTTTTGGTGGACCCAAGCCAGCTCTTAGCATTTGTGGCCTAACAGCAGTCATTGTCGAGTACCCGTCACTATTCAATAATTTATCTCCAGACTGCAAACCTATAGCAATGAAGTCGAGACGGTACTCACTGGAAGATAAACATTTTATAAAAACCGAAGTTACGAGAATGCTTGAGGAAGGAATTATTGAAACTAGCGAGTCTCCATGGAGGGCCCAGGTATTAGTAACCTCTTCTGAGAACCACAAAAAGAGACTAGTAATTGACTACTCTCAAACCATAAATAGATTTACTTTGTTAGATGCTTACCCCCTACCAATGATAGACGACATCGTAAGTGAAATTGCCAAATACAAAGTATACAGTACGCTAGATCTCAGAAGTGCCTATCACCAAGTGGCTATCAAACCAGTAGATCGGCCCTATACAACTTTTGAAGCAAATGGTCACCTTTACCAGTTTAAAAGGATACCGTTTGGAGTAACAAATGGCGTTGCCAGCTTCCAGCGGATTATGGACAGAATAATTACTGATGAAAAATTGGAGGGTACCTTTGCCTATATTGACAATGTGGCAAAATTATGTAGACCATAATCATAATCTGAAACGATTTATGGTAGCCCTTAAGAAATATAACCTGACACTGAATGACGATAAATGCGTTTTTGGCGTAGACACCATCCATTTACTGGGGTACACTGAAGAAAGGTTTAATGTCACCAGACCCAGAACGACTGAAGCCCCTACTAGGATTGCCCATTCCTACCAATATGCGTGCCCTAAAAAGAGCTCTGGGTATGTTTGCACACTACTCTCAGTGGATTGCTTCTTTTTCAAGCAAAATTCACCCATTGGTGAAAACGGACAGTTTTCCTCTTTCTTCCACAGCTTCCACTTTTAAAAATCTAAAAAAGGATATAGCTAACGCGGCGATTACAACTGTAGATCCTGCTATTCCTTTGGTAGTGGAGACAGATGCATCTGATTACGCAATTGCTGCCTCTTTAAGGCAATCTGGACGCCCTGTTGCTTTTTTTTTCAAGGACCCTGTCGCGTTCAAAACAGCGACACTCAGCAATTGAGAAAGAGGCTTATGCGATAGTAGAGGCACTTAGAAAATGGAGGCACTATTTAATCGGAAGACACTTCAGATTAATTACAGATCAAAAATCCGTTGCATTCATGTTCAACACCAGGACCACCAGTAAAATTAAAAATTAAAAAATAGCTAGATGGAAAATAGAACTCTCCTGTTTTTCTTTTGATACTATCTACCGACCTGGTAAAGAGAATGAGGTAGTTGACGCACTATCGAGGGTGTGTAACGCGATGCCAAACACGAATGAGCTTCGTACGTTACACAATGAGCTGTGCCTCCCAGGCATAACAAGGATGACACATGTGGTACGGACCAGGAATCTACCATATTCCACGGACGATGTAAAAAAAAAATGATAAAATCGTGTAGAATATGTGCAGAGCACAAACCACAGTTTTTCAAACCTAAAATCGGGACCCTGATAAAAGCAACTCAACCATTTGAAAGGTTAAATCTTGATTTTAAGGGTCCCCTACCATCAAAAAATGGGAATAGTTATATGTTGACAGTCATTGACGAATATTCGCGATTCCCATTTGCATTTCCTTGTCCAGACACATCAGCAAATTCAGTTATACAGTGCCTATACTCTCTATTTGCCATTTTTGGAGTTCCTGCTTACATCCATTCAGACCGTGGAACCTCTTTCATGTCCGGACAACTTAAACAATTTCTTCATGAACGGGGAGTGGCCACTAGCCGAACGACACCTTACCCTCAGGGTAATGGCCAATGTGAACGCTATAATAGCATAATATGGAAAACCATACAACTGGCCGCCGCAACTCGTAATTGTCCTATCTCCCACTGGGAAGAACTCCTTCCTGAATCTCTGTGTACGGCCACAAATGTCACGCCTCATGAGAGGTTCCTCCCCTTTCAAAGAAGAGGCTCGGCGGGTACTTCACTTCCTTCCTGGCTCTCGAGACCAGGAACGGTTCTTCTGAGACGTTTCGTCCGTCATAGTAAGAATGACCCAATGACAAATGAAGTGGAACTTATTGAGGCGAATCCACATTATGCCCTCGTATGTCACATGGATGGAAAAGAATCCACTGTTTCTCTCAGAGACCTTGCACCCGCAGGGGATGTACGTGCGCCTAATATACCTTGCAGGGAGGTGTCTACATCTCAAGACCCTTCCACATCAACTGAAGGCCAACCTGTCGGCATTGCACCATATGACTCCTCTACGAATTCCCCACAACTATCAGATACGGAGTCCATATTTTCTCAGGAATCCCAAAATGCCCAAAGTCGGCCAGATGTGGATGATTGCCCAATTGTTCAGAAACGGGCCCACCCCCAAACTGATTCGGAACCCCTGTTTTCGGAATCACAACTTCCTGCACGAAGAAGGAGACGCATCTTTACCAACTCGGGGCTGAGAGAAGGAACCCAGCCCGAGGTATCTTCAGACCAGGAAACCGATGATCCTGATTCTACTCCCAATGTTGAACTGCCACGACGTTCGAACAGAACCCGCAAAAGCCTGGGCGATGGAACGACTTCGTCCAGTATGACTAAAATAAAATTGGGGGAGAATGTAATAGGTAACAGAGTTACCTCCCCTACCCTTCTAATTACTATATAAACTGGTCAAAAATCCACCACTGTATTCTATGTAGAATAAAGCTTCTGCAAGTCCGACCGTGTTTGTTTGCTTACTACCACACTATCCTCATTTGTGACACGATTCATTCTACAATTTTCCTTTCATCATAAAACCTATTCGCACAACAGTCACCAAGTTTTCATTCACTCTATGAAAATCCTACACCTAACCCATATTTACATATTCATGAGGGAGGGGGGAATTATGATATATATATATGTACAATTAAAAAACCCAAATAAAAAAATGAATGAAAAAAAAAAAATTAAAACATTTTTGTCAAAATAAAATGATTATTAGTATTGGCTCCTAGCACGATATAAGGTTTCTTGAGTATGGTTTGTGTTAGTTATACAGGTAAGTAAAGATTAGGTATACCCAAAAATCGGCTGCTAAAGTCAGCTAATGTTTTTTAAAAACAAATTAGAATTAATTAAATCGATTATTTAAGGTCAAACCATTGTCTAAATTGATGAATAGTAACATCAATAAAAAAATATTACACATTTAATTCATTTTTAATACATTTAAAACGAATTTTTGGTTAATTTCGATAGCGTGGCCATTAACGCTCTTGAAATATGGCGTGTTTACAAAATTCATGTAACATAAGCGATTTTTTTAAAATTACCAAAAATCAGGAAATTATCCGATTTTAATGAAATTTTCAGTATATATTTATTAATGAACTTTATAATGTATCAGTTATTTTATTTCAAAACTAAGTATTTTTGCTATGAAAAATTAATATATAAAATTCATTTAGATATGAAAATCCTGAGGTAAGTTTAAAATGTTATATTTTTAGATTCGCGAAATAAATATCTATTTAATGCAAACCTTATTTTAGGTGCATAAAGTAATAAGTTTCGAAGAAAAACTCTATTGAAAATTTAGCCCACCCCCTTTTTAAGCAGAAAAAATATTCATGTATATTTTTTTTCTTTTATAAGATAAAAGCCAATTAAATAATTATCGAAATGAGTAAAAAAGAAATCTAAAAACTTTTTTTTACGTGTTATTTATCGATTTTCGGTACTTATTTTCTCATAGAAAATCCTCCGTAAAAAAAATGTTCTTCATTTCATAACTTCGGTCTTTTATCTCTTTATTTATACTGTAATTAGAACAGAAAACTGACCAACGCGCCAAAATATTACGCCCCCAAAATAGGGGGGGTTAACATTAAGTGACCTGAAAAAAATCAGAAAGTTTTGAAATAAAATAAATAATGCATTATAAAGTTAATTCATTGAATCAACACTGAAAATTTCATTAAAATCCGATAATTCCCTGATTTTTGGTAAATTATTTTCTGTAGGAAAGGAGGTTAAATTCATTTTGTCAAAAACAGAGTTTAGGTCAATTTTGGGTATACCTAGTACATATATAGATATAAGCAGTAATTCCTCCATTTAAGTGATGTGAAATTAGCGGTCGAAGATCAAGGGACCTTAAAAAGAAAAGGTATAAATTGTCCTCCCTTGCCTCGAGAACGAAGGATTTGGAAATTTCTCCGTCAAAATTGACGTTTTTTTACGTAAAATCATCTATCTATAAAGGGCAATTGAGTGTATATGTATGTCCGGAGGAAACTTCGAAAATAAAACTAATAAGGACAAAGTAAATATATATATACACACACATTCACTATCACCAGGATCTGATTTATATTCGGGAAGATGATTATAAAATAAAATTTAAATGATAACAGCATTTTCATTTAATATTTTAGATAGATTAACATTTCTTTTCAGAGTAACTGGATTAATGCAAGGTCTATTTTTTTTTTTTTTTTTTTTTTTTTTTTTTTTTTTACATAGGGATTTAAATGGGGCATCCACAAGGATTCAACACACGAATCAGTAATAATCGTGCAGGACTAACTTTTTTAAAATTCCCCTCTACCCAGTGTTATAATAGAAACAGATATCTCTTGATTCACAATTTTTACTAACACAATGCATCCACTCACCAACAAAACAATTTAAAAAGAAAAGACAAAACACTTCGGTAATAACATAAGTTACTGACATCAACGGATGTTAACCCCGTGACAGTGAAAATGAAATGAACAAAAAAACAAATGTTCTACGCATAGGCTCCAGTAAAACTTCCGGTCGAAAAACAAATGTATAAACAATTAAAAATATTTTCTATTTAATGTTTTTCAACCAATAAATAATCTTCCCCCCAAACCCTTCAAAAGCCTTCTCGAGCCTCTCAACTGTTATATATGCAGCCGGCTTAAAGTAAAAAAAATCAGTTAATCGTAGACAACCAGAACCGACACACCAGGCCGAGATAAAGGAACCGCCATACTATACCCACACCACACCCTGCGTCACGCAGAGCCAGAACTGACTTTCAACCCCAAACCTGTCCTCATTTCACCAAGCAGCGAAAAGGAATTATCATCTCAACAATTCCAGCTTTTGTTTATTTTAAATAAACGAAATTAATCCAAACTTTTTCGTCTATTTTTTTCTTTTGCAAACCATACGCATTTTTGTGATATTACATTATTGTCAGCGTGTCGCAAAAGAAATATGGACTATACAAAATTAACTCGCCCCGAAATTCTTGACTTTATCAGAGACCAGGAGAATAATCTCCACGACTCAAGAACTCGCTCAACACCTGTAAGACCGAAATTGATACAAGAAGTGAAAGCCAACATAAACCGAATAGTGGACGCCCTGGATCATGCCAAACCAACACCATCAACAGCCCAGAAAGCCGACAACTACAGTCTATTAATGCATCAGCAATCCTTACGTGACGTCATGAGACTTAAAAACAACTTCAATCCTGGAAACGATGTGAATCAATTCATCACCAGCTTAAACAAGGTCTATATGATCCACGTCACGCCCGAGCTTACCAACTATCCTAGATTGGAGACTGAATTTGCTAAGGATTTACTCGACCACGGCATTTTTCAGCAGATGGCAGACTCCAAACAGGACACATCCACCTTTGAACAACTGAAAACATACCTCGTAGCGACCCATGGCAGCCAGATGACAAACTTCAAACACCTTAGTCGGGTTTGGGATCTACAACGAGACGGCGAAAAGTTGACAGATTTCGTTGGCCGACTCGAAAACACAATCAGAGAGGCCACTGTTCCATAAAAATATATATACAAGAAGGACAACAATTCAGAATTAACCGTTGATACACTTTTCTCGGTCATAGGCGCAATGATGATGATGAAGGTCAAAACTTGGAATTCAAACCTATACCCCCACCTCGTCAAAACAATGAACTACCATTACACGGCAAGAGGTATAGCATGTGAAGCCCAACGATACATTGATCGGGGTGTAAAGACTGATGACAACCTCACACGACACCGCATACTACACCCATAAACCACAGCGATGGAGTTGAGGAAACACACCCTTTAAACTTAAACTGCCACTATGAACGAGTGGCCAACCACCGCGCTCGCAACAGACAAATGCTACCACATCACATAAACGTAACGACTACCATACAAAGGCCGCGACCACAACCTAGAACCCACCATATGCTGGAACTACACCATGGGTCGCGCTTGCTTCTACGGCCAAAACTGCCCATATCGTCATCCGCCTCTCACTCAGGCTCATGTCACAGCAACGGATGAGGACACACCATCCATAAACACTGAAGAGCAAGATTTTCGGTATGAACCAGACGAGATGTGATGACCCAGTCTCCGCTCTTCCACCCTCGACATCACATATACAACCTCCAGAGACCTTCCGCACAGATCACCGCTCGTCAATTCTACCTTTACCGTCGAAGGCACTAAATTATCCAATGCAGCAATGCGGGACTCTGGATGCTCCACTTGCATTGTGCCAATCTCTCAACTGCCTAAAGAAGCTAGAAAACACATGACCCGTTCCGACGTTCACATAAAATGTATCAATGGCAGCATCACTGCCATTGGAGAACTAAACTGTGACATCACCAACTCCCATTTTCGGAGAAATCACTCCTATACAATCAACAACCAGGATGCAACTGTTGAGTTCAGACGAACCATTTCATCGGGTCTTGGACACACACAAGCCCCGCTAATATGGGCACACAACCACGTCGGCACAATCAACAACAACCCTGTGTACGGGACTCAAACTATTAGCAGCAGCAAAAGACGACATTACAGCAACGTCATTACCTCTCCACCGGGCACTGGAAGAGAAATTGCGCTGGCTAAAACAAAATACGGGACTATCACTCCCAAACCACCCGAACCACGACGAACTAGAAGGTGTAACGAACCTACTTCTTCGATACATCGACATCCTCGGTACGCAAAGAAAAAAATAGAACAATTCGAGTCGTTGCAAATTTTAAAAGGACCCTAAATAAGGTACTAATCGATCTTGACCCATACCAAGGATCGACCAACTATTCCACAGGATCGGAGAAGGCAATAAATACTTTGCCACTCTCGACCTCCGCAGCAGGTATTGGCAAACAGAAATCGATGAACGCGATCGCTACAAAACGGCGTTCACATGGAAGGACAAATGTTACCAATACACGCGGCTAGCTTTTGGCCTCACGTCGGCTGGACAAATCTTTCGATGCATAGCAGAAGCCCTGGAGACTGTCACATCTCACTCGAACATATCTTTCTATATCGACGACAACCTGGTCCATGCATAGACATTCGAGGAATACATACTCGCACTAGAGCAGCTCTTCGCCGCCCTTCGCAAATTCGAACTCAAACCCGAGAAATGCACTTTTCTTGCCACTGAGACAAAATACCTCGGGCGGATAGTGACGCGATGGATTCAAGGCCGATCCAGAATACGTTCGTGCCATCAAGGAAATGCAACCCCCAACATCAAAACAGGCGCTACAAAGCCTTATCGGCCGATTAGTATGGGTCAGGCAATTCCTGGAGACTCGCTTGCACGATCAGATAAGATCTGACACGTTCTCCAACCTTATGGGTCCCATACACGAGCTAACCAAAGCAAATAAGGCATTCATATGGACGGAGGAAGCCGACAAGGCGTCCCGAAAAATAAAAACTCGGCTCTTCACCACCGATCATCTCGTTTCCAGACTTTCCCCAGCTGTTCACTCTTACCACCGATGCCAGCGACGTGGCCTGTGGTGCCATTCTAATGCAGGAGGCGGACAACGGAAAGAAAAGAATTATAGCTTTCGCTTCGCACACTTTCAACGCCACGGAACAAAATTGGTCAACAGCGGAACGAGAGGTGTATGCAATAAAATGGGCGATTGCAAAATTTGATTATTTCCTGCGTAATCGCCCCTTTGTCATCTTCACCGACCACAGGTCGTTAATTTACTTGGACAATCGAGAATTCAATAATGCCAAGATACGTCGCTGGCAAGAAGAGATTTCGTTGAAGGAGAATCAAATGTTTGGGCCGACATGCTCAGCAGATGACTAAAAAGGGTTAAAACGACGACCGACCCTACGCCGGCGGGGAGAGTATTCAAAATAGAGGGATCCGATATACACATTTATATCCCGTCATGGTGATATCAATGGTCTACAACTCATCCCCAAGACCCACACATCACAAGGTACCAAATGCCACAAGCACATCGCGGACGCATTCTTCGCGTACCACTATACATCCAACATCCCAACCGAAAAGAATTGCGATCACTTCGATATAGCAGCTGAACAATCAGACAATTTACTCTCCGGAATCATTAGAGCTATCCAGGCAAAGGATTCAAGCAAGGGTTTTCGTATGGATCCCAACGATCATTGGACACCCCTTTACCAAAAACACTTCGATAAATTCTTCTTAGAGCCCGGTAGCGCCGTCTTGATGATTAGAGACAGTACGCATTCCCAAGGCTAATTGTGCCATACAGACTTCGCAAAAATTCCTATATCAAGCCCATGACTGTATCAATCACTCAGGTGTCACTCGTATGCACGCCCACTTAGCCAGCTATTGACTATTCAAGAATCGTGACATCGAAACATAAGTCGAATCCTGTGATGTTTGTGCCAAACGGAAGGGAAATTATGGCAAACGCCGGCACTGGCCTTGCCGGCCATTGTAAACGTGGAGAAAAGCCGTTTGACATAATCTACGTTGACAATGCCCATCTCGAAGGGAAAACGTTACATCCTAACCATACTTGACAGTTTCAGTCGTCATCTCATGGTTGTACCTTGTGCGAGAGAGAGCCATCGACGCCGCTCGAGGACTATACAGTTTTTTCCTTCGTCACCGGGAAATACCACGAATCGTATCGTCTGACTGCGGGACCCACTTCACAGGAGAGATATACAAGACATTTTGCGAGCTGATGTCGATCACGCAGGAGCTGCACTGCCCCTGGCGACCGCAGAACTCGGGTAATATTGAACGACAACACCGTACAATAAAATAATGCCCTCTTCATGCTGTGCGAAGACAGAAACTGAGTGGACAGATGTATTCGAATCCGTCATCTCATCCATGAACACGACGATTAACAGATTTATCGGCGTGTCGCTATGGCAAACAACGAAGTCGACCATAAATCAGATGCTAGGCTGAACCAGCTCGTATTCAAGGATCCAATACGGGTTGGAGATATGGTGCTATTACACCGTCCTCAGTCTACCATTGCACATTCATCTCACTTGAATTGGATCGGCACCTTTGAAGTGTTAAAAACATACGACATGGTGATTCAAGTGAGAAACGAAAAGGGTGAAACCGACTGGGTCCACCGAGCCCACATTCGTCGCCTCACGGGATTGCTGCAACTCTTCTAGATGGCGGAAGAACTGCACACTCCATGTTTTGTCTGCCCCTAGATGACAAGAAAATCCTCCATGTAACATTAACTCATCAAAGGCCAAACTCCTACAAACCTGCAAACTGATTATTTGGGATGAAGCAACCATGAGCCACAAACGAGCAGTCAAAGCCTTAGACTTGGACACTGCAGGATTTAAAAGACAATATAAAAATAATGGGAAGGGTAACTTTGGTTCTTGCTGTTATTCCTAGAGGAGCAAGAGCTGATCAGATCGATGCCTGTCTGAAAAAGTCTTATCTCTGGGATCATATTCAGAAAGTAAGCCTTATAATTAATATGCGAGTGCATTTAAATATTCGTAATGCTGATGGTGAATTTGCCATCCAGCTTCTAAATGTGGGGAATGAACTTCTGGACCAGGACTCTCATAACCAAATTCATTTGCCTTTTCAAACCATTCAGACAGAAGATGAACTGATTACCAGAGTCTTTCCAGATGTTCATATTCAACACTCTAATAACAAATGGTTCTGTGATCGAGCACTTTTAGCACCAACAAATGTCTCAGTGAAAAAAATGAATGTTACCTGGAGAGGAAAAAGTCTTATAGACTGTTGATAATATCAGTTCAAGGGACCAAATTATCAATTATCCTGCAGATTTCCTCAATAGTCTTGAACCAACAAAGACTGCTCCACATATATATTTACCAACCCCTCCGTATGAGCAGGATGTGACACAAGGTCAATTTCTTAAGCGGAGTTCAACAGGTTTGAATGCAGAGTTTTCCTTCTTCTAGACCGGTTACCTACCCAAGGCTGAAGGGCCCAATCTGCCCTACTATTTACCCATAGCTGGAGGGAGAATTTGATTCATACATTTCCCAAGGGTATTAGCACTAAGTGAAATGCAATTACTGCTCTACATAATCTTTTACTAAAGCTTGGGGCCTGTTTTGACGCATGTAAAAATGTGACGAAGAACGAGTACTACCGTACTCATTTAGAAAAAGAGCAAGACATTGTCTTGCCTGCCTGAGTCGAACCTGCGCCCTCCCGAATGCAAAGAAGTGCGATTTGGGCGCTGGATGTGTCCGGATGATAAGGGGAAATGGCACTATAAGTAGAAGTGGGGTGACGGCAGTAACAGTGTTGCGACTTCAGCTACTAGTAGACGACGACAGTGTTGTAGCCTGTGAATAAGGCGTTTGACTAGCTTCTGTTTGACCCCCCCTCCCCAACAAAGAACATTTACTTGAAATCCCATAATTGTGCAAAGAAACCAAACCAATCTTAAACAGACTGGAGATCGAAAGACTGATCATTTATTTATTTCCCCCCTCTATTTTTCCTTCTATAAAAAAAACAACTTAAAAACGCTTGTAGAACACCTTAAAACTATGGAATTAACATTCCAACTGTGGTTTCTAGCAAGGTGCCATGCCCATATATTTTATCTGATAGTTGGTACGGTGGAAATGTTTGGGGAAATTTTCGAAATCGAGGTTTGAAAGCCTTTTTTTTTTTTCCAAACGCGCTATTAAAAAACAAACAATCTGTGTAGCAATATTGAAAATTAATAAAATAACATTGAATTCGGTATTTTTAGCAAGCCTCCAACGGATCTAATCATGCCTGATAAGTTTGCAACTTTGAAAATTCTGCTTAAATTCAGAAACTTCAAAATCAAATTTTAACTACGTTTTGACGCATGTAAAAAAAAAAAAAAAAAAAAAAAAAAAACTTAAAAACGCTTGTAGAACGCCTTAAAACTATGAAATTAACATTCCAACTGTTGTTTCTAGTAAGGTACCATGCCCGTACAATTGGTACGCTCGAAACATTTGCTAAGATTCTTGAAGATGTCCTAATCAACCTGTTTTGACGCATATTAAAAAAAATTGGGATACTATGATTGAAGACGAACATGGTCAGAATAAATAAATAAATGAATAAAAAGAGAATAGGTTAAAGCCAGGCATAAGTAAAAGTGGTGGGTGGTTGACCTTTTTACGAATCCAAAGATTAGGCCGTAAAGTTTAAGAGACTTGGACGACCACCATGAAGTTAGGCCACTTAGTGATAATATCTTATGCACCCAGGTATTAAAAGCAAAGAGGCTATTTTTATGAGGAAATCTCTTTTGAAAAAAATTAATGTTCGAAGTGTTGAAGACACTAAGTCTGGAAAAAGATTTAATTGCTTTCATTTTAAGGGTTAATGACGACTAGAAGTCGGCGATTGTATTCAAATCATTTCCCGCAGAAAACTGCATGTTTCCATAGCATCCATCTTCAGAACTGAATCACAGTGCGTTTTTTGTAGTTGACAGAAGTTCATGCATTTTCAATTGTCCCCTTATTAATTTTAGTCAGGCACTGTTGCAATTGGTTGTGTGGATGGTTTTTGATTTTCAAGAAGTCATCCACGTATGATGATCCATCGATCATTCAATTTTTGAAGTTTGTCTGTTAGGTCAGGGTATTTATTTTCTTTATATTTTGGGGATTGTTTTTGTCTTATTCGTTGATTGGGTCATACTAGCATAGAATTGTTTCCCCATATAGTACTTAACATTCCTTTTGGCCATCCTCAAATTTGGAAAGCTTTTTGGAAAGGTGGAATCTTTGTGGTTTTATTTGTGGAAACAATGATTTTTTCTTTCATAATTACTGCTCCCTACCCACCAATAAATTGTCTATGGGAATTACCGATGGAGAGACCCATTCGCATTGACAAAACAAGCCTACAAGAATGATATACTAAACCCGATTGTGACCACAAGCACCCATGTTCCGTCGGTTTCGCTAGTTATGTCAGGGGCACACAGTGATGTTATGAATCTCAAATTGATTGACCCTTGCCACCGTTTTCTAGTAATTATTTTAAAACTGGGATGGGTGTTGATATGTATGTGGTTAATCAATTTAACTAATATAAACGATCGGGACAGTTGACAATAAGTTTAGGGCATGACGTTACTAGCCGATTGATCGGTTCCGGTCCCTCCGACCGCCCGTCTAGCCCAAGTAAGGACCAAAGTGGAGTGTTTCAGCTACCAGGATCCTTTCATAAGGAATCACGGGGAACCACCCAAAGTTAACAGGTGGCTGTTTAGAGGTGATCCCTCTACAGAGGTGCAGTTAACGTATTATACAGCCCCAGCCGACATGGCGGCTAAGCATCGTTGGTCATGCTGAGATGATTAATCAGCAGTGAACATTTTAGAAAATTCACTCAGCATCGTTTCTTTGCGAGCGGTAAGGTGTTGTCCAGCTATTCCAACATGTGAACGGTATAATAGATTATAACTGGAAACACAGCTCAATATCAAATTGGGAAACGCTACTACTTGAGGTACTACAATCTATGTAGTTTTTTTTTTTTTTGTACTGATACCAATGCCATGCCCTACGAAATACACTTTTCTAACCAACAGTGGACACCTCGTAGCCATTTCTTATTTACTTGATTATCTATGCCAAGTTCTCTCCTTTTATGTTACTAAGTTCATCTCTATATATAATGGAGATAGATTGCATTTCTGTCTGAAGCCGAAACTACGTCACGGCTTACGTCACAGATTCCACAATAATCTAAAGCATTTATCAATGAGAACCTAATTTATAATCAATATAGCTTACACATAAAATTTAAATAAGGACATTGATTTATATACACTATGAAGTTGTCGTTGTAATATCCGATGGTCTAGGCGATTTTTAACGAATCTTTCAATAAATGCATGTTTAGTTATATACATTTTTACATAATTATAGATACAAATCAAAATAATTATCTAATTTATAAAGTTTTGCGAGAAATTTATCTATAAATAAAATAGAGTCACTTATTCATGTTACCTTAAATTCTTATCTGAGATTTTGTCCGTATCTGCTAACGGAAACAGATACGGACAAACTCTATGGTAACGAAAAGGAACGTTTAAGCTATTAAGTTATATAAGATAATAAATAAATTCATAAGAATAGAGGGGTCATTTTTTAATATATTTCATTGACTAAACTAAATGTTTGTTGACGTTTGAAAGCAATTTATGGAAAATAGTGATAGATTTCAAGTTGATGAATTTTTAAACTAACATTCGTTCAATTTTAATAATATTTTGGAGAATTAAGTAATTTAACAAAGATATTTTCAAAACAAAACATTGTTTACAAGAACTCAGTTGATGCATTTTAGGTAAGTAATTGATTTTAAAAAATGTTATTGTCATGCGAGTTCGTTATTTAATTTATTCTTCAATTCTTTCAGTTTATATTTATTAAAAGTTTTATTTTATTTAAGGAAGAAAAATAAGTTATTTGCGGAGATATATTTATTTGGGATTTGACTTCTAAAATGTAACATGGACGTAGACGGAAAAGTTTTGTTTATTTGGCGGACCTGAACTTTTGGACCCCCCCCCCCCATAAAATTTTTGTTTTTAATTTTTGTTATTTTTCTTCAATGGATTATTATCGATTAAACACCAATCTATCAGATTGTAAAAAAAATAAAAATTCTAAAAAGTTCTTTAGTTTTCGAGTTTTCAGAGTTTTCCCCGTATCGTAAATCGATACCCCATATCGGAACCGCGAATTGGGGTTTAAGGCTAGTTTTTTTTTTTGTTTTTTTACTGATCAATTAAAGAAATTTATTTATAACTTTTGCTCAATATATTTTAATTTTGTATTTGCAAACTTTTATTAATGTAACTGTAACACCTTTTTTTTTTAACTTTGAAAAAACGTAAACCTACCAACTTATTTTTTGTTTACATCTTTTATGCTGGAAAAGATAAATTTTGTTTAAAATCTGTATTTTTATTATTCAGTGTAGTGTATTATCTATTTAATAAATAAAACACTGAATAATAAAAACAAAAACACCCTTTTATTTTAATAAATTTTATTACGATAAAAAGGAAGAGTGTTTTTTTTATTATCATTCAGTGTTTTATTTATCAAAATAAAAGATTTTTTAATCTCTACAGATGTATCTATTAAAATAAAAGGAAGAATTTTTAAAAAAATGTTTTGGCATTGTTGTTTTTTATTACTTTAATTGATTTATTAATTTTACTTGGATACTCCCACTCCCCTCAGGCTATATTTTTCAAAAGTTTATTTTTACACCGCCCGAAGGGCGGTTTTGTTTTACTAGTACTTATAAGTATGATCCATTAGCTGAGGTACAATTACTGAAAACAAACCCACAATATGTTCACGACAAATTCAACAATCGGTGCGAATATCAGTAAGGGAGATGGCCCAGAAAGGAATAAAGACAATTTTACAATCATTAATGAAACTATTATGCTGGTCGATTTAGACTCGAAAAAGAAGTGAATCAGAGGAAAAAGCTTACCAGGGCATAACCGATATCATTGGAAGCGTAATTTTATTATCTGAAAGAAAAGAAAATCTCCTCTGTTATACGCTGTCGGGAAAAAATGAAAACTACTCACCTGCAATCTTCTGAGGGAAGAAAGCAGGAATGAAAAATGCGTAGGAATTTATACTTGTGGTTGGTGTCAACTATTATTTGATTGGTCGAATTGGTAGATAAATATCCTGTCACCACTCACGAAGGCACTTTCTTCAGGACTTTTTTTTCTGGACTATTTATACGAGACCTAAAGTGTCAGTTCCTTTTTTACCCAGTTGCAAGGTCGCAACAAGGTTTGTTGCAAGCTTTTTCCCTATTCAAACCCGACCAGGAGGTCTTTATTGGTGTACTCAACCAAGTCTACTGGCAATTTGCCATACATTGCAACAGACCCTTGTGTCTTCTATCTATTTCTCATTCTAATACCCCCTATTGTTTATGATGGCAACTGACCAGGGGACAACTTTGGAGGACTTGTTAGACGTCCAAGAACGATATAAGGACATCATCAAGTTTACCTTGGAGAAGTTGGAAAACAGGGAGGTACTGGACGCATGTGCGTTAGAGAACACCCGAGTTAATGTGGACGGTTGGCTAGGAAAAGTGGATCAAGCTCAGGAAGAATTGATCAGACTGCTTCCCAGAGATAGTCTGGCCGCACATACCTACGACCTGGTCGAGTTAGGGAAGGAGTAAAAAGGAGTTTTGAGGCGTTGGCCACGGAGGTTTACGAAGATACGTTTCCCCCTCCTTCTCCTCTACAGGATACATCCCAACCCCTCCAGAGTGCCGTTTCTTTGTCCAGACCAACAGTCAAATGCCCCACATTTGATGGGTTGGATCCTGACAATAAATTTGCCCTAAGGGATTTTCTAACCAGATTCGAATATTGCACCTCTGGGTTGCGATCTAAAAGGGAGAAACTAACATATTTGAAGACTTGCGTCACTGGACGTCCCTTTAGATTGATACACAATCTGGAGGAAACCTCAGACAATTATGAGGCGGCCTTGCAAATTTTAAGGGATAACTACTGGGACAGAGAAGCTATTAGAGAAGAGATATTCTCTAAGCTATTCAAACTTTCCTCCCAAAATAGTGATTTTGAAATGATCAAGGATTATTTATCCCAAATCAAATATGAATTGGCACAGCTGGATAAAACTTTGGGGTATCGGTTTCTCAAAGAAGGTTCTGGAGGTGGAGCCCTGGTAGCTCATATTATTTTTCGTAGATTGCCTCAAAGGCTTAAGGAAGAATTGGTGAGGTCTGTGGGGACGCCCTATCCCCCGTTAAACTCTATTTTTGATACGAGTATCACAATCCTCAAGTCCTGGAAAGCTTTACAACCGGAAGGGAGACCGAAGATTTCAATGTTTGCCGATTCCAGTAGAACCTCACAATTAACAAGGAAGGAGGAGGTGGTGACTCCAACGGTAGAGAACTTCCACATCCAACAGGAACAGGAGACCTGCAACTTCTGTCTACGAGAAGGACATTCTTCAAAGAATTGTGCGGATTACATCACCTTTCATCAGAGAAGGAGACGCTGCCAGGAGTTAGGACTGTTACCGATGCACCTACTCCAGTCATTTTTACAGAAATTGTCCAAGGAGGAAAGGCCTAAGGCGCCCTTGTGAGCAATGTTCCTCCTCTGACCATTCTACAACCATGTGTCCCATGCCAGATCATCCAATAAGTGGCTGTATCAATGCAGGATTCAGTGACCATCAATGTATCCTTCCAATAACAACCGTCACTCTACGGCACGGGAGCAAATCTGTCTAAGTAAGATGCCTGGTAGACACAGGAAGCCAAAACTCATTTCTGCGGGGAGATTGTACGCGACCTTCATTGTGACCCAAGGTCGGTTCGTAGTGTCCAGATGGAAATTGTCACTTTCCTGGGTAAAAAATGCTGTCGGTTACAACAAATTACGACGGTGGTGCAATTTGCATCAGGTTTGGAGCGGCAGCTACCCATCTTGGTTAAGGAAAACCTGGAATTACACCATAAAGTGAAACATCTACCAGTGATCATGGATAATCTCAAGGCGCTGAATTATACTTTGGATACAGATCTGGGGAGAAACACCAACCTGAAGTTGGGGGGATTGATAGGAATTGATCTTTTTCAATTCTTAAAACCCATCGATACTATCAAATGTATGAATGGAACAGCTTGGCTCACTCAGCGGGGTGTGATACCCTTTGGGAATCCGAGGAGCTTTATGTATCCTCATCAAATCAAGTCAGCCGTCCAACTTAAGGAGCTAAATTATGCAGAGGTCATGAAAACAATTGAATGTCCTGCTTCTTTGGTCAATAGTGTTCTTCAGGCTAGCCCTTCGTATACGGATCCCTATGCAGAAGTTTTTGAGAATAGTGCCGTGGATAGGGGTCTTGAATGGATATTCAGCCTCGAATCTTTGGGTCTTTCAGATGGAGAAGCCCTTTCTGATTATGATACTCGGATGATGGAGGAGTTTATGGCCAACATAGACTATAAGAATGGACAATATTGGGTCAAATTACCTTGGCATGAGGATAAACTGACTCGGGTTAATTCTAACCATCATGTAACCCTCAAAGTCGTAGATCGTGTTGTAAACAATTTAGAGAAGAAGGGAATGTATGGAAAATACTTGGAAGTGTTTGCGGAGCAAGAAAGGGAAGGCATCATAGAACCATTCTTTTGTCCACCAAGCCAGTACGGGAGACATGTTTGGATTCCTCATCGTCCAATTTTTAAGGATGAAACCACCACCACCACAAAAATAAGACCAGTATTTAACTGTTCGCTCAAGGTTGGGGGAGGAGTGTCCCTAAATGAAGCAGCATACCCTGGTGTCAACTTAACTGGAGATATGCTGAACTTGACGCTTCTGTTCAGACTAACAAATTTACATTACTTGGAGACATCAGAAAGGCTTTTTTGATGATTAGATTGTCCGGAGAGTCTGACAAAAACAAATGTTGCTTCTTTTTGAAGCGAGGTAAACATCTGGTTTGTTTTAGATACACTACGATCATCTTCGGTTTCAACGCGAGCCCCTTCATACTGAATTGTATTTTGAAGTTCCATGCTTCTAAGTTTCCCACGGATGAGTGTAGCAGAATGCTAAGCTCAAATTTTTACGTTGACAATCTCATCAAAACGAGCAATTCTGCAGATGACCTGAGAAACCTATACCATCAGGCTAGGGACAGACTGCAGGTGGGCGGATTTGAGTTGCAATCCTGCAACAGTAATTGTACCGAGTTACAAAGGCAGATGAAACAGGATGGATCGTTGACCACTCACAATTGCTCTTGGGAGAAAGTATTGGGGTACCGGTATGAACCCAGATCTGATTCCATCAGTCTCAATCAACGGATATGTGACCCTGAACTGAATTCAAAACGTCTCATATTATCTGCTGCCTCCAGTGTATTTGATCCTTTGTCATTGTGTCTCCCAGTCACTGTCCAGGGTCGGATATTAATCAGAGAGATGTGGATAAGAGGTATGGATTGGGATGACCCCATTCCTGAGGAACTACAACATAGATGAGATTACTGGCTAAAGAGTTATCTGAACTTCATTCCATATCATTTGATAGACAAGGCTTGAGTGAAGATGATGGTGTCGACCTGGTCATATTCTCGGATGCTTCTAAAAAGGCATATGGGTTCTCTATATATGCTGTCGGAAAGGGGAGTTCCTCTTTGATTTTTGCTAAGGCTAAGGTGGCTCCGTTAAAGACCAAGACCTTGCCAACTTTGGAACTTTTAGCCGTTTTTCTGGCTATAAAATGTCTTTCTAACATCTTAAAAACCTACCAGAAGATAAAATTTAGAAATTTATATCTGGCAGTGGACGCCCAGATTGTTCTTTCCTGGTTACTTTCTAAACAGACAAACAATAAGAACATTTTTGTCAAACATCGTCTGAAGGATATTGTGCAAATGGAAGAAGAGATACTTTCTACGTACGATCTAGCCATCAAGTATAAATATGTACCTTCCAGCCAAAATCCTGCCGACTTAATCACTAGGGGACTAACGACAGCAAAATTGAAAGAGAACATCACCTTTTGGTGTTCTGGACCGAGCTGGTTGTCGGATGATACCATTTGTTGGCCAGAGAGCCCTCTTAGTTGTCTTAATTCTGACAACCAACGTATAGTTCGGGCTGATCTCTTTTGTACTTCTGCTCAGGTGGACGTGGAACCTATTGTACCCTTTAACAGATTCTCGAGATTTGGTAAATTGTTACGCGTGGTTTCCCGAGTGATGGAATTCATACACAAATTGAAGAAAATACAAGTGGACTGTAAACAGGCTGCCTGTAACTATCTGTTCAGAACAATGCAAGCACAGGCATTTCCCGTGGAGCAGGCATTTTTACAGGATCCTTCCGGTAAAGCAGTACATAAACGAGTAAATCAACTGGCCCTATTTTTGGACGAATCTGGTGTTATCCGTTCCGGCGGTAGGATACAGAAGAGTGGGATTCATGGAGATGAGGTGTTGAAACCTGTTCTGATTGGGAAGAATCATCCGTTAACTGATCTGATCGTGACGGATAGTCACGAAGGGGTCAAACATCTGGGCGTACCAACTACTTTGACCAGAATTAGAATGTCTGGGTTTTGGATCCCCCAAGGAAGACAGGCCGTGAAGAGAGTCCTAAAGAACTGCCATTTGTGTCGTAGATTCAACTCTTTGCCCTTCAACTATCCAAGAATGTCAAACCTACCTAAACATAGAGTTAATCTGGTAAGACCCTTTCTACACACCGGAGTGGATTAC
Source organism: Doryteuthis pealeii (assembly GCA_023376005.1). NCBI lineage: Eukaryota > Metazoa > Mollusca > Cephalopoda > Myopsida > Loliginidae > Doryteuthis > Doryteuthis pealeii. The sequence goes on from CM042177.1 coordinate 12,935,623, forward strand.
ACTGGACATTTGTGGGTTTGTGACCAAGAACAGCAGGTCAAGATGTACATACTAGTTTTCACATGTATGGAAGTTAGGGCTGTACATTTAGAACTCGTTGAAGACATGACCGTGCATTCCTTCATCCTCGCCTTTGTTAGGTTCACAAATATGTGGGGGTTGCCGTCACATTTGTATAGTGATAATGCTAAGTCCTTTATTGCTGGTGGTGACTTGCTTCAGCGGGCTCTCACTTCCTCTGAGTATGAGGGAGGCTTTGGCGCATACAACATCAAACATGTTAGGATTCCTCTCCATTCTGCCTGGTATGGTGGTGCTTGGGAGCGGGTTATCAAAACCTTGAAGGGCTGCCTATACAAGATCATTGGTAGATCCACTTGCGGTCGGTCTGAGGTCTTGACTGCCATCTCTGATGTTCAGCACTGTCCTAGAAGGGAGATTATCTTCACACGGGGCAGCGTTTTTTCAAAACTCAGTAGGAGTCTAGGGTTTCGATCAAGGATGATAAGTCAACGGTCATCAATTCACGCCCTGCTGAACATCAGAGATGGCAAGTCAAGACCTCTAGACCGACCGGCAAGTGGATCTACCCAATGATCTTGTATAGGCAGCCTTCAGGTTTTGATAACAGCGCTCCAAGCACCACGCATACAGGCAGAATGGAGAGGAATCCTAACATGTTTGATGTTGTATGCGCCAAAGCCTCCTCATACTCAGAGGAAGTGAGAGCCCGCTGAAGCAAGTCACCACCAGCCAATAAAGGACTTAGCATTATCACTATACAAATGTGACGGCAACCCCACATATTTGTGAACCTAACAAAGGCGAGGAATGAAGGAATGCACGGTCAGTCTTCAACGAGTTTCTAATGTACAGCCCTAACTTCCATACATGTGAAAACTAGTATGTACATCTTGACCTGCTGTTCTTGGTCACAACCCACAAATGTCCAGTGTAATCCACTCCGGTGTGTAGAAAGGGTCTTACCAGATTAAACTCTATGTTTAGGTAGGTTTGACATTCTTGGATAGTTGAAGGGCAAAGAGTTGAATCTACGACACAAATGGCAGTTCTTTAGGACTCTCTTCACGGCTGTCTTCCTTGGGGGATCCAAAACCCAGACATTCTAATTCTGGTCAAAAGTAGTTGTAACGCCCAGATGTTTGACCCCTTCGTGACTATCCGTCACGTCAGATCAGTTAACGGATGATTCTTCCCAATCAGAACAGGTTTCAACACCTCATCTCCATGAAATCCCACTCTTCTGTATCCTACCGCCGGAACGGATAACACCAAGATTCGTCCAAAAATAGGGCCAGTTGATTTACTCGTTTATGTACTGCTTTACCGGAAGGATCCTGTAAAAATGCCTGCTCCACGGGAAATGCCTGTGCTGCATTGTTCTGAACAGATAGTTACAGGCAGCCTGTTTTACAGTCCACTTGTATTTTCTTCAATTTGTGTATGAATTCCATCACTCGGGAAACCACGCGTAACAATTTACCAAATCTCGAGAATCTGTTAAAGGGTACAATAGGTTCCACGTCCACCTGAGCAGAAGTACAAAAGAGATCAGCCCGAACTATACGTTGGTTGTCAGAATTAAGAACAACTAAGAGGGCTCTCTGGCCAACAAATGGTATCATCCGACAACCAGCTCGGTCCAGAACACCAAAAGGTGATGTTCTCTTTCAATTTGCTGTCGTTAGTCCCCTAGTGATTAAGTCGGCAGGATTTTGGCTGGAGGTACATATTTATACTTGATGGGCTAGATCGTACGTAGAAAGTATCTCTTCTTCCATTTGCGCAATATCCTTCAGACGATGTTGACAAAAATGTTCTTATGTTTGTCTGTTTAGAAAAGTAACCAGGAAAGAACAATCTGGGCGTCCACTGCCAGATATAAATTTCTAAATTTTATCTTCTGGTAGGTTTTAAGATGTTAGAAAGACATTTTATAGCCAGAAAAACGGCTAAAAGTTCCAAAGTTGGCATGTCTTGGTCTTTAACGGAGCCACCTTAGCCTTAGCAAAAATCAAAGAGGAACTCCCCTTTCCGACAGCATATATAGAGAACCCATATGCCTTTTTAGAAGCATCCGAGAATATGACCAGGTCGACACCATCATCTTCACTCAAGCCTTGTCTATCAAATGATATGGAATGAAGTTCAGATAACTCTTTAGCCAGTAATCTCATCTATGTTGTAGTTCCTCAGGAATGGGGTCATCCAATCCATACCTCTTATCCACATCTCTCTGATTAATATCCGACCTGGACAGTGACTGGGAGACACAATGACAAAGGATCAAATACACTAGAGGCAGCAGATAATATGAGACGTTTTGTATTCAGTTCAGGGTAATATCGTTGATTGAGACTGATGGAATCAGATCTGGTTCATACCGGTACCCAATACTTTCTCCCAGAGCAATTGTGAGTGGTCAACGATCCATCCTGTTTCATCTGCCTTTGTAACTCGGTACAATTACTGTTGCAGGATTGCAACTCAAATCCGCCACCTGCAGTCTGTCCCTAGCCTGATGGTATAGGTTTCTCAGGTCATCTGCAGAATTGCTCGTTTTTGATGAGATTGTCAACGTAAAAATTTGAGCTTAGCATTCTGCTTACACTCATCCGTGGGAACTTAGAAGCATGGAACTTCAAATACAATTCAGTATGAAGGGGCTCGCGTTGAAACCGAAGATGATCGTAGTGTATCTAAAACAAACCAGATGTTTACCTCGCTTCAAAAGAAGCAAAATTGTTTTTTGTCAGACTCTCTGGACAATCTAATCATCAAAAAAGCCTTTCTGATGTCTCCAAGTAATGTAAATTTGTTAGTCCTGAACAGAAGCGTCAAGTTCAGCATATCTCCAGTTAAGTTGACACCAGGGTATGCTGCTTCATTTAGGGACACTCCTCCCCCACCTGAGCGAACAGTTAAATACTGGTCTTTTTTGTGGTGGTGGTGGTTTCATCCTTAAAAATTGGACGATGAGGAATCCAAACATGTCTCCCGTACTGCTTGGTGGACAAAAGAATGGGTTCTATGATGCCTTCCCTTTCTTGCTCGCAAACACTTCCCAAGTATTTTCCATACATTCCCTTCTTTCTCTAAATTGTTTACAACACGATCTAAGACTTTGAGGGTTACATGATGGTTAGAATTAAACCCGAGTCAGTTTATCCTCATGCCAAGGTAATTTGACCCAATATTGTCCATTCTTATAGTCTATGTTGGCCATAAACTCCTTCCATCATCCGAGTATCATAATCAGAAAGGGCTTCTCCATCTGAAAGACCCAAAGATTCGAGGCTGAATATCCATTCAAGACCCCTATCACGGCACTATTCTCAAAAACTTCTGCATAGGGATCCGTATACGAAGGGCTAGCCTGAAGAACACTATTGACCAAAGAAAGCAGGACATTCAATTGTTTTCATGCCTCTGCATAATTTAGCTCCTTAAGTTGGACGGCTGACTTGATTTGATGAGGATACATAAAGCTCCTCGATTCCCAAAGGGTATCACACCCCGCTGAGTGAGCCCAAGCTGTTCCATTCATACATTTGATAGTATCGATGGGTTTTAAGAATTGAAAAAGATCAATTCCTATCAATCCCCCCAACTTCAGGTTGGTGTTTCTCCCAGATCTGTATCCAAAGTATAATTCAGCGCCTTGAGATTATCCATGATCACTGGTAGATGTTTCACTTTATGGTGTAATTCCAGGTTTTTCCTTAACCAAGATGGGTAGCTGCCGCTCCAAACCTGATGCAAATTGCACCACCGTCGTAATTTGTTGTAACCGACAGCATTTTTTACGCCAGGAAAGTGACAAATTTCCATCTGGACACTACGAACCGACCTTGGGTCACAATGAAGGTCGCGTACAATCTCCCCGCAGAAATATGAGTTTTGGCTTCCGTGTCTACCAGGCATCTTACTTGGACAGATTTGCTCCCGTGCCGTAAGTGACGGTTGTTATTGGAAGGATACATTGATGGTCACTGAATCCTGCATTGATACAGCCACTTATTGGATGATCTGGCATGGGACACATGGCTGTAGAATGGTCAGAGAGGAACATTGCTCACAAGGGCGCCTTAGGCCTTTCCTCCTTGGACGAATTTCTGTAAAAATGACTGGAGTAGGTGCATCGGTAACAGAGTCCTAACTCCTGGCAGCGTCTCCTTCTCTGATGAAAGGTGATGTAATCCGCACAATTCTTTGAAGAATGTCCTTCTCGTAGACAGAAGTTGCAGGTTCTCTGTTCCTGTTGGATGTGGAAGTTCTCTACCGTTGGAGTCACCACCTCCTCCTTCCTTGTTAATTGTGAGGTTCTACTGGAATCGGCAAACATTGAAATCTTCGGTCTCCTTCCGGTTGTAAAGCTTTCCAGGACTTGAGGATTGTGATACTCGTATCAAAAATAGAGTTAACGGGGATAGGGCGTCCCACAGACCTCACCAATTCTTCCTTAAGCCTTTGAGGCAATCTACGAAAATAATATGAGCTACCAGGGCTCCACCTCCAGAACCTTCTTTGAGAAACCGATACCCAAAGTTTTATTCCAGCTCTGCCAATTCATATTTGATTTGGGATAAATAATCCTTGATCATTTCAAAATCACTATTTTGGGAGGAAAGTTTGAATAGCTTAGAAGAATATCTCTTCTCTAATAGCTTCTCTGTCCAGTAGTTATCCCTTAAAATTTGCAAGGCCGCCTCATAATTGTCTGAGGTTTCGCTCAGATTGTGTATCAATCTAAAGGGACGTCCAGTGACGCAGTCTTCAAATATGTTAGTTCTCCCTTTTAGATCGCAACCCAGAGTGCAAATATTCGAATCTGGTTAGAAAATCCTTAGGGCAAATTTATTGTCAGGATCCAACCCATCAAATTGGGGCATTTGACTGTTGGTCTGGAACAAAGAAACGGCACTCTGAGGGGTTGGGGAGTATCCTGTAGAGAGAAGGAGGGGGAAAAGTATCTTCGTAAACCTCCGTGGCCAACGCCTCAAAACTCCTTTTTACTCCTTCCCTAAACTCGACCAGGTCGTAGGTATGTGCGGCCAGACTATCTCTGGGAGCAGTCTGATCAATTCTTCCTGAGCTTGATCCACTTTTTCCTAGCCAACCGTCCACATTAACTCGGGTGTTCTCTAACGCACATGCGTCCAGTACCTCCCTGTTTTCCAACTTCTCCAAGGTAAACTTGATGATGTCCTTATATCGTTCTTGGACGTCTAACAAGTCCTCCAAAGTTGTCCCCCTGGTCAGTTGCCATCATAAACAATAGGGGGTATTAGAATGAAGAAATAGATAGAAGACACAAGGGTCTGTTGCAATGTATGGCAAATTGCCAGTAGACTTGGTTGAGTACACCAAGTAAAGACCTCCTGTCGGTTTGATAGGGAAAAAAGCTTGCAAACAACCTTGTTGCGACCTTGCAAGTGGGTAAAAAAGGAACTGACACTTTAGGTCTCGTAATAATAGTCCAGAAAAAAAAAGCCTGAAGAAAGTGCCTTCGTGAGTTGGTGACAAGGTATTTATCTACCCAATTCGACCAATCAAATAATAGTTGACACCAAACCACAAGTATAAATTCCTACGCATTTTTCATTCCTGTTTCTCCCTCAGAAGATTGCAGTGAGTAGTTTTCATTTTTTCCCGACACGTATAACAGAGGAGATTTTCTTTTCTTTTCAGATAATAAAATTACGCTTCCAATGATATCGGTTATGCCCTGGTAATGCTTTTCCTCTGATTCACTTCTTTTTCGAGTCTAAATCGCCAGCATAATAGTTTCATTAATGATTGTAAAAATTGTCTTTTATTCGCTTTCTGGGCGCAATCTCCCTTCTGATATTCGCACCGTTGTTGAATTTGGTGTGAACATATTGTGGTTTGTTTTTCAGTAATTGTACAATCAGCTAATGGATCATACTTATAAGTACTAGTAAAAGCAAAACCGCCCCTTTCGGGCGGTGGTAAAAGATAAAACTTTTGAAAAAATATAGCCTGAAGGGAGTGGGAGTATCCAAGTAAATTAATAATCAATTAAAGTTAATAAAAAACCAAACAATGCCATAAACATTTTTTTAAAAAATTCTTCGCTTTTATTTTTAATAGATACATTTCTGTAGAGATTAAAAAATCTTTTATTTTGATAAAATAAAACACTGAATGAATAATAAAAAAAAACACTCTTCCTTTTTATCGTAATAAAATTTATTAAAAATAAAAGGGTGTTTTTGTTTTTATTCATTCAGTGTTTTTTATTTATTAAATAGATAATACACTACACCTGAAAATAAAATACAGATTTTTAAACAAAAATTTATACTTTTCCAGCATAAAGAATGTAAACAGTTAAAAATAAGTTGGGTAGGTTTACGTTTTTTCAAAAAGTTAAAAAAAAAAGTGTTACAGTTACATTAATAAAAGTTTGGCAAAATACAAAATTAAAATATATTGAGCAAAAGTTTATAAATAAAATTTCTTTAATTGATCAGTAAAAAAACAAAAAAAAAAACTAGCCTTAAACCCCAATTGCGGTTCCGATATGGGTATCGATTTACGATACGGGGAAAACTCTGAAACTCGAAAACTAAGAGAACTTTTTAGAATTTTTATTTTTTTTAACAATCTGATAGATTGGTGTTTAATCGATAATAAATCCATTGAAGAAAATAACAAAAAATTAAACACAAAAATTTTATGGGGGGGGGGGTCCAAAAGTTCAGGTCCGCAAATAAACAAACTTTCCGTCTACTCCATGTTACATTTTAGAAGGTTCAAATCCAAATAAATATATCTCGCAAATAACTTATTTTTCTTCCTTAAATAAAATAAAACTTTTAATAAATATAAACTGAAAGAATTGAAGAATAAATTAAATAACGAACTCGATTAATGACAATAACATTTTTTAAAATCAATTACTTACCCTAAAAATGCATCAAACTGAGTTCTTGTAAACAATGTTTTTGTTTTGAAAATATCTTTGTAAATTACTTAATTCTCCAAAATATTATTAAAATTGAACGAATGTTAGTTTAAAAATTCATCAACTTGAAATCTATCACTATTTTCCATAAATTGCTTTCAAAACGTCAACAAACATTTTAGTGTTAGTCAATGAAAATATATTAAAATGACCCCTCTATTCTTATGAATTTATTTATTATCTATATAACTTAATAGCTTACACGTTCCTTTTCGTTACGCATAGAAGTTTGTCCGTATCTGTTTTCCGTTAGGCAGATACGGACAAAATCTCAGATAAGAATTTAAGGTAACATGAATAAGTGACTCTATTTATTTAATAGATAAATTTCTCGCACTTTATAATTAGATAATTATTTTGATTTTGATATCTACTAATTATGTTAAAAATGTAATATAACTAAACATGCATGTTATTGAAAAGATTCGTTAAATCGCCTAGACCATCGTTATTAACAAACGACAACTTCATAGTGTATATAAAGATCAAATGTCCTTATTTAAATTTTATGTGTAAGCTAATATTAGATTATAAATTAGGTTCTATTGATAAATGCTTTAGATTATTGTGGAATCTGTGGACGTAAGCCGTGACGTAGTTTCGGGCTTCAGACAAGAAATTGCAATCCTATCTTCCATTATATATAGAGATGACTTTTAGTAACATAAAGGAGAGAACTTTGGCATAGATAATCAAGTAAATAGAAATGGCTAACGAGGTGTCCCACTGTTGGTTAGAAAAGTGTATTTCGTAGGGCACTGGCATTGGTTATCAGTACAAAAAAAAAAAAAAGCTACCATAGATTGTAGTAAAACCTCAAGTAGTAGCGTTTCCCAATTTGATATTGAGGCTGTGTTTCCAGTTTATAATCTATTATAGTCCGTTCCACATGTTGGAATAGCTGGACAACACCTTACCGCTGCGCAAGAAACGATGCTGAGTGAATTTTCTAAATGTTCACTGCTGATTAAATCAACTTCAGCATGACCAACGATGCTTACCCCCCCGAGAGATGTGAAAGGTAAAAAGAGTGTTACCTTGATG
>CM042177.1:12943734-13191234 GCA_023376005.1 Doryteuthis pealeii
GCGGTGGTCCAGGCAACTAAAGGGAGAGTCAGACCAGTATTAGACTTTCGTGAGCTAAACAAATATGTCAAGAGCTATACTGGAAGCGACATCATCGATGTGCGTGATGAAAAAATGAGAAAATGGAGACAGTTGGCGGGAGGAACTGCGATAGTGGACCTGAAGTCAGCCTACCTACAATTGTATGTTGAAAAAAGGCTATGGCGATACCAACTAGTGCCCTATAAAGGCAAAATTTATTGCCTGACTTGGTTGGGGTTTGGACTCAATGTTGCGCCAAAAATTATGGCAGTAGTTCTAAAAACTGTGCTAATGAAGGGTGATAAGACGAGAGGAGACACCGATTCATATATCGACGATATACTCATAAACGTGACAAAGGTATCGACAAAGGAAGTAGTCGATCATCTGAAGGAATTTGGACTAACAAAACCACCAGAATCCTTGGAAGGTGGAGCAGTGTTGGGCCTTAAATTGAAGGAGGGAAAAAAGTGAACTGGTATTTGGAAGAGGGGACGAGATCCCACTGATAACAGCAGATATGAGTAGGCGGGAGTTGTTTTCGATCAGTGGAAAATTGTTGGGACACTATCCCATTGCTGGGTGGTTACGACCGGCATGTAGCTATGTAAAGAGAAGAGCGAGTGGGATAAATTGGGATGATAGAGTCGATGAAGGAACTGTCTGTGATACAAGAGATACTGGTTGAAGTAAAAAGAAATGACCCCGTGACAGGGACTTGGCACATCCCTAAAACAAAAACAGGAGTCGTGTGGTGGGATGCGAGCAGTATCGCCATAGTCGTGGAGATCAATGGTTTGGTGGCGGAAGATGCAGCATGGCTAAGGAAAAAAGATGATTTTAACCACATTAATGTAGCTGAGTTAGAGGCTGTGTTAAAGGGAGTGAATTTGGCTTTAAAGTGGGGGATTAAGAGAGATGGAAGTGAGAACCGATTCAGCCACAGTATTGAGCTGGATAAACTCTGCAGTGGAGGAGAGCGGAAGAATACGGACGAAGGGTGCTGGAGAAATGATAATAAAGCGGAGATTAGGAATACTGCGACAACTGATAGATGAATTCGAATTACAATTAAAAGCAGTATTTGTGCCTTCGGAGAAAAACAAGACGGGTGCGCTAACGCGAGTGAATAAAAACTGGTCGATCAAGGAGGAGAATGAGTTTCCAACATGCTGTCTAGGGATTAACAAATTGGAGGAGTTGTATGGCATGCACCATATGGGAGTGGATAGGACTTTGTATTTAGTGCGAAAGGTCGACCCGCTTATTAAAAGGGAGGAAGTCCGGAGGGTAGTTAGGGAATGCACCAGATGCCAATCAAATGACCCTGCACCAATCGTACATGATCCTGGCGAAATTGGGGTTACAACAAATTGGACAAGGTTAGCCATCGATATAACCCATTATCGCGGGCGTGAATATTTGTCAATGATAGACTGTGGACCAGAGCGACTAGCGATATGGAGGGAGTTGCGTGCGGAATCGGCAGCCGTTGTTACAGAAGAACTGGAAAATGTGTTTTTTGAACGAGGTCCAGTAGTGGAGGTGATAATGGACAATGGTACAGTCTTCCACTCAGATATCCTCCAGTCTTCACTTTTCGAAAAATGGAACATTCGAAGGTACTATAGAGCGGCCAACAGACCAGAGGGCAATGGAATAGTGGAACGAAACCACAGAACCGTGAAAGCAATAGCCGAAAGGGGAGGAATAACACCGATAGAGGCCACATTCTGCTACAATATGGCCCCCAAGTCGGTCAGAGAAAGGAAACCGTACCTCAACGGTCAATTTTTTTGTACGAGTGGAGACACCAAAAAAATAAACTCCCAGATGTTGACGAAGGACCACCCAGAATCCAAGTAGGTGAAGAGGTTTGGGTGAAACCACCAAACGTCTGGTGCACAACGCAGTGGGGGAGAGGAGTAGTGACGGGGAGCCAGTCACCAAACAACTTGATTGTAAACGGAACATCATGGCATATCTTAGACTTAAGGCGAGTACTACCTGCGAACGATAAGGATATGAAAGATGAACATCAGAGCGAGACGAATGAACCCCTACCGACGCAAAGACTGCAAAGAGAGCGTGATGCACCAATTTGGACGCGAGACTACGTTATGTGAAATGATCTTAAGATCCTGGGGGCATGTAATTTAAGATAAAAAATGAAACTCTTCTTACCTTGGGCTGGGAAGAAAGTGGCGTCCAAAATTGAATTTCTTTTTATAAGAGTGCAGACCGGAAGTGAGGGGGTTGATGGGAGTGGAGTGGAGCCATATATAAGCTGAATTCTTTGGCAGTCAGCAGTTCGTTATTTAGAAGGCAAGCTATTGTGAGCTGAGCTGAGCTGATCTGATAACAAAGAGCTCCGTGGAGTACCACTTAAAAAGACTGCTGTGCCACTATTTGCTTTTGGAGGAATTGCAATTAAGCAGGAAGGGATATGTTGGCCAGGAGTAAAGTTCCGAGATAGATTTGTTGTCGCAATATTCCACGTTGTAGATTCCGAGGGACCAATATTGCTAGGGCTCCAAACTTCACGGGAACATTAAACCTAGCAATAAAACGGACACTCCTGTCACAAGGGAACACAATGCACAGACAAACGGTGATAAAAAGAGATACCTCATCATGGCACGAAACCTAATGTCAAGATTGAGTCTGAAAGGAGATCTACAAACGAGGGACAGGATAATTCAGGAATTTACCTACGTATTCGGGTCAATTGGCTGTTTGCCTGTTGAATACACCGTTCACGTAGACATAACAATACCACCAATCGTGCATCCACCCCGACGGATCCCAATAGATCTCAGGGAAAATTTCAAAACAGATGGACTCCTTGGTGATCGAAGGCATCATATCTCTAGTGACTGAATCAACGGGTCAATTCCTTTGTATGTATGACTAAGGCCAACGGTTCAGTCAGACTATGCCTAGACCCTAAACGAAGCAGTTATCAGACAACATTTGAGGAGGTCGTATCCCAAGTACATGGTACCAATTGGTTTCACAATTGTTAATATTCAGTCAAGATACTGGCTTTTGAATCTGGACAAATACTCCAGGAAACTAACAACATTTATAACTCCATTTGGGAGATACATGTGGATAAAATGTGCCCAGGATGAATTTCAGTGTGCGATGAAATAAAATTTCGGTGACATAATAAATGTCCTATTTGTAATATAATCGTACATGGATTCAAAGAGAGTGGCAGTGATCATGACCAAGCACTAATACAGCTACTACTTAGAGCAAGGGAAATAAATTGTAAATTCAACCTTGAGAAGCTCCAGAGATACTCTTTTTCGGCCACATCATCTCAAAGGATGGTATCAAATCAGACCCCTCAAAAGTAGAGACAATCGTGAAAATGCAAACCACCAGAAGATATAAAGCAACACCAGTTTTCTGGGACTGGTCAACTACTTGCAATTTTGACCAAACCCTTCGTAACTTAAGCATCAAAAGATAATGAGTTCACATGGTCGTCTCAACAGCAAATGGCTTTTGAGGAAGCAAGAAAGAGATCCGGAGAGTCACAATACTGAGGTATTTTGATTCATAAGAACCGATTATAATACAAGTAGACGCATCTACAACGGGTGTCGGTGCAGCTCTTCTACAAAATGAGAGGCCAGTCGGATTCGCAAGCAAGACATTGTCGAGCCCAGAGACTCGATACTCAAATATAGAAAGAGAGATGTTGGCTATTGTCTTTGGCTTGGAAAGATTTTATCACTGTGTATGGGGCCACGAAGTAACGATCCAAACAGATCACAAGCCTCTACAGTCCATAGCATTAAAGAATATATCACGAGATTAAATAGTCCATGACAGTATTCTGCTCAAGAGTGATAAAATTATAATACATACATCACTGCAGAGAGGCATTCCAGAACTCCATGCATCACACCAAGGAGTAGAAAAAACTAGTAGACAGTAGTATACTGAGCAAGGATGAATAGGGACATTGTCGGCTCACCTCAAGTTTCTAGCAGAATTGCTCAATGGGAGACAGGTACGAACACCACTCGTGTCAAAACAGCAGCTTGGTGATCAACAGATTAGACAAGCAATACAATATAAAAATCAAGGGGTTGCTACGACAAACAGAAAGGTCAAAGACATTCCCCATTGTATGCTGGTCAAAAAGTCTATGTGCCACACGAGAGAAAGAAATTATGGGAACCCGGAACAATCCGACATTCTACCACTGAACCAAGATTATACATAGCAGAATCTACCAAATGGAAGCATCCACTAAAGGAATAGGCAGTTCCTCAGACCAGTTAGATGCAGTCCGGTATTTAAAAGGTTGATAAGATCAATTACCTGTAGTTGATGTAAACACATAAATAGAATGGCCACACCCTATAAATGCTAATATTCCCTCATGCCATCACAATCACTAAAGAAGCTCATCAACAAACCTCAAGTCAGGTAATAATACCTGAATCACAAGCACCGCTCATAGTGATAAAATAACCAACCATCAAATCACTCAGCTGTGGACCAACAAGTCCAACTCCTAAACCACGGCGATGCGTAAGGACTCCTCAGAGGCTCGACCTCTGAAGATTCCCCACTAAAAATATAAGAGACGGATTTTTAGTTTTCCCCTGAAAACATTTCATAAATAAAATTTAGAAAAAAAAAAGATAAAGTAAAAAGTCCACTTTTAATTAAGAAGGGTAGATGTTGTCTTAGTCCCTTGGACAAATCCTTAAAAATAAATAAACTTATCCGCCCCTATTTATATTAGTATCTATACTTACCTGTATGACTAATACTGGTTACACTCAAGAAACTTTATATCATCCGAGTAAAGAAATTTCTTTACTTAATTTATTTATTCTTAATTATCTCCTATCCATCACGACCAATGAAGATAAATATTTCATTTTTATACATAGATGGGAAGTGAGAAGTTTGAAATTCATACTCCTACTTGAATTTTTACCATACCGAGAAAAAAAAAGGGAGAAAGAAAAAAAAAATAAGAAAATTTATGTCATTATTTTTCGGCCTTTGTCCTCCCTTTTATTCAGTTGTTGAGCTGAAAGTCGTATTTTGAATTTGAATTTATTTTTCTATTCTAGGCTTTTTTAAAAAAAAAAAAAAAAAAAAAAAAAAAAAAAAAGCTTAGTTTTTGTGTTCGTGGACATTTTATTCACATGAGAAAATTTTAACTGTTTCTAGAAGTATTTTTCATGCTGATTTCAAATCTGAAGAAATCTGCTGGAAGTATGTGCACTGCTAAAAAAATAAAAATAAGGGGGAAGATAATACAGCGTGTGAAATTCAAAGAAAAAGTCAATTTTTATGGTTTATTTTATGTAATATGAATTTTAAACAAGATGTTTAACCCATTTAAGTGTATTAAGAGTTGGATATGTCTATAATCTTATATCATGTGTTAATTTCCTAAATCAGGGATTTTCAACAAATGAGTTGAGTTGTGTAAAGCCTATAACAAAGAAAACATTACTTTGTATAGACATGTAATATTCTCAAATTGCAAACACCCTCATAAAAAACACTGCAATTTATAACTTGATAAAGAAGATGAAAAGCATTTTCATACGTTTCCAAACCTTGTGCATTCCCAAAATTGTATATGGAAGAACTGTATTCAAATAATTGTGGTGATTAAATTCCTTTCCTTCCTTTTGCATAGCCATTTACTTTTTTTATGTAATTTTGTCACACACACACATAAAATATGGATATTTAGATTAACTTTAACTAATAGATAGATAGATAGATAGAGAGTATGTAAATAAACAGTGTTTATTTAATATGGCTTATAGCCGACAATTTTTGGAGGATATGTGCTTAATTGAAGTCATACCTAATTTTTGAAAAATTAATGAAGTCATACCTAATTTTTGAAAAATTAATGAATTTTAAGCGGGCATATATGTTCAAATGTAAGGCTAAACAAATCGAGAAAATGTCAATCCCTGAATGTACATTTCGACCTATTAGGTCTCATCAGCAAGGTTATAGACATGGGAGACTGCTCCGTGTGTGACTCAAAAATTAATTAGTTAATAATTAATGAATTTAGGCGGGCATATATGTTCAAGCACAAATTTCAAAAATTAGGTATGACTTCAATTAAGCACATATCCTCCAAAAATTGTCGGCTAAAAGCCATATCAAATAAACACAGTGTTTATTTACGTACTCTCATACTGTCGTGTAGCAAGTCAATAAAAAGTGGAATATAAATAAGTTTAAAACAGACGAAGAATATGGGATTGGCCAGCTGGTGTAGTGGTTATAATCTCCGCCTGTCAGTTTGGCAGTAGAGGTTTCGAGTCACACACGGAGCAGTCTCCCATGTCTATAACCTTGCTGATGAGACCTAATAGGTAGAAATGTACATTCAGGGATTTGACATTTTCTCGATTTGTTTAGCCTTACATTTGAACATATGCCTGCCTAAATTCATTAATTATTAACTAATTAATTTTCAAAAATTAGGTATGACTTCAATTAAGCACATATCCTTAAAAAATAAATATATATATATATATATATATATATATATATAAAAAAGAATAATGCAAATAGGTTGAGTTTTCTTTCAGTTATGTTGAGAGAATTGTTATCTTGGAAAAGAAATAACATGTGTCCTCTGATAAAATAAAATTAGGTACAAGGGGGGGGGTAGTTTTATTTTTCAAAAAGAAAAAGAGTTCAAATAAGTCTTTTCCAATGGATCTCCGATTCTAGTTACTTTCAGAAAAGCAAGAACAAAGACCAAAATTTTTCTTTCCCCTCCAGGTTCCTACACAAAATAGAAGGGTGTTAGGATTTGAATGAGCTTATAGATTGCTGAATTAAGTTTTTCTTTGGCAAAGACACATCCCACGGAATGGAATATGTTTATTTTGAAGGTGGGTTCGAATTTAAACTAACGGGTCCGAACTTACCTAACTCCAAGTGTCTTCGGGGCTTAATTTGTACTGTCGCGGCCAACATTAGTCATTCCTTTGCCGCGGGTAGGACAAGCCGTTTTATAACACTTAATAATTTAAACATGTTAGTCGCTAGCTCAATTAAAGGAAAGCTATTTGAAAAGAAGTCAGTTCAACTTTGTGTTTGTGACAAATTGAACGGCAGACTTTCTGCGTTCATAATATCGGGGGTAAATTTCACAGGGAAAATTGATGGTATCTAGTAATCTAATACTATTCATACGCAAAATGCGATTCTAACAACCTTATCTCCTGCACGCTATTCTGCATTTGTACTAAAATCTGTAGTGTTATTTGATATTCAATTTTTAAGCACATTCAAAATTCTTTCTAAATAAAATTGAAAATTAAAGAATTATTATAAATTTAAGTAATGTATTTATCAGTTGTATATTTCTTTTGTACATTTCTTTTTTCGATTTGAAAATATCAGTTGAAATATCAGTTTATCACATAGGTAAACCCAATTTGTCGAAAAATCCGTTTTTACGCATGAAAAAAAAATACCAAAAATCAGGGATTTATTCGATTTTAATGAAATTTTCAGTGTTGATTTATCAACGAATTAATTCTATAATGCACCAATTATTTTATTTTAGTAGGTACCAGTGTTACGGTTTCTGAAGGATATATTTTGAGAAAGCAGAATAAAAAATTTTTTTTTTCAAAGTACATTTTCGCTTTGACCTGGTGGACTAACCGATGATAAACAACAATTTCTAATTCAGTTTACTAATTTTTTAAAAATAAGTTAATTAAAATTGTAATATTCATTTTTTTTTTTTTAAATGATGGTGGTATATAATCTACAATGATCTAAGGGAAATAAACGCGAGAATTCCAAGTTAGCTCCCTTGAAAAGAAACGGCCAAAAAGATACAGACAGAGAGACATATATTCGGCACTATCAATTTAATGTCTGCTTTTAATTTTAAAAACAAATTAAAAATGAATTAATAGATTATTTAAGGTCAAATTATTGTCCAAGTCGAAAAATAATAATATAATGCACATCATTGTCCAAGTCGAAAAATCAATGAAAAAAAAAAAAAAAAAAAAAAAAAAAAAAAAAAAAAAAAAACATTACACATGTAATTTATTTTTAGTATATTTTAGACTATTTTTTCGATAAATTTTGTTCAAATATGGCCGTAAACGCTGTCTAAAGATGACGTAAAATCCGGAAAAAAATTACCAAAAATCGGAGTTATCCGATTTTAAAACAATTGTCAATATTGTTTGAATTAATTTTATAATATAATGCATTAGTTATTTTATTTCAAAACTTTCTTATGCAATTACATATTTCTACTATGGTAAATTAATATATAAAATTCATTTAAAATATGAAACTCTTAATTTTAAGTTTAAAATTTCATGTTTTTAGATTCTAAAAAACACATTTATTTAATAACTCATACACTTTATTCTTGTTATCTAATAATTTTTTGAAGAAAACTCAATTGAAAAGTTAGGCCCCCACCTTTTAAAACCGAACAAATATCGATATAAAAATCTTTTTCGCTTATAATTTAATAGGCAATTATATACTTAGACCATAGAGTAAAAAAAAAAAAAAACTCCAATTTTTTTTTTCCGATTTTCAGTACTTATTTTCTACCAGAGTCGTCCCCTTATTTTTCTTCTGTTCACGTCGTAGATGGGTTTTTTTTTATCTATACAATAATACTCTGGTTTAATGATATAGATATAATCTATAAAGATGAAAACTAGTGCGTACCAATTTTGTTGTCAGGCGTATTTTACAAGTGACTTAACTTTGACCCTCTATTGTTGCGGCGCAAAATATCGGTGTAGTTGTATACTTATAAAACTAATTACAGTATTAAATTAAATAAAAATACAAAAGACTGAAGGTGTGAATAGAAAAAAATTAAGGGGGCCACTCTAGTAGTTACTCTGGTAGAAAATAAGTACCAACATTTGGAAAATGTAAAAGAATTTTTTTTTTTTTTAGATTTTGTAGATCAGTGAAAAAAAATATACATCGATATGTATGTCTAAAAGGGTGGGGTGGGGCTAATTTTTCAATTGAGTTTTCTCCAAAATGTTATTAGATAACAAAAATAAAGCAGATTAGTTATTAAATAAAGATTTGTTTTGAGAATCTAAATATATGAAATTTAGAAACTCAAAATTAGATGTTACATATTTTAAATTAATTTTATCTATTAGTTAGGTATATGAATTGTTTCCTCAAAGCATGTATGGTAGGAGAAAATGGTAATATTTATTTTAAAGAATTTCGATTTATTTCCATTGAATCAGTTTTTAAAAAAAAGGAAAAAAAAGAATTTGCTCATTAATAAGTCAACATTGAACATTTGCTCATTATGTTACTACTTTTCGACTAAAACAAAAATTTGACCTTAAATAATCGATTCAATTAATTTTATTTCGTTTTTAGAATGGAATTAGAGCGAATAAATTGACAATGCCTGATGAAAACTTTTTAATTGGATTACGAAAATACGCAAATAAAAAATCGAATTTTCTAAGTAGGCATAACATAAATTCAGCCTGTTCATGTCAATCTATTTATCTATGAATTTCATGTTTTCCTCAATATTAGGTTATTCTATAATATTTACATCTGCATATGGCTTGGAAAAAATACCATTAATTTAAATACATTGGTCTAGTTTGTTTAAAGAATATTTTATGTAAGACATAAAAATTATCTAAGGGGGTTAATTGTCTAGGAGAATTAAAACTGAATTCATGCCCCGCTTACAAATCGGTATTGTATCATATCCTGTTCGTGATGATGGGTAATTGCATACTTATTCTTAATTTATTATTATAAATGCTTTAAAAGTCATTTATTAAATCCGTAATTTTTTTTTATTTCTTGCAGGCTTTTAAACGCATTAATAACATGGGCTGTTTTCAGGTAAATCCAACCCAGCTTCACTTTAATGGAGATAATGTTAATAAATAAGATGCTAATTAAGATAAAAATGATTATTTTATAATAATTGAGAATATAAAGTAAATAGATAAGGGAATAGTAACATCGGTAGTGATATAGTTTCGGTTAGACGCATAATCTTCATTATAATAAATGTTTTGAAAATCATTCTCGTCAGGCATATATTCACTTATAATTTCAACATGTCGGTGAGTATCGAACCAAAGAAGAATTTAGTCTTCAATTTCACCTACGAAGTGTTCTTAAAGCGAAAAAAAAAAAAAAAGGTCACTATAAACACCACATTTTCTTTGGCGATGGAGAAATCTTTGATACCATTCTGGTGGACGTTTTCATCACCGAATCACAAAATATTGAAATGAGACAAGAAAGTTCGTTTTTGCTTTTTATTTTTTGATCAGCGCCAAATATCGACTTATTTCTTAGTGTCGAAGTGAGAATTAACGTTGCATATTCTTTATAGATTGCTCTGTTCCAGGGAAGTTCCTCCACCACAAAGGCAGTGTTTGGAACATGGACAATTTGCCTGGTGCAGATCAAATGAAACATGATGACAGAAGTCATTCATGAGATTCGGTTGCATATCGTTATTTAACATCTTATATAATTTGTTAATGTGGCTTTCTCTATGTAACCTGCTTACATTATTTGTGAATGTGTTCTCCACTACTTAGTTTGCTTACCATATATATTTTTGTACGTGGCACCCTATTTCGTCTGCTTGCTCTATATACGAATGTGGACTCCTCTACTTGGCCTATTTAGAGTATTTATTCGTAAATGTGGCCTTCTTTATTTAGCCTACTTATAGTATTCATTTCTGAATCTGGGGATGGAGTCAAGGATCTTTTTTACTTAAAGTAATAAGAATAATTGGTTATTTGCATGAATGAAGTAATAAAGCCATAAAATGAAAATTATATTATCAATGGTGTTTCGAGAGTTAGAAATAAAGTGGTAATGGTTACAAACATTGGCTAATCAAAACTTTCAAGGGGTGGGGGGTGCGTATCTAAAGATTAGATTTGAGGCATCAAATCATCTTTTAGATCCTTTTGCTATTACTATGTCCATTATTAATCAACAACGAGTCTCTGTTTAGGAAGTTAAATAACATTCCATTAACAACAAGGGTCGCGTAACTACGATGGTCCATGTTTGGTCATGTGCTGTTTGAAGAAACACCCTATAATTTACAGTAATTCCGTCCAACATTTACTGTGGACTACATAAACTTGCTAAGGTCGGGCCTCTAATGTATGAATCTCGTAAAGAAAGAAAACTATTTTTCGATTTCTATCCCCTGCTTCGATTGTAGGTTGCATTTTTATAAGGGATTGTCCCTATAAAAATAAATACTTTAAATATGATAAAGTTGGGCATAAAAGTTCACATTGTAGAAAAAAAAATATCATGTTCAAAAAACAAGACTTGGCAAGTACAGATGTAATGGAGGATTTAAAAATTATGACATTCATGCAAACTAAAATTTTTAACCAAAATATCAAATTTGACTTGACACGGGAGCTGATGTAAATATGATAAATACACATACTGTTGTGTTTATTATACTTACATAGTCTCCCGTGATATATAAAAATGGTCAACTGAACGGAGGACAAAAAACAACGACGAAATCTGCCACTTTCTTGATCATAAGATTAGGGGGGAGTGTAGCAGAAGACTATAAATGGTAACACGCAGTAAGCTTCCTATCACCCCCAATTGGTTGGAGTAGTTAGTTCACCTAGGACCAGATGGGAGGTTGAAAGCCGAAGCAATTTTTCGGTCGGGGGAGAATCACTGGTCTTAGCTGGGATAACCCATTGTCTGTGGCAGTATTAGCAACAGCATGCGAGTGAGACGACGAGAATAATTTCACGGATCATAACATACAGAGAATAATCTAAGGGAAATAACTATATACGTAACGTTTCTCTTTAGTCAAGGGAGGTAATTCATAAAACTGTTAAGTTAACTAACCACTCCTCTCCCGTCATTTACGAAGCACAATACAAACCAAGAGTTTAGTGGAACCCAGTGATCATTGAAATCATTTACTTATGGTCTGTTATCATAGTGTGTTAATCATTGTCCCCTTTATAAAAACATAACTAAGTGAAGCATATATTTTAGTCGAAGTCGTTAATAGGGGACAACCAGTGAGGTTTGAACTCGTTATTCCTAGGAATTATGACAAAGATTGCCAATTATGGGAGAAGAGGGAAGAACTTAGTCACTCGATGTGTTAAGATTTCAATAGTCATGGGGACCATATACTTACGGCTTGAATATATAGATAGATAGAGAGAGAGGTAAGGGTTTCGCGTATGCTTTCGCATATTTGTGTTATAGAGAAATAAAAATGTTTTTAAGCATGAATGGTGAATGTAAGTGTTCAAATAGACCAATATTACCCCCTCCCACACCCAAAAACAAACAGGACTTTCAAATTGTGTTGTACATGATATTTATACTAATTGCAGTTTACTTGATTTTTTGAAGATTGTAGGTTTTTATTGGAAGATGGTTTGTATGTTAAAAAATATTTGGAAAATTAAGTGGTTTTGTAATATTTTAACTAAAAAAGATTGGATAATTCTTAAATTGTGGTGGATAATAGGTAAATGGGGTGGTTTTATTTTTTGTATGCGGAATATTTAGGGGGCTCGGTATAATGTTACGCGAGTGGTTTTGCGTGAATTTGTATTTCTTAGGGGGTACGGATGTCGGGATGATTGGGGGGGGGGTATCTCATTTCAGTTGTGTGTATCATGAACTTTTAAAACAATTAGTGATAGTGTATAGTTATAAATGTGTGTGTGTGTGTGTGTGTGTGTGTGAAGGACAGATTCCAATAGAGCCTTCCTCAGAGGATTGATTTGGGATCACACACATCTTATATCATATAAAGCAGTATTTCCCTGATTGAAATTGTTAGATTTGCTGATCAATTCTTATGCCAAATGCTGCAAAACAGGATTTTGTTTTTACATTTGATAACATTTCCTCATAAATTAGTACAAACTCAACATCTAATTTTTTAATATCAGTACTTAATAGCCCAATACACAACTCACTGTGCCTCATGTAATTTAACATTTTAAAAAAGTGAAAAATCAACCTACCTTATATATATAAATCATGTGTGTCTGTGTGTACCCGAGCATGTTAGCATACAGTAAAATTCCTCTCAACACTGCCGGCTTTTTGGTCCTCTCTGAATTTTTTCTCAATTTCCTTGTATTTATGCCGGGCAGTTGGTTTATAACCGCCTTAAAAGGAATACAAAACGGTGGATTGTGATCTATTGTTTAATAGATTTACTTGTCACGTTGCCTGCTCTCAATTTAAAGGAGTACTCGAGATAATAATGCACTTATTTTGTAGATTATCGCATTCTACCAACATAAACTAGTACCGCGCTTACTGTTATAAAGCGGTCCAGTCTCGAGAGCACACGTTCTCTTCCGACAATTGTAATAGCCGACTGCTTTTATAGTATTACCTCATTTGCATACAATACTACACTAACAATATTCTTTGTGTGGTATTATTATTTTGTAAGTTTTCGTTGGTATTTTTTTTTCAGGTTGGGATCCCTTTGTTCAGGGCCAAAGTTACCTTTTAGGCGAGGGTGAACTAGGCGATCACTTAGAGCGCCAACATTTGAAGGCGCTTCAAATTCAGAGCAAACTAAATAACTATTTATACTAAGATGTCAATTTAATATATTATCAAACCCACCCGGTTTCGATCGGGTGTCCGGTGAGCTTCGGCCGCTGGACCGATGTGTTGAATTAATAGCGTCGATCCCAGGGGGCCATCCCCCCAGGCAACACCTGCCCCCTCGATTTAAAGGGACAGGGCTGGGTTTATTGCCCCGTGCCTGAGGCGCCCTCCTTGAGGGGGAATGCCGACGGGATAGACGCAATTTTTCACCCGCCATCCCATGAACTTCGGTTTGTGTGTGGTTCCCACGTTAATAGGGCCTTTGTGTCTGGCCTGGTACGAGTGGGGTACTAGGAAAATAAAATCAGACCAATAACTGGTCACAATTCAAAAGTATCTTATTTTGCAGTACATGTATATAATATTGATGTAATAAAAGGTGGTGTCGTAATTTTGCACTCACCTGGACAGATGTGGAGCATGGAGCTAATGGAATCCATGCTCTTGTGTGACAGTCGTCAAACCAAGAAACAGGAAATCTAATTTCTTCTCGACACCAATTTTATTGTCTTAGATCACATCTAATTGGGTGAGACTACGTTTTCCTGAGATAGTTTGAAAAGGATTAAAAGGAACAGCTTAAAAGGAAAGCTGTTCACTCGTTGGTTACTAAAGTTGAATTGTTAATTTTACAAAGTCGGACGTAAGCTACTTGTAAACAATGACTCAAAAAGCAATTCATTGCAACCTACTACATTGTTATCCAGGACTCCGATAAAAAGCAAGTTTCTTCTTTTCACATCGAGTTACTGCATTGCCAGAAGCCCGACAATCACCCTCCCCCAACCTATCGATAGAAAACATCTGACATAAGTCATAACTTGCACGAATCAAGTTTATGATATGTTATTCTTAAAGAATACCCTAATTTAAAATAAATAAATAAGAAAATGTTTCATTGACATTTACGTCAAGGATCTTTTTTACTTAAAGTAATAAGAATAATTGGTTATTTGTATGAATGAAGTAATAAAGCCATAAAATTAAAATTATATTATCAATGGTGTTTTGAGAGTTAGAAATAATCTAGTAATGGTTACCTACATTAGCTAATCAAAACTTTCAATGGAGTTGTGGTGCGCATCTAAAGATTAGATTTGAGGCGTCAAATCATCTTTTAAATCATTTTGCTTTTGGTGTGAATATGCCTATTATAAATCAACGTCTTTTTATAGGATATTAAACAACATTCCATTAACAAGGATCGCATAACTACGATGGTCCATGTTTGGTCAGGTGCTGTTTGAAGAAACATTATTTACAGTAATACCGTCCAACATTTACCGCGGACGAAGGAATCACCGCTACACAAACCTGCTTGGTAAGCTGGGGGTGAGGACCTCTAAAATGTAGATCTAGGAGCCTTAAGACCCGGCAAACAGCTGAGTGTTAAGGACAGTGTGTCTTCAAATGAATAAGGACTGGATGCTATTGTGTGATGTTTCAAACTACTACAACGTTAGAATACAGTAAATCCTTATTATCATACCGAAAACAATCTAAAGGAAGTAACTATTACATAACGTTTCTCCTTAGCTCAGGGAGGTAATTGATTGAAACAGTCAAGGGAGTTAACTAAACAGTCACTTCCTTCATTTATGAAGCTTAGTACAAGGCAAGAGTTTTTAAAGTAAAACTCCAATTTATAAGATATTTATACTTACCTGTATAACTAATACAATCATACCCAAGATACCTTTAACCGTCCGAATAGAATTTATTTATTTATTATTTATTCTTAATTATCTCCCTTACAAAGACGACTTCTTTACCAAAGAAGATATATACTTCACTTTTATACGAGGGATTCTTTAGCAACTTTATTAACAGGCAATCTTAAAGAGGGGAGGGGGAGCTAAGTATAGATATCTCATAAACAGGGATTTTACTTTAAAAACCCTCAGTTTTATCGGAATTCTACCCCGAAGTCTTCTCTCCGAGATAAAATTGTAACATTACATAGTAGTAATGCCCGAACTGAAACAAACAAAAATTCACAGAAATATGCAAGTCAGAGCGTTTGGAAAATAAGACAAAAAAGTCGCTGTGAGCCTTTAAAAACAAGGTTTATTGAGTTGCAATAATTTTTCCACTTGCTATTGTCCAACGGACATAATTTACCAAAATTAAATTATAATAAATTTAACATTCATACAAAACAGACAATGCAAAACAAGAAAAAAAAGCACCTTTTCCTTTTTGTTCTTCGGTCTGACCAATCACATAATTTAGTAGTTTCAACTACTAAATAAAAGTTCTTATAAAAGAAGAAGAGAATGTTTTGTTAGAAGAGAGTCTTTTGTGCAGAATACCGAAATAGTGAATACCGATAGAGTCCTTTGGACAAGTACCTTTTTTTTAGTCACGTGCCTCAAGTCTATCTTCCTGCCAACGCAAACCGAGGGAACTTTTTTATAACCAACCACCGCATTTCTTTTCAAGAATGCGGGTTCCTTCTCAACCGACGCTAAACAATGGATAAGTCCTTCTAGGGATATACTTCTTCAGGACCACCGTGTACCAATTATTCCTTCCTGTGACCGTGAGTTCTTGTTACAGCCACAAAAGGAATATCAACTTTCTTCAACAAAGGATATTTCTTTCAAAGAAATATCCATCCCTTGCCGAAAAACAGGCTCTCCGGAGATTCGAACCAGGATTCTGTGACAAGGGAAGCATCCGCCATATTGGACAACATCCCTCGCACGTATTACCAGAGGCTGCTACCTCTACCAAATCATTTCAAAAGAGTCCGAAATCCCACCAAAACGTCACTTAAATAGCATAGTCAGCCACCCTTTTCCCGACAACTGCTGCTACTACTATCATAGTCAGGCAATAGGCAGCTACGACCCCTAGGGGACAAAATACAAACAGGGTTGATCCTAGAGCGGCTACTCTAACTTAACTATTTTTACTTTCTTATTAGAATTTTTACAGTTTATATCAATATCTATACCTATTTGTATAACTAATGAAAGAAATAAAATTTGTAGCAGAGCTTCGAGAGTGGAAAAAATGTAAAATGAACATACTCACTTATTCTTTTACAACTCCAACTGTCTCAAGATGGATGCACTTGCAAAATTTACTTCGCTCCAAACAACATTTCTTGAACAAAAAGATACAAATGTGCTTTCTGAAGATCCACTTGGGGAATGTCTTCCAGTGAATCACCATTAAACAAAGTCCAAGACGAAACAATCGTAGAGAATCATGGACCTTAATATGCTTTAGGTGGTTTAAGCTGTATATTTTCCCTGCTAGACTCCAGACTGTTGGGTCTGAATACACTATTTGACCTCGTTTTTCAGTTAGTATTTTCGATGTAATTGGTAATTCCCTTGGAAAGTCTATTAGCAGGTCCAAGAGGACAGGATACCATGACTGACGTGGAACAGGTGAGGCTACCAGAAGAAGAATATACCTTTCTAGCGATACTTTCTGAAGGACCCAATAAATCAATATTGTGGAAGGGAATGCGAACGCATACACCCCCGTCAAACATGCTCATGGCATCTGAAGCATATGCAGTATCCAATGGATAAGGGGAGCAAAATACCTCCAACTTCTGTTTTCCATAAGTCTATGTCTGGACTACCTTTAAAAAAATAAGTCCCCTATCCTCAGATGCCAAGCGCCGTTCTATCAACCGAGCTTCCACTTGGCCTCTCGATAGACGATCTGCTAAAACATTCTTCTTTCATGAGTTAGTAGCTGAACAAGTGCGAGATTTACTGCTTTTAGCTCAAGCCAATTTATATAGTTCCTTCCTTGATGTACATCTCAAACGCCTGCCACCTGGTGAGTGTTTAAGTGAGCTTTCCAGCATTTTTCTGAAGCGTGTGATCAAAGAACTAGAAGCTCTACTTAGTAAAGCAGAACACCTTTGAAGCAGTTTTCGCTTCTTGTCCACCATTCTAGATGTTTTGTTAATAAACTGTTTATAGGGATCATCTTTTAGATATTGTCTCTTCGAGCTATCCACCATGACTGAAGATAGAATTGGATTGGCCTCATATGCAAACAAGCCGAGGGAATCAGATTTATACATGCAGCCAGAAGTCAGAGAAACATATGAGCCCTGTCCCCAAAAGTCGATCTGTTGTACCAGATTCTGGAATCTCTCCTCTGAAAGAAATATCATTCCCACCTCCAAATCGAAGAGAACTGACAGGTCTCTTGAGATGGAATAAAGTGAGTTTTCAAAGAATTTATGAACAATCCTAAATCCTGGAGAAGGTCCTGTATCAAAACTGAGAATACGTTGATCTTGATTTCTGACTATCCAGTCGCCTAGGTACCTGAAAATATGTACTTGATGGGACCTGAGAAATCTCCCCAGCGCCGACTTCACTGGGGACTATTGCAAGCCCCAAGGACATAGCTTTGAGCTGGCAATATCTCTTTCAGCCAAGGATCCAGTAAGTGATCTACCACGTGATATTTGAATTCTGAGTCTCTCTGCACTGGGAATACTTAATTTTGAACCCACCTTCAAAATAAACATATTCTATTCTACAGGATGTGTTTTTGCCCAAAAATCTTAATTCAGTTATCTATAAGCCCATTCACACCCTAAAGCCCCTCTATTTCAGGTAGGGGTCTCGAAGAGAAATGATTAAAAAAATGATCTTTGTTCTTGCTTTTCTGAAAGTGACTGGAGTTGGAGCGGCGCCTGAAAATACTTATTAAGATTTCGTTCTTGCTTTTCTGAAAGTGACTGTGCGACAACGGAACGACTAATGTCGCGACGGTACAAATTAATCATCAAAGACGCTTAGAGTCAGGTAAGTTCGGACCCTTGGTTCCACTTCACTACACTATTCTCTTTCCCCCTCTCTGTTTCTTTCATTCTGTTCTCTCTAACCATCTCTGTTTCTATCTATTTATCTACACATCTCTTTTTCTTTATTCTCTTTCCACCTCTACCCTTCTCTCTAATTATTCTCTCTATCTATTCTCTCTAATTATCCTCTCTTTCTATTCTCTTTTCCCCTCTGTTATTCTCTCTACCCCTCTTTGTTTCTCTCTATTCTCTTTCCTCCTCTCTGTTTCTCTTTTTCGCTCTGTCCCACCCGTTTTTTTGTCTACTCCACCCTCTCTCTTTCTCCCTATCCATTATTTTTACCCCTCTATGTTTTTTTTCTATCTATTCTCTTCCCCCACTTAGTTTCTCATTATTGTTTCTCCTTAGCTCACTCTCTTTCTCTCAATTTATTTCTATACCTTTCTCTCTTTCTCACTATCTATTCTCTTTCCAACTCTCTTTTTTTTCTATCCATTTCTCTTCCTCTCTCCTTTTCTCTATCTATTCTCTTTCCCCTCTCTTTCTCTCAAACTATTCTCTCTACCCTCACTCTTTCTCTCTATCTATTCTCCCCCCCTTTCTCTTTCTCTCTCTATTTTCTCTACCCGACTCTCTTTCTCTCTATGCTCTTTCCCCTCTATTTTTATCTCCTGCTATTTATATACCTTTCCTTGTTTCTCTCCATCTGTTCTCGTTCCCCCTCTCTGTTTCTCCCTATCTATTCTCTATACCACTCTCTCTCTCTCTTTCTCTCTATTCTCTTTCCCCTCTCTCTTTCTGTCGGTCTACTCTCTATACCCCACTCTCTTTCTATCTAGCTATCTTTTCCCCCAATTTCTGTTTCTCTTTACTCTTTCTACCACACTTTGTTTCTCTCTGTCTATTCCATTTCTCCCTCTTTTTCTCTATCTATTTACTCAAAGCCTTCCTGTTTCTCGCTATCTATTATTTCCCCCTCTCTCTTTCTCTATTTATATTCTCTTTCTCCTTCTCTCTTTTAAACTATTTTCTCTACCCCTCTTTCTCTTTTCCCTCTCTTTTTCTCAATTCTCTCAACCCCTATCTCTTTCTATTCTCTTTCCCCTCTCCTTTTCTCTATATCCCCTCTATCCGTCTCTCTCTCTCTCTCTCTCTCTCTATATATATATATATATATATATATATATATATATATATATATATATATATATATATAAAAGAAAGGAAATGAATCCGACAATATGAGTATAAAAAGGTGGAATGAAAACATCACACAATGCTGTTAAAGAAGAAAACAATTTATGATATAATCATAGCTGATACTGATCAATATTTCGATTTTACAAAAATCATCATCAGAGCTCATTCACTCCGTAGTTGTTTGGGTCGGAGATAATCTTTTTTACTTTATATATAAAAACAAAACACAATAAATATTTAATCATTTATTAAATACAGAACTTAAAAATAATAATTAAAAATTAAAAATAATTAATCGTAAAATAAAAAATAAAAAATTCCTTTTCTAAAATAATAACACATTCCGCCCATAACTTTTTTTACTTTATATATAAAATCAAAATACAGTAAATATCTAATTATTTATGAAATACAGAACTTAAAAATAAAAATTTAAAAAAATAAAAATAATTAATCGTAAAAAAATTCCTTTACTAAAAATCTTTTGAATTCCAACCGTCACATTTCTTAATACCCATCCCCTTCCGTTTAAATTATTTCGTCTTGTTGCCAACATCTCAAAAATCCGCTACATTTGGATGACAAAAGGTATACATAGAGACATGACCGACATATATATGGCGCGAATGCCCACATTGGTGAATATTGTAACGACTTTCGTTCTTTTTTGCAGTATTAAGGTTTTTTGTTTTGTAAACTGATTTGACATTCCTCTCCGACCCAAACAACTACGGAGTGAATGAGCTCTGATGATGATTTTTGTAATGTAAATGTTTGTGTGATGTTTTCATTCCACCTTTTCATACTCATATATATATATATATATATATATATATATATATATATATTCCCTTTCCCTTCTCTCTTTCTCTCTTTCTATTCTCTCTACCCCTCTCTTTCTAGTAATTCTCTTCCTCTCGCTCTTTTAATATTCTCTCTACCCCTCTCTTTTTGTGTATTTATTCTTTCCCTCTCCTCTTTCCACTTTCTATATATATATATATATTCTCCTCCCAGTTCTCTCTATCTCTGAAAATTGTCCACCAGCTTCTCTTTCTCTTGCTCTTTCTCTTCCTCGACACCCTGTTACTGAAGAACAAAAATGCAAATGCACCGTTCAGGCCAAAATGGGTCGCTTTTATAGCCAAATAAAAGATGCAATGTACCACGGGTAGTTACCCATAATGCCTCGCAACTTCTATAAAAAGTCCACTGCCCCCTCCAATTTCTTGACACATCTTACTCAGAGTGGGTACAATGGCGTACCACATTCCTTCTTCCCCCAACCACATTCCTTCTTCTGCCATGGATAGTTTCGCAGGCCAGGCACCGAGGACGCTTTGAGTCAGGTAAGTTCGACTCGTTACGACCCCCCCCCCGATCTCGTGATCACAAAAAGTACAGCCGTGAGCAGGACGTTTTGGACGTGTGCTCCTCCTGAGGGGACGGGGTCGGGTTGATTATCCTGGCGATCGCAACGAACTGTGATAGTGGGATCGCTTGGCAAAACCGGGTTGTCTGTGGATGTCTCGTCGTCGGACGACCTTTGCCTAGCTCTCATGCGAGTAACACTGGCTTGCCCTCCTCGTTGATTGCAATGCTCCCTAGTGTCAGTCTCCCCTCTCCCGATGGCGCGGGGATGATGTCCAAAACTCGGCTCGTCTGTAGATGATTCATCTGAAGAATCACTGGCAGTGAATGATTCTGATGAGGAGGATCCCACCTGAACCAGCCTCATACTTTCCTCAGAGGAACTCTCATCTTTGGGAAAGTGCGGCTTTGAACAGGGGCGCAAGTGTCTGACGTGGCGTGGAGTCCCATCAATTACTACAGATTGCTGACTGTTGACTCCAGTCACACGACCTACTTTGAATCGTGTGGTGCATCTGCCGTTCGGAACCCTGACCCAAACATAGTCCCCCACTTTGTACGTCACCTATTCACGTTGCGATTCGGGTGGGAGGACGGCATCAATCCCCTTGACCCTGACATGGTAGTTGTGTATCCGATTGGCTGGTGCTGAAGAAGACGAAACATCGTCTTTGGGTGTTACATTATGCCAGTACACAGCCTCTTGTAGGGTACACTGCTTCCTGGCCGCAATTGTTTTTATCGTCCGGTGACACCGTTCAACGATTCCGTTCCCCGACGACGCAACCGTACTCCCCAATCTTCCAGGAATTTTCGAAAACTCCTGCTGGTAAAGGCAGTGTCATTGTCTGTCAGTATCTCGTTTGGTGGAACCCGCTCGTAAAAGATTGCCTCCAATTGACGGGCTACTGTACCCGAATCCTGGTACTGAATTAGTCGCCACATAGTAAATTGGGAGGGTCCGCAGTCGATGTGACTTAGGAAGTGTTCACCCCCGTAGTGGGTAATGTCCATTCCTAGCCGACTCCAATTACTGCCCACGTCTAGTTTTCCCTTCCTCCAGTGCACTGGTGCTGGGTCGATGGATTGACAGTCCACACAGGATCGCACTATAGATCTTACTGCTTCCTTTGTCGTTGATGGGCTAACTCGACACACAAAGTAGGTTGTTCACCTTACTCCAGGGTGCCCGCTATGCCGGTGAATACTTAATATCTGGCGTTCACTCAGAGTAGCAGCGCAAATATCCTGCACCATCTCATTCCCCTTTTTCATGGCCTTAAACTATTGTTGTGGCACTCTCGTCAGCTCTGTTCTGCTCTGACCTTACCAGCGTCACATCAACGGTCAGTTCATATTCTTCAATCAGCTGCGAGAGTGTGTAGAGCCTCCTCCTAACCAGCATCTCTGTGGCCGCTTTCGGTCGTACCTTTAACCTTCCACTCAAACTGTTCTTGAGCCAATGGTACGTACACAATGAGTCCATTTTTAGGTGAAGCACTTTAGCCTGCCATTGAAGAGCAAGGTTAACACCCTTCACCACCGCATCGAGTTTGGCCAAATTAATATGCTGGGAGTCATTGTCCGGGTGCAGCCAGCACGCATCTTCGATCACGGCTCCGCTGTCTTTCAATGACACCCCCGTAGCAAGCCAGCTTGCGTCAACCCACAAATCCATCTCCAGGTCGGCGGTGCACCACTTTCCCATAACTGGATCATTCCGCTTAACCCGGGAAACTTGTATCATCTCCAGCAGAGGATCGGTAAGCGCAATATCCCAACTGTCGGATACTGCATTTGCCCGACGCTTGATGAATCCAGCAGCCACAGACAGGAAAATGACCCACAAGTCTCCCGCACAGGGAAAATGTGTTTCGTCGTGTAATAATCTGGGGAACATCGGGAACTTCACTCCCCCGCTTCCAACGGAGGATACCATTTTCCCTCCAAACCTGCAGACCAAGGACTTTGGCACCATCCTGCAGTCGCTCTGGACCCTTACAAATTAAGCCGTATTCAGACAGGTGCGTCCTCACCGAGCTGTCGAAACTAAATCTTCATTGATAAAAATGTCGTTGATGTACGGCGATCACAACGCTCTCTTGTACCAGGTTCCTGGCTGCTGGTTGCCAGGGGTTTGTGTAGCAAATCTGGCTCGTCTGGAGATGATTCGTCTGACGAATCACTGCTATCAGATGATTCTGGCAAGGATGATCCCACCTGGACCAACCTCCCACTTTCTACAGAAGAGCTTTCACATTTTGATTAGTACGGCTCTGAACAGGAGCGTGAGTACGGCTCTGAACAGGGGTGCAAGTCTCTAACATGGCGTGTGGTCCCATCAACTACTGTTGATGACTATTAACTCCAGTCACACGGCCTACTTTGAATCATGTGGTGCAGCTGCTATTCGGGACCCTGACCCAGACATGCCCCCCCCCACTTTGTCTCTTGTTCATGCTACGCTTCATATCAACCCCCTTAACTCTGACATGGTAGTAGTATATCACATTGGCTGGTGCTGAAAAAGATGAAACATCAACTATTATACCAGTACACGGCTTCCTCTACGGTACACTGCTTCCTGGCCCAATTGTCTTTATCGTTCTGTGACATCGGTCAAAAATTCTGTTTACAGACGGCGCGTATGCACATTGGAGACGCAACTGTACTCCCCAATATTCCATGAAGTTTCTAAAACCCTGCTAGTAAAGGCGGTGTTGTTGTCAGTCAGTATCCCATTCGGTGAGCCCCGCTCGCTTCCAATTGACAGGCTACTGTATTCGAGTCCTGGTACCGAATGGGTTGCCATAAAGCAAATCGGGAGGGTCCACAGTCAATGAGACTTAGGAAGAGTCCACTACCGTAGTGGGTAATGTCCATTCCCAGCCGACTTCAATAAGTGTCACCATCCAGTCCTCTCTGTCTCCGGTGCACTGGCGTTGGGTCGATGGGTTAACACCCCACACAAGATCGTACTACTGATTTTATGGCTTCCTTTGTCGTGGATGGATTGACTCGTCATGCAAAGTGGACTGTTCGCCCTTACCCCAGATCGTACTACTGATTTTGTGACTGCCTGTGCCATCTCCATCCCTTGTTTCATAAATTTGATCTATAGTTGTGGCGCTCTCGTAAAAAAGCCTCCAACGGGTCTAATCATGCATGATAGTTTGCAAGTTTGAAAATTTGGGTTAACTTTTAAAATTTTGCTTAAATTCATATACTCAAAATCAAGGCTTAAAAACACTTGAAAAAGACGTCAAAACAGTTTGTTTTGACGCATGTAAAAAAAACCTTAAAAACGCCTTAAAACTATGAAATTAACATTCCAATTGTTGTTTCTAGCAAGGTGCCATGCCCGTACACCTTACCTGATAGTTGGTACGATGGTAACGTTTGGAGAAATTTTCGAAATCGTGCTTTGAATGCTTTTTTAAAACTTCCAAAGGCTCTATTAAAAAAAACCTGTGTAGCAATATTGAAAAGTAATAAAATAACATTGAATTTGGTATTTTTAGTAAGCCTCCATCGGGTTTAATAATACCTGATAGTCGGTAACTTTGAAAATTTTGCTTAACTTATAATAATATGGGGAATGTGGGGAACTTCACTTCCCCGCTTCCAACGGAGGATACCATTCCCCCCCCCCAGATCTGCAGACCAAGGACTTTGGCACCATCCTGCAGTCACTCTGGATCCTTACAAATTAAGCCGTACTCGGACAGGTGTGCCCTTACCCGAGCTGTCGAAACTAGATCTTCATTGATGAAAATGTCGTCGATGTATGTTGACGTTGTGCTCTTGATGGTCGGGCCTCGGGACATAACAGCTTCGACAATAGATTTCATGATGAGAGGCGCCACATTGAGGCCAAAACCCAGTCAGGTGAGGCAATACCTTTGCCCCCTGAATATCACAGTCTGATATGGCCACAAAGATTCGTCAATGCAAACTTGAAGGTATGCTCGTTTCAAATCAAGAAGTGACACATTCGCACATTTCTGGCACCATTCCCTCAACGTGGCCGCGCACATACCAGCATTAGTCGTAAATGCATCGACATGCTCATTCAGCTCCCTGTAATCCATGACTGGACGCACTTTATGCTTGTTGTTCTGAATCACGGTCCTTTAGGTGGACCAAGTCTTTCTTCGGGGTAGGGTAGTAACCAGCCATTCTCTATCCAATTATGAAGTTCGGCCACGTAGCTCTTTCTGGAATGTTTGGGAACTCGGTACTCCAGTATCCCATTGCACAGAAAGCTCTGGAGCTCGTTCCCCAGACCATTTCCATTTAACAATCCAACGATTCTGTCTTTCATCATAATCCATACGGAAATCCGGCTCATCAAGTTGGATCGCTGCGCATACATTCGCCTTTCGCCCACCAAAGCTCACTGTTCCAGCTTGTGTGATGGTCATGCTGCCAAAAGCTCTGATGGCGTCATTCCCCAGTATGAGGTCAAACCCCAACAACCGCCTATTTACAACTAGGGTATCAACGTATACAGGCTCAGTGCTGTTTGAATTCGGCTTCGCCCGCAGCACTTCAATGTTTTCTATCCGCTGTTAGCACCCTAGCTTGTCCGAGCCTCCAGGAATGGCACACAAATCTAGTGACTAGCGTCGGCGTGCATCCAATGTCTACCAAGGCTGTATATTTCCTCCCGTTAACATGTACATCAGTTGTTGGCAACGCCTCATTCTTCCTTTCCCTGGGGAGCAAGCTGACGCTGATCACTTCTCCCCCAAAGCGTTTCCCTGACACTCCGAAGTAATATGGCCGGTCTCTTTACACCGGAAACATCGAATCGTCCGGGGCAACTGGCGTGGTCGTTCAAGGACTGCGCTTGAGCGTCCTAGTAAGCAATCCCTGGATAAATGGTTGGGACCGGAGCACTTATAACAAACAATTTTGTTCTTTCGGGTCCCAGCTGGCATGAGGGCAGTTAGAGCGGCAGCAATGATCTCTTCGCGCTGCTCGGTGTCGATCATAATGGCCCGTACCCGGTCCACGAGTTCACCCATTGCCGTATTATCCATGCGCGATGACGCTCGCAGCAACCATCGTACTTGCTGCGGAAGTCCAGCAACAAATGCGCAGACCATTCGTTGGTCTCCGACAAGCTGATCCAGTCGTTGTAGATCCGCTAAATAGTCGTTTACTGTCTCCTCGGGTCGAAGTCGCCGCGCCACGAATTGATTGTACGCACTGAACGAATCGGGAGCGTAGGCAGCTATAAGAACCTGCTTTATGCGCTGCAAATTGGCTTTCTCCTCCTTGTTCAACTGTTGGTACACAGCCAGGGCACCACCTCGCGCTGAATCCATTGTATGACGGGTTCGTCAGAAGGAGAACCACCAAACTCCGGAATCAACCGGTAGTCGAACATTCTGTCCATGATAAATTTCGATTTTAGCCAAAATAGCTTGATTTGACCAAAAACAACGTAACACTTGGCCTTTTGCTCTGATGCCAACGCCCAAGCTTGATCTCTGTATTCTACAAGGAAACGCGTATCACAGGCAAATTTACTTTTTGTAACTTTGAGAAGACGCCTTCTGACAAACTAATCCTCTCTTGTTCACTCTCCGCCACCGTCCCTCGCTCTGTCCAAACGTTTCCTTTTATGCTAGGTCTAGCCAAAATTTTCATACGTCACAACTCTCTCCTCACCAGCCATGAAACTCGCAACCTACAAATCGCGGCCTCAATGACACTCACGCTTTCACCCCACTTCACAACTCGTCTTGTGTCCGCCTCGAACTCGTCACATTTCACCTTCTCTGCTCCCGCCCATACACACAACATGCCACTCGCGGTCTCTTCGGGCAGACATGGCATGGCCATCGGAGACGACGCTGTCTCAGTAGAGAACACAAGTTGGGAAGTTGAGCTCTCTCTAGAATTGCTGTGTTAGTGATTCTGTCTCTCCAGGTATGCCCCTTATACGTCTAAGGCAGCGAAGGTAAATTCTATTTAGTTGTCGCTCTTGGTGGGAGTGTAGGGGCCAGGTTTCACTCCCATACAAGTAGATGCTGATAACATATGCCCCCAACACTTGTACTTTTGTACGGACAGTGAGCCTGCTGTTGTCCTACACTTTCGCTGTGAGCTTCCCAAAAGTTGAGGCAGCTTTTCCTATCCGGCAACTGAGTTCAGCATCAAGTGACAGGTGTTACACAATGGTTAAGTGAGAATACTGTCAGGAAAAAAGACGGAAAATAGAATATTAGGTCCAGGTGTATGCATACGGGTGTTTGTGTTCGTATGGGGACAAAGGATCAGTCAGATAAGGTTCAGGAGAGTCATAAACGATGTACAGCCACCATGAAGTGAAGACAGAGATAATATCTTTAGGTGGCTATTTCTAAGAGAAAATGGGTCTTGAAAATGTTAATGGTCTGAAAATTGGGTACATTGAGACTGGTAAAAATGTAATGACTATAACTTTAGGAGAAATTGGCCCAGGTTGAATATATGCAGATTCTACCCTTCAGCAGTTTCAGACCGACTGTTGCAGTGGGGGCCTCGTCCAGTGGGCAGTTGGTAGATAGAAAATAAGTTCCACGTGATAGGATATCAGTCAGACTTGTAGTTATCCTAGCAGCCAACTCAAGACAACTTTCTTGCCAGCTGACAACATAAACTGCTCCACCACAAGCTGCACAAAGTGTCAGACCTTCCTCCTCCATTAGCGTCATCAAACTTTGTGTTGTGTTTTATTCATCCTTGTGAACCTGTCTCTTGCTCGTACGCTTCGAATCGGCCATCACAGAACATTACAATGTGGAGTTATCGACATTGTGCAACGAAGGTTCACGAGTTGCATATCTGGGGTATGTCGGAGGTGGTGGACCCAAGGTAGGTGAAAATGTTTACGGTTTCCAGGGCGTAGTTATTTGTAGTGAGAGAGGAGACCTACCTCGTGCAACACAGTGTGACAGAGAGAGTGGCGGGCGTGAAGACTTGCCGTATTCTCGAAGGAAGCGGGCTAGGCTTTGCCTGGCGTGTAGGACTGACCTAGAGTCCTTCAGAATGTGAGAGCTGTGGACGATCAGTGAAATAAGAAATAGCATAGTGGTCCGGATGTAGGTGGTCGTGCCGTGCTGACGAGTGCCGCACGTGCTGCACAGACAATTATAAGGAGCCCGGATGTATTAAAATTGACGTGTATTTAAAGGACTTATTCTCACAGACCAGGGAGAACGACTGCAGTAGTATTTTGTTGTCGAGACGAGCGGGACAAAGAAATAATTTTGGATATTGGATTTTGGAGCGTAATACAGTTGGAGTGTTTAGACTGTCGATTGGAACCTTGAGTCAGACTTGACTGATCCCCCCTGCACTGATTAGAAGCTATTTCGGCTTTTTATACAATGGCACAAATTCGACTTAGCCGTGATGTAATAAGGCCGTTTACTGGTGAGGGTGATGTGGGTGCATGGCTGAAGAAGGTTCGTCTTGTGGCGAGACTGCAGATGGTGGACGACGTGGCCAGCTTGCTGCCGTTATATTTGGAAGGAGACGCGCTGGCACTTTATATGGAAATGCCAGAGAAGGATCAGCAGGATATAAATAAAAGAGAAGCGCGACTGAAGGAGGCATTTACGGATGGTGCCTTTTTAGCTTATAGGAAGCTAACCCTTGTTAAGTGGGAAGATGATCGCGTTGACGTGTACGCAAATAGAATAAGGCAGTTGGTCGGATTGGCTGGATTCGAGGAGTGGGGCTTGATAGGCTTGCAAGATTGGCTTTTGTCATGGGGTTCCCATATAATATCTCAGTCGAGCTCCAACAGGCACCGAATGTTGAGACCCTGACAATGGCAGATTTGATGTCGTGCTAACTACTAGGGACGAAACCGTGATGTAGCAGCAGCCGTAAGAACGGACACATCGACGTCCCAGCAAGCTGGAAGTACTACCAAAGATTCACAAGTGCCGCGTAAAGTTCCTGTATGTTATACGTGTGGTGGACCCAACCACTTTTCCCGGGATTGCCAAAGTCAACGTAATAGTGGACAAAATGCGTTGTTATCGTTGTAATGGACTTGGCCACGTATCAAGAACTTGTCCGGGAAACAGATGCGGGGACAAGGCATTGTCGCCACCCTTGCCCCCGTCAAGTCAGTGAAAACTACATTACCAGTTGCTGGCGTCCGGATAAATGGCATGAAGTGTTCGGCACTCGTCGATACAGGATGTTCCAAAACGATAGTAAGCACGAACTACTGCCGGGCATGGAATAAGCGCGACATGAACATTACCACAATCGACGGCACATCCAAAGCATGTTGCGGAGGTGGGGCTGTGACAATTCACACTGAAAAAGGGGATAGTGCTAAAATAGATGTTTTGGTAACGCGTGGAAAGCTGCTTGGTTACGACCTACTGCTTGGAATTGACGCGATACGAGCACCGGGTGATGCTTGAGATCACTTCCAATGGACGGGTTAAGCTCGGCAAAGGGGAAAAATTCTGTGCAGCTCTCTCAGTTGAAGAACCGGACTTCTGTGCTTCGTTTGACCATAA
Organism: Doryteuthis pealeii; assembly: GCA_023376005.1. Classification (NCBI taxonomy): domain Eukaryota; kingdom Metazoa; phylum Mollusca; class Cephalopoda; order Myopsida; family Loliginidae; genus Doryteuthis; species Doryteuthis pealeii. Next base: position 12,973,333 of record CM042177.1, read on the forward strand.
ACAAAGGGTATGGACTGCACGATGGAAGTGGGGCATGAATGAAGCACCAGAACAGCTGCACAATGTAATACCAGAGTATTCGGTGCCTGATACCATCAAGACTGCGTACGAGGAGGAGTTAGAGATGTGGATGGCGAATACCGTATCCAGAGGAGCGGCTTGGACCCCCAAAGGGTTTGATCCCACTGATGGCTATTGTACAACCCAACAAAATCAAGGTACGACCAGTGATGGATTACAGGGAACTAAACCAACATGTGGATGCCTTCACTGTAAACGCCGACGTGTGTGCTGCCAAACTGCGCGAGCGGTGTCAGCAAGGGTTTAATGTAGCCTAAAGAGAGCCTACCTGCAGATACATGTTCATGAGTCATTGTGGGCATTTCAAACTGTGATTGTCAAGGAAAACGATATTGCTTGACACGGTTAGGATTTGGTCTTAATGTGGCACCGCTTATTATGAAAGCCATCGTAAATGCAGTGTTGACGCAATAGAAGCCTGTGAGGAAAGCCACGTCAGCTTACGTCGACGATATTTACGTAAACGAGGATGTAATGTCAGCAGATGAAGTCAGGAGGAAAACTGGAAACCTTCGGTTTGACAAGCAAAGACCCCAAGCGTTTAAAGAATGGGCTATAGTGTTAGGACTTGAGGTTTGGGGGGAGCACGGCACTCTGCGTTGGAAACGCGGCCCTGTCCCAGAAGTCCCAGATATGCTAACGCGGCGTATCATATTTTCTGTCTGCGGGAAGCTGGTGGGGACACTTTCCGGTCTGCAAAGTGGCTCCGTGCAGCAACTGGAGTGATTAAGAGACGGGCTAGCGCAGTCACGAGAGGATGGGACGATACAGTGGATGACTTTCCTCTTAAGCAGATGATGGCTGAAGTAGTTACCAAAGTATGCCAAGATGATCCCACCCGAGGTGATTGGTGCGTGACCGGACGAGAGTTGAACGCATGGTTGGATGCAAGCTCTCTAGCAATGGCGTGGTATTAGGAAGAGATGGTGCTATTATAGAGGACGCATGTTGGCGTCGTCCGACAAAACGACCCCAGCACATAAATTTGGCGGAACTCGACGCCACATGAAAAGGACTTAATCTTGCGCTGCAGTGGCACGCTGAGTAGTGCATATCCACACAGATTCTCTGTGCGTGTCACTGGTTGACCCTGACGGGAAAGCCAGAGTGAAGACCAAAGCTGCAACTGAGATGTGGTGCGAAGGAGATTGACGATCATACAACGGCTGGTTGGAGAATATAGTTTGAAGATTGATGTCACCTAATTCCATCAAGAGCAAAATCTAGCTGATGATATAACAAGAGTACTGAAGAGGTGGTTTGACATAATGAAGCAAGATTTGACTCTTCTCCAACGTTGTGTGCTGTCGTAACTGAGCAACTGGCACCTGATCGTATCCGAGCCATACATTGCCAGAGGGACATCCTGGAATTCGGCGGACAACATATTTCGTTTGGAAAGTATGTCCATCAATTACTAGAGCGGCCGTTAAATCGGCCATACACGCTTGCGAGGAGTGTCAGACAAGTAGATCCAGCGCCAGTTCATTGGAAAACAGGGAAGCTCGAAGTTGCAGGGTAATTGGCACAGGTTGGGTATGGACATAATCCATTATAATGGCAATCATTTTGTGACACTGACAGATTGCGGCCCAAACACGGTTCACCATATGGGGTCCACTGGTCGCCAAGATTGCATCAACGTCTCATAGACCAATTTAAGATCAGTCTTCTATGAACGCGGTCCACCAGTGAAATATTAACGGACAATGCCCCCACCTTTTGTGGCCACGAGTTCCAGACCTTTGCAAGTGAATGGGGCGTTGCGAATGCGATATCGGTGTTGCCTATGTTCCAGAAGGTAATGGTTATAGACGGAATGCTGTCATCGCACCATTAAAAGAATTGCGACCAGAATGCAATGATTACTATTCAAGAGGCTGTGTGTACTGGTACAATGTAACACCTAAAGATGGCGTAACATCATCGACCGGCGCATTCTAGCGGAATTTACAATATGAACAGCATGTGAAAGGGCTAGATGGGATTGGCGCCATCCCCTAGAGTCATGGACGGAGATCTGGTTTGGGTTTAAAGCCCCGAACAGTCGTTGCACTACTAAAATTCGGCAAAGGCCAATTGGTCGAATAGTCAGCCTGTTCTTGTCGATGGTGTTACCGCGGCATATTAAAGGATCTTCGCAGGGCTATAGACCAACTGCGTTTGAGGAAGATGAAGACAGTGATACGTCGTCCGAGAGTGAGTCAGGGACTATGTCGGTGGTTGGAACGGGGCCTGTAACGGCAGAGGATGTGATGGCGGAGTCTCACGATGACGATGTGGCCGAGACCGAGGGAGATGATGTGCAGATAAACGAAGACCCGCCACCTCTGCGAAGGAGCACTCGCGCAAAAGCAAGCACCATCTCCCTGCCATTTTTGTGATCATGAGATCAGGGGGGAATGTGGTGAGAGAGGAAGACCTACCTCGTGCAACACAGTGTGACAGAGAGAGTGGCGGCGCTGAAGACTTGCCGTATTCTCGAAGGAAGCGGGCTAGGCTTTGCCTGGCGTGTAGGACTGACCTAGAGTCGAACCCGATTCCTTCAGAATGTGAGAGATGGGACAATCAGTGAAATAAGAAATAGCATAGTGGCCGGATGTAGGTGGTCGCGCCGTGCTGTATGAGTAGTGTCGCACGTGCTGCACGGACAATTATTTGAGTGAGGAGCCCGGATGTATTAAATTGACGTGTATTTAAAGGACTTATTCTCACAGACCAGGAGAACGACTGCAGTAGTTGTCGAGACGAGCGGGACAAAGAAATAATTTTGGATATTGGATTTTGGGCGTTGATACAGTTGGGAAGTGTTTAGACTGTCGATTGGAACCTTGAGTCAGACTTGACTTGTGATCCCTCCCCCAACTGATTAGATTATTGATGGTGATGGAGGTGTGATTTCGGTTGCCTGTCCCAATGTCTTGGTTTTGTCAATACTAATGGTCAGCCTGAAGTCCTGGTAGGCTTGGAGTGAACTGCGTCCGATGAGTGTTGTGCAGGTGCTCTGTGAGAGTGTACTACCACTGCTGCGTCATCAGCAAGCAGTATGGCCCGGATTGACAAAAGCCTGACCTTTGTTTTGGCTTTTAGACAGCTAAGATTGAACAGGTTACCATCTGTCGAGTGAAGGTAGACGCTTTCTGTTTGCTTTACCGAAAGGCTTGGGCGTAGAAAGAGGAAAAAGAAGATCCCAAAACAAAGGTGTGGCCAACCCGCACCCACTGATGACACCACGACGGATGCTGAAGGGGTCTGAGGGGTCCCATATAAATGGATGATGCCTTGCAGTCGGTGTGAAAGGATGAAGGGATGTGAGGAGCTTGGAGGGGGGCGTTATTCGTTCTATCAACTGGAAAAGACCATCCTCTTACAAAGTCGGAACTTTTGCTGAGTCAATAAATTGCTATTGTAGAGTGGTCTTCTCTTTTCTCTACATTTTCTCCTGAAGCTGCCACAAAGAGATCGGGGTCAGTATGAACCTAACTGCTCTGAAACCAAAGCTGTGATTCTGGGTAAGTCTTTCCTCTGTGAAGAATCTTGGAGTTATTTAGTGCGAACTTTAGGCAAAGAGTGTACCTCTAACGAAAAAAAATCAGCATGTGATCTAACACAAAAATATTCCATTTCCCATATAACAATTTCCTAAAATTAGGTGTTTTTTTTTTAACTTCATATTATACAATTTAAAATTATTAAATGAAACCCCAACTCATTATAAAATCACAGTAAAAAATATTACCTTTTAAGTCTCAAAATTCTAAAAATATATTCATACTGGTTAAACCAAAAAAAAAAATTTTTTTACCACTGGGGGTTATTACCACGTATGCGTTACTTAAAATTACTACTAAGATTTGTCTTAAAATACCTTAGTTCTTAGTCTTTGCTCTCCGGTCGTCTATCTCTCTCGGCATCTAATCTCTCTTCGTATACTTCTCTCTAACTCACTCTCTCTTTACTTCCGACCCCAACACCTCCATTATCACCTCACCCGACGTACAGATTCTCTCTCTTTGAATGTTTTCGGTCCCAAAACAAGCCTCATTCGGTCAAACTCGCGGTTCAGACTCCGACTAAAATCAACGAAAATAACGTTGATCCATTTTCAGCTATATATATTTTTCTTTATACTAACAAAAAAAAACTTTCTACTATTCAAACAAGAGCAAGAGATTCACCAAAATAAAATAAAAAAAAATCACTCACCCTTTTGATTTGAGTTTTATAATATCGTAATCGGTCTAGTATTATTGCAGCCTTATTTGCGTCTCTCTCTTTCTTTTTTCGTTCTTCGGAGTTATATCTTCGAAAATTCTGCGCCGGTCTTAGTGCTGGTTATTTTTCTCGTTGTGTCCATGGTAAACATACAAGCTCTTCTGAATTCATGTGGAATTCTCCCTCGTCATCGGCCACCAATTTCCAATATGTTACATAGCGCCTTCTTCGCTACTATCTCTCGGCTAAATCGTGTATGTTGTAGTTGTTGTGGGTATATATGGTCACGTAGCGAAGTATGTAGTAGTCGCTTAATGAAAACACCACACATGGGTATAATAGGAACTTTGACTTTATTTCTTCTCGGCTGTACGTGGTGGGTGGCGAGCGTTGACAATAGGAATGCCCAAGGCGTGACGATGACTACTACTACTACTGTTAGGATGACTGGCGATGGTGGGGTAAAGGGGGCCGGTGGATCCCACAGCGTTGGCTGCAATGAACCGTGAGCGTCTGTCGCTCACTTGTTCTCCGTCCGCTGTCTCCTGTCTAACTGACCTTGGCTCGAACCCTAAGGCCTTTTATATTGATAGATATTCCTAACGCATCTTTATCTTTGATCTGATAACGGACATTTGTTATATATTCCTTTATCTTCTCCATGCTCTTTTACGGAAAGCCTCGCTTCCGTTTTCCTCTTTTTTAATATATATTTTTATATTTCTCTTGTCTTTTGCCGGAAGCTTCGTTTTCCGGCAGAGGACAATACAACATAATCCTGTGTCTTTGGAACTGGTGATCCAGGTTTGAATCCCGCTGGATCTTTAAAAAAGAAACCTCACATGAATCGTCCCGCTGGAAACTGGTACTTAGCCCTTCTCAGGCCGCAGCACACATCACAGCAGTGCTAGAAACTAGAGAAACTAATCCACCTAAGGTGTACGAAAACGGCACAGCAGGTGGACATCCGGGAGTCATGGAGTCTTCTGGAGAACACCTGCTGTTACGCTCTCCACAAGTTTCTTCACAAGTGTGATAGTTTAATTATAACAACGTTTGATATTTTACTTAAGCTATTGATAAATAGTTCAATATATAAAATATATAACAGAACCTGTGGATATACAACTGTATGATATTTAATTATTACAACGTTTGATATATTTACTTAAGGGCTATTGAAAATAGTTCAATATATATATAATAATCTTGATATAACTCCTTCTTACATTTTCCTTTCTTTTTTCCGTCTTTTCATCTTTTCATTATGTTANCTTAGTAGTAAACGAAGTGGGATACGGCAGGCCCTAAAATGTTGCAGGGATGAAATCTATTTATTTATTTATTTTTTTTTTTGGAGGCGGAGCACGCGGTGCGTTTGAGTTTTTCTTTCTTCTTTTTTTTTTTATATCAAAGAATCTTCTGAAAGAATTTTTTTGAGGCAACGAAAGAAAATATATGTACTAGCCTAGTATCTATGAAAATTTACACAAGAAATTCTTTGTTCAATCGGAGTCACCAATTATTGTGTTAGTATAACATTCAATTCTAAGACTAACAACAACAAGAAAGGAATTAATATATCCTTTAATTCAAACAATTTATTTGCTAGGCATAAAACACAAACAACAATATAAAAGTCCTTCCTGTATATAAAGTTGAGTTTAAGGGACTTACCGGCGCGGTGGAGAAGAGTTATTAGGGTGGTTCCTGGAGCCCCTGAATTCGTTGCCTCGTGCACGCGGGTGTATTCTGTCTGACTACTTTTTGGATATTGCGCCAAAAACTCTGGGCTATCACGTGATTGGTAAATCCAAATCACAGAGCCTCTCCCTCATTCACTCTATATACAGGAATAACCATTTTACTGACCCAACACAACCATAACATCAACATGGTACTGCTATGCATTCGGACAACTCCGATAGACCACACGATACCCTCACCTGGAGAAAATGCTGTTCAACAGAAAATTAGTTAGCAACATTCCAGTAAATGTACTAACCCCAGCTCAAAAAAAAAAAAAAAAATGCGGAGATATGAGTTCGTTTGTACAAGAGACAAGTTGAACAAAAAGCTTACTATGACCAGCATGCAAAAGACCTACCTGACATCAAATAGAACAGTATGTTAGGATGCATGACAAGGACACGAATAGATGGAACCCTGCAGTTGTCACACAGACATGCACGAGCCAAGGTCCTATATCATTAAAAAACCCATCTGGACAGGTCCTCCGCATGAATCGAAAACACCTGAGGGAGACCCATCTACAGCAACTATGTATCCACCAGAGATCATACCATCCAGAGGGAAAAAAACTCATCAAAAAATATTCAAACAAAAAACACTAAATACCCCATCCCAAACTAGAAATCATCATGTCCCACAGGAATCACAGACACAATACAACACAACAGAAAAGAAAACAACCAAATCTGGCTGGATAATTACGCCACCGGCAAGATACTGTGAATGAAACAGAACAAAAACATTTTTTCTCATTTTGTGAACTTATCAAAAAGAAAATCCTTTCATGGACACACACACAAAAAAAGAAAAAAAAGAGAACATTTCTTTTAATTTTTATGTTACCTACATATAAATATGTAACAAAAAAATGAAAAATCTATGTGAACACACTGAACAGTTATATTTTTGATTTATTGTGTTATATGCAACTTAAATAAAATAAGACCTCTTTTTTCTCTTTCTTACGTATTGCTTAAACAAAAACAACAACAACAACAAAAAACCAAATTACTATACATCTAATGTTGAAAGTATTTTAAAACTAAGTTTATACTAACACAAACAACTGAAACTAATCTGTCTACCATTGGATTCAATAATTAATTTCAATGGTTAATTAATTTTAGTATTTAACCTTTCTTTTTCTTTTTTGCTTAAAAATGGCTCAGTTCATACACTGTAGTTAAACTGTCATGGATCACTACCAAATAAGTTTCCGTTTTAATTTTGACGACGATTTGCAAGTTTTACCAATTACTTACCTTTTGATGAAATTACGTTTGAAATTTCAATCGAACATAATGAAAAGATGAAAAGACGGAAAAAAAGAAAGAAAAAATGTAAGAAGGAGTTAAATCAAGATTATTATACTATATATTGAACTATTTTCAATAGCCCTTAAGTAAATATATCAAACGTTGTAATAATTAAATTATCATACAGTTGTATATCCACAGGTTCTGTTATACTTTTTATATATTGAACTATTTATCAATAGCTCTTAAGTAAACATATCAAACGTTGTTATAATTAAACTATCACACTTGTGGAAAGAAACTTGTGGAGAGCGTAACAGCAGGTGTTCTCCAGAAGACTCCATGACTCCCGGATGTCCACCTGCTGTCCGTTTTCGTACACCTTAGGTGGATTAGTTTCTCTAGTTTCTAGCACTGCTGTGATGTGTGCTGCGCCCTGAGAAGGGCTAAGTACCAGTTTCCAGCGGGACGATTCATGTGAGGTTTCTTTTTTTAAAGATCCAGCGGGATTCAAACCTGGATCACCAGTCCAAAGACACAGGATTATGTTGTTATTGTCCTCTGCCGGAAAACGAAGCTTCCGGCAAAAAGACAAAGAGAAATATAAAAATATATATTAAAAAAGAGGAAAACGGAAGCGAGGCTTTCCGGTAAAAGAAGCATGGAGAAGATAAAGGAATATATAACAAATGTCCGTTATCAGATCAAAAGATAAAGATGCGTAGGAATATCTATCAATATAAAAGGCCTTAGGGTTCGAGCCAAGGTCAGTTAGACAGGAGACAGCGGACGGAGAACAAGTGAGCGACAGACGCTCACGGTTCATTGCAGCCAACGGCTGTGGGATCCACCGGCCCCCTTTACCCCACCATCGCCAGTCATCCTAACAGTAGTAGTAGTAGTCATCGTCAACCCTTGGGCATTCCTATTGTCAACGCTCGCCACCCACCACGTACAGCCGAGAAGAAATAAAGTCAAAGTTCCTATTATACCCATGTGTGGTGTTTTCATTAAGCGACTACTACATACTTCGCTACGTGACCATATATACCCACAACAACTACTAACATACACGATTTAGAGTAGCGAAGAAGGCCGCTATGTAACATATTGGAAATTGGTGCCGATGACGAGGGAGAATTCCACATGAATTCAGAAGAGCTTGATGTTACCATGGACACAACGAGAAAAATAACCACACTAAGACCGGCCAGAATTTCGAAGACAAACTCCGAAGAAACGAAAAAGAAAGAGAGAGACGCAACATAAGGCTGCATATACTAGACGATTACGATATTATAAAACATCAATCAAAAGGTGAGTGATTTTTTTTATTTTACTTTGTGTAAATCTCTGCTCTTGTTTGATAGTAGAAAGTTTTTTTTGTTAGTATAAAGAAAAAATATATATAGCTGAAATGGATCAACTTATTTTCGTTGATTTTAGTCGGAGTCTGAACGCTGAGTTTGACGAATGAGGCTTGTTTGGGGACGAACACATTAAGAGAGAGAATCTGTACGTCGGGTGAGGTGATAATGGAGGTGTGGGGTCGGAAGTAAAGAGAGTGAGATATAGAGAGAGTATACGAGAGAGATTAGATGACCGAGGAGATTAGACGACCGAGAGAGAAAGACTAAGAATAAGTATTTTACAAATCTTAGTAGTAATTTAGTAACGCACGTGTATACCCCCCAGTGTAAAAAAATTTTTTTTGTTTAACCAGTATGAATATAATTTTTAGAATTTTAGACTTAAGGTAAATAATTTTTACTCGTGATTTATAATGAGTTGGGTTAATTTAATAATTTTAAATTGTATATATGAAGTTAAAAAAAACACCTTAATTTAGAAATTGTTATTTGGGAATGGAATATTTTTGTGTTAGATCACCATGCTGATTTTTTCGTTAGAGGTAAACTCTTTGCTAAAGTTGCACTAAATAGACTCCAGATTCTCACAGAGAAGACTTATCCAGAATCACAGGCAGGTTTCAGAGCAGTTAGATCCACTACTGACCCGATCTCTTTGTGGCAGCTTCAGGAGAAATGTAGAGAAAAGAGAAGACCACTCTACATAGCATTTATTGACCTCACAAAAGCTTCCGACTTTGTAAGCAGGAGTGGTCTCTTCCAGTTGATAGAACGAATAAACTGCCCCCTCCAGCTCCTCCACATCCTTCAATCCTTTCACACCGACATGCAAGGCACCATCCAGTTTAATGGGACCACCTCAGACCCCTTCAGCATCCGTCGTGGTGTCAATCAGGGGTGCGGGTTGGCACACACTTTGTTTGGGATCTTCTTTTCCCTCTTTCTACGCCAAGCTTTCGGTAAAGCAACAGAAAGAGTCTACCTTCACTCGACAGATGGTAACCTGTTCAATCTTAGCTGTCTAAAAGCCAAAACAAAGGTCAGGCCTTTTGTCATCCGGGACATACTGCTTGCTGATGACGCAGCAGTGGTAGTACACTCTCAAGAGCACCTGCAAACACTCATGGACCAGTTCACCCAAGCCTACCAGGACTTCAGGCTGACCATTAGTATTGACAAAACCAAGACATTGGGACAGGCAACCGAAAATCACACCTCCATCACCATCAATAATCTAATCAGTTGGGGGGGGATCACAGTCAAGTCTGACTCAAGGTTCCAATCGACAGTCTAAACACTCCCAACTGTATCACGCCCCAAAATCCAATATCCAAAATATTTCTTTGTCCCGCTCGTCTCGACAACTACTGCAGTCGTTCTCCCTGGTCTGTGAGAATAAGTCCTTTAAATACACGTCAATTTTAATACATCCGGCTCCTCACTCATAATTGTCCGTGCAGCACGTGCGACACTCATCAGCACGGCCGACCACCTACATCCGGGCCACTATGCTATTCTTATTTCACTGATTGTCCCCATCTCTCACATTCTGAAGGAATCGGTTCGACTCTAGGTCAGTCCTACACGCCAGGCAAAGCCTAGCCCGCTTCCTTCGAGAATACGGCAAGTCTTCACGCCCGCCACTCTCTCTGTCACACTGTGTTGCACGAGGTAGGTCTCCTCTCTCACCACATTCCCCCCTGATCTCATGATCACAAAAATGGCAGGGAGATGGTGCTTGCTTTTGCCGAGTGCTTCTTCGCAGAGGTGGCGGGTCTTCGTTTATCTGCACATCATCTCCCTCGGTCTCGGCCACATCGTCATCGTGAGACTCCGCCATCACATCCTCTGCCGTTACAGGCCCCGTTCCAACCACCGACATAGTCCCTGACTCACTCTCGGACGACGTATCACTGTCTTCATCTTCCTCAAACGCAGTTGGTCTATAGCGCCTGCGAAGATCCTTTATATGCCGCGGTACACCATCGACAAGAACAGGCTGACTATTCGACCAACTTGGCCTTTGCCGAATTTAGTAGTGCAACGACTGTTCGGGGCTTTAACCCAAACCAGATCTCCGTCCATGACTCTAGGGGATGGCGCAATCTCATCTAGCCCTTTCACATGCTGTTCATATTGGTAAATTCCGCTAGATGCGCCGGTCGATGATGTTACGCCATCTTTAGGTGTTACATTGTACCAGTACACAGCCTCTTGAATATACATTGCATTCTGGTCGCAATTCTTTAATGGTGCGATGACAGCATTCCGCTATACCATTACCTTCTGGAACATAGGCACACCGATATCGCATTCGCACGCCCCATTCACTTGCAAAGGTCTGGAACTCGTGGCCACAAAAGGTGGGGCATTGTCCGTTAATATTTCCACTGGTGGACCGCGTTCATAGAAGACTGATCTTAATTGTCTTATGACGGTTGATGCATCTTGGCGAGCCAGTGGACGCCATATGGTGAACCGTGTTGGCCGCAATCTGTCAGTGTCACAAAATGATTGCCATTATAATGGATTATGTCCATACCCAACCTGTGCCAATTACCCTGCACTTCGAGCTTCCCTTGTTCCAATGAACTGGCGCTGGATCTACTGTCTGACACTCCTCGCAAGCGTGTATGGCCGATTTAAACGGCCGCTCTAGTAATTGAAGACATACTTTCCAAACGAAATATGTTGTCCGCCGAATTCCAGGATGTCCACTCTGGCAATTATGGCTCGGATACGATCAGGTGCCAGTTGCTCAGTTTACGACAGCACACAACGTTGGAGAAGAGTCAAATCCTTGCTTCATTATGTCAAACCACCTCTTCAGTACTCTTGTTAATTCATCAGCTAGATTTTGCTCTGATGGAATTAGGTGACATCAATCTTCAAACTATATTCTCAACCAGCCGTTGTATGATCGTCAATCTCCTTCGCACCAGCATCTCAGTTGCAGCTTTGGTCTTTCACTCTGCTTTACCCGTCAGGGTCAACCAGTGGTACACGCACAGAGAATCTGTGTGGATATGCACTACCTCAGCGTGCCACTGCAGCGCAAGATTAAGTCCTTTCAGTGTGGCGTCGAGTTCCGCCAAATTTATGTGCTGGGCGTCGTTTGTCGGACGACGCCAACATGCGTCCTCTATAATAGCACCATCTCTTTCTAATACCACGCCCATTGCTAGAGAGCTTGCATCCACCCATGCGTTCAACTCTCGTCCAGTCACGCACCAATCACCTCGGGTGGGATCATCTTGGCATACTTTGGTAACTACTTCAGCCATCATCTGCTTAAGAGGAAAGTCATCCACTGTATCGTCCCATCCTCTCGTGACTGCGCTAGCCCGTCTCTTAATCACTCCAGTTGCTGCACGGAGCCACTTGCAGACCGGAAAGTGTCCCACCAGCTTCCCGCAGACAGAAAATATGATACGCCGCGTTAGCATATCTGGGACTTCTGGACAGGGCCCCCGCGTTTCCAACGCAGAGTGCCGTGCTCCCCCCAAACCTCAAGTCCTAACACTATAGCCCCATTCTTTAAACGCTTGGGGTCTTTGCTTGTCAAACCGAAGGTTTCCAGTTTCCTCCTGACTTCATCTGCTGACATTACATCCTCGTTTACGTAAATATCGTCGACGTAAGCTGACGTGGCTTTCCTCACAGGCTTCTATTGCGTCAACACTGCATTTACGATGGCTTTCATAATAAGCGGTGCCACATTAAGACCAAATCCTAACCGTGTCAAGCAATATCGTTTTCCTTTGACAATCACAGTTTGAAATGCCCACAATGACTCATGAACATGTATCTGCAGGTAGGCTCTCTTTAGGCTACATTAAACCCTTGCTGACACCGCTCGCGCAGTTTGCAGCACACACGTCGGCGTTTACAGTGAAGGCATCCACATGTTGGTTTAGTTCCCTGTAATCCATCACTGGTCGTACCTTGTTTTTGTTGGTTGTACAATAGCCATCAGTGGGATCAAACCCTTTGGGGTCCAAGCCGCTCCTCTGGATACGGTATTCGCCATCCACATCTCTAACTCCTCCTCGTACGCAGTCTTGATGGTATCAGGCACCGAATACTCTGGTATTACATTGTGCAGCTGTTCTGGTGCTTCATTCATGCCCCACTTCCATCGTGCAGTCCATACCCTTTGTTTATGGTCAAACGAAGCACAGAAGTCCGGTTCTTCAACTGAGAGAGCTGCACAGAATTTTTCCCCTTTGCCGAGCTTAACCCGTCCATTGGAAGTGATCTCAGCATCACCCGGTGCTCGTATCGCGTCAATTCCAAGCAGTAGGTCGTAACCAAGCAGCTTTCCACGCGTTACCAAAACATCTATTTAGCACTATCCCCTTTTTCAGTGTGAATTGTCACAGCCCCACCTCCGCAACATGCTTGGATGTGCCGTCGATTGTGGTAATGTCATGTCGCGCTTATTCCATGCCCGGCAGTAGTTCGTGCTTACTATCGTTTTGGAACATCCTGTATCGACGAGTGCCGAACACTTCATGCCATTTATCCGGACGCCAGCAACTGGTAATGTAGTTTTCACTGACTTGACGGGGGCAAGGGTTGGCGACAATGCCTTGTCCCCGCATCTGTTTCCCGGACAAGTTCTTGATACGTGGCCAAGTCCATTACAACGATAACAACGCATTTTGTCCACTATTACGTTGACTTTGGCAATCCCGGGAAAAGTGGTTGGTCCACCACACGTATAACATACAGGAACTTTACGCGGCACTTGTGAATCTTTGGTAGTACTTCCAGCTTGCTGGGACGTCGATGTGTCCGTTCTTACGGCTGCTGCTACATCACGGTTTCGTCCCTAGTAGTTAGCACGACATCAAAATCTGCCATTGTCAGGGTCTCAACATTCGGTGCCTGTTGGAGCTCGACTGAGATATTATATGGGAACCCCATGACAAAAGCCAATCTTGCAAGCCTATCAAGCCCCACTCCTCGAATCCAGCCAATCCGACCAACTGCCTTATTCTATTTGCGTACACGTCAACGCGATCATCTTCCCACTTAACAAGGGTTAGCTTCCTATAAGCTAAAAAGGCACCATCCGTAAATGCCTCCTTCAGTCGCGCTTCTCTTTTATTTATATCCTGCTGATCCTTCTCTGGCATTTCCATATAAAGTGCCAGCGCGTCTCCTTCCAAATATAACGGCAGCAAGCTGGCCACGTCGTCCACCATCTGCAGTCTCGCCACAAGACGAACCTTCTTCAACCATGCCACCACATCACCCTCACCAGTAAACGGCCTTATTACATCACGGCTAAGTCGAATTTGTGCCATTGTATAAAAAGCCGAAATAGCTTCTAATCAGTGCAGGGGGGATCAGTCAAGTCTGACTCAAGGTTCCAATCGACAGTCTAAACACTCCCAACTGTATTACGCTCCAAAATCCAATATCCAAAATTATTTCTTTGTCCCGCTCGTCTCGACAACAAAATACTACTGCAGTCGTTCTCCCTGGTCTGTGAGAATAAGTCCTTTAAATACACGTCAATTTTAATACATCCGGGCTCCTTATAATTGTCTGTGCAGCACGTGCGGCACTCGTCAGCACGGCGCGACCACCTACATCCGGACCACTATGCTATTTCTTATTTCACTGATCGTCCACAGCTCTCACATTCTGAAGGACTCTAGGTCAGTCCTACACGCCAGGCAAAGCCTAGCCCGTATCCTTCGAGAATACGGCAAGTCTTCACGCCTGCCACTCTCTCTGTCACACTGTGTTGCACGAGTAGGTCTCCTCTCTCCACTACAAATAACTACGCCCTGGAAACCGTAAACATCTTCACCTACCTTGGGTCCACCACCTCCGACATACCCCAGATATGCAACTCGTGAACCTTCGTTGCACAATGTCGATAACTCCACATTGTAATGTTCTGTGATGGCCGATTCGAAGCGTACGAGCAAGAGACAGGTTCACAAGGATGAATAAAATACAACACAAAGTTTGATGACGCTAATGGAGGAGGAAGGTCTGACACTTTGTGCAGCTTGTGGTGGAGCAGTTTATGTTGTCAGCTGGCAAGAAAGTTGTCTTGAGTTGGCTGCTAGGATAACTACAAGTCTGACTGATATCCTATCACGTGGAACTTATTTTCTATCTACCAACTGCCCACTGGACGAGGCCCCCACTGCAACAGTCGGTCTGAAACTGCTGAAGGGTAGAATCTGCATATATTCAACCTGGGCCAATTTCTCCTAAAGTTATAGTCATTACATTTTTACCAGTCTCAATGTACCCAATTTTCAGACCATTAACATTTTCAAGACCCATTTCTCTTAGAAATAGCCACCTAAAGATATTATCTCTGTCTTCACTTCATGGTGGCTGTACATCGTTTATGACTCTCCTGAACCTTATCTGACTGATCCTTTGTCCCCCTACGAACACCAAACACCCGTATGCATACACCTGGACCTAATATTCTATTTTCCGTCTTTTTTCCTGACAGTATTCTCACTTAATCATTGTGTAACACCTGTCACTGATGCTGAACTCAGTTGCCGGATAGGAAAAGCTGCCTCAACTTTTGGGAAGCTCACAGCGAAAGTGTAGGACAACAGCAGGCTCACTGTCGTACAAAAGTACAAGTGTTGGGGCATATGTTATCAGCATCTACTTGTATGGAGTGAAACCTGGCCCCTACACTCCCACCAAGAGCGACAACTAAATAGAATTTACCTTCGCTGCCTTAGACGTATAAGGGGCATACCTGGAGAGACAGAATCACTAACACAGCAATTCTAGAGAGAGCTCAACTTCCCAAACTTGTGTTCTCTACTGAGACAGCGTCGTCTCCGATGGCCATTCCATGTCTGCCCGAAGAGACCGCGTGGCATGTTGTGTGTATGGGCGGGAGCAGAGAAGGTGAAATGTGACGAGTTCGAGGCGGACACAAGACGAGTTGTGAAGTGGGGTGAAAGCTGAGTGTCATTGAGGCCGCGATTTGTAGGTTGCGAGTTTCATGGCTGGTGAGGAGAGAGTTGTGACGTATGAAAATTTTGGCTAGACCTAGCATAAAAGGAAACGTTTGGACAGAGCGAGGACGGTGGCGGAAGTGAACAAGAGAGGATTAGTTTGTCAGAAGGCGTCTTCTCAAAGTTACAAAAAGTAAATTTGCCTGTGATACGTGTTTCCTTGTAGAATACAGAGATCAAGCTTGGGCGTTGGCATCAGAGCAAAAGGCCAAGTATTACGTTGTTTTTGGCCAAATCAAGCTATTTTGGCTAAAATCGAAATTTATCATGGACAGAATGTTCGACTACCGGTTGATTCCGGAGTTTGGTGTTCTCCTTCTGACGAAACCCGTCATACAATGGATTCAGCGCGAGGTGGTGCCCTGGCTGTGTACCAACAGTTGAACAAGGAGGAGAAAGCCAATTTGCAGCGCATAAAGCAGGTTCTTATAGCTGCCTACGCTCCCGATTCGTTCAGTGCGTACAATCAATTCGTGGCGCGGCGACTTCGACCCGAGGAGACAGTAAACGACTATTTTAGCGGATCTACAACGACTGGATCAGCTTGTCGGAGACCAACGAATGGTCTGCGCATTTGTTGCTGGACTTCCGCAGCAAGTACGATGGTTGCTGCGAGCGTCATCGCGCATGGATAATACGGCAATGGTGAACTCGTGACCGGGTACGGGCCATTATGATCGACACCGAGCAGCGCGAAGAGATCATTGCTGCCGCTCTAACTGCCCTCATGCCAGCTGGGACCCGAAAGAACAAAATTGAAAGGAAAGAATGAGGCGTTGCCAACAACTGATGTACATGTTAACGGGAGGAAATATACAGCCTTGGTAGACATTGGATGCACGCCGACGCTAGTCACTAGATTTGTGTGCCATTCCTGGAGGCTCGGACAACTTAGGGTGCTAACAGCGGATAGAAAACATTGAATGCTGCGGCGAAGCCGAATTCAAACAGCACTGAGCCTTATACGTTGATACCCTATTGTAAATAGGCGGTTGTGGTTTGACCTCATATGGGGAATGACGCCATCAGAGCTTTTGCAGCATGACCATCACACAAGCTGGAACAGTGAGCTTTGGTGGGCGAAAGGCGAATGTATTGCGCAGCGATCCAACTTGATGAGCGGATCCGTAGATTATGATGAAAGACAGAATCGTTGGATTGTTAAATGGAAATGGTCCGGGGAACGAGCTCCAGAGCTTTCTGTGCAATGGGATACTGGAGTACCGAGTTCCCAAACATTCCAGAAAGAGCTACGTGGCCGAACTTCATAATTGGATAGAGAATGGCTGGTTACTACCCTACCCCGAAGAAAGACTTGGTCCACCTAAAGACCGTGATTCAGAACAACAAGCATAAAGTGCGTCCAGTCATGGATTACAGGGAGCTGAATGAGCATGTCGATGCATTTACGACTAATGCTGTATGTGCGCGGCCACGTTGAGGGAATGGTGCCAGAAATGTGCGAATGTGTCACTTCTTGATTTGAAACGAGGGCATACTTCAAGTGCATTGACGAATCTTGTGGCCAACATCAGACTGTGATATTCAGGCGGCAAAGTATTGCCTCACCTGACTGGGTTTTGCCTCAATGTGGCGCCTCTCACATGAAATCTATTGTCGAAACTGTTATGTCCCGAGGCCCGACCATCAAGAGCACAACGTCAACATACATCGACGACATTTTCATCAATGAAGATCTAAGTTTCGACAGCTCGGGTAAGGGCACACCTGTCGAGTACGGCTTAATTTGTAAGGATCCAGAGCGACTGCAGGATGGTGCCAAATCCTGGTCTGCAGATCTGGGGGGGGGAATGTATCCTCCGTTGGAAGCGGAATGAGTTCCCCACATTCCCCCCATATTATTATAAGTTAAGCAAAAATTTTCAAAGTACCGACTATCAGGTATTATTAAACCCGATGGAGGCTTACTAAAATACCAAATTCCAATGTGAATTTCATTACTTTTCAATATTGCTACACAGGTTTTTTTTAATAGAGCGTTTGGAAGATTTTAAAAAAGCATTCAAATGCACGATTGCGAAAATTTTCTCCAAAGTTACCACGTTACCAACTATCAGGTAAGGTGTACGGGCATGGCACCTTGCTAGAAACAACAATTGGAATGTTAATTTCGATAGTTTTAAGGCGTTTTAAAGTTCTTTACATGCGTCGAAAACAACTGTTTTTGACGTCTTTTTCAAGTGTTTTTAAGCCTTGATTTTGAGTATATGAATTTAAGGCAAAATTTTAAAAGTTAACCCAAATTTTTCAAACTTGCAAAACTATCATGCATGATTAACCCGTTGGAGGCTTTTTTACGAGAGCGCCACAAACTATAGATCAAATTTATGAAACAAGGGATGGAGATGGCACAGGCAGTCACAAAATCAGTAGTACGATCTGGGGTAAGGGCGAACAGTCCACTTTGCATGACGAGTCAATCCATCCACGACAAAGGAACCATAAAATCAGTAGTACGATTGTGTGGGTGTTAACCCATACGACCCAACGCCAGTGCACCGGAGACAGAGAGGACTGGATTGGTGACACTTATTGAAGTCGGCTGGAATGGACATTACCCACTACGGTAGTGACACTTCCTAATCTCATTGACTGTGGACCCTTCCCGATTGCCTTATGGCAACCCATTCGTACCAACTCGAATACAGTAGCCTTCAATTGGAAGCGAGCGGCTCACCGAATGGGATACTGACTGACAACAACACCGCCTTTACTAGCAGGGTTTTAGAAACTTCATGGAATATTGGGGAGTACAGTTGCGTCTCCAATGTGCATACGCGCCGTCTGTAAACAGAATTTTTGACGATGTCACAGAACGATAAAGACCAATTGGGCCAGGAAGCAGTGTACCGTAGAGGAAGCGGTGTACTGGTATAATAGTGATGTTTCATCTTTTTCAGCACCAGCCAATGTGATATACTACTACCATGTCAGAGTTAAGGGGTTGATATGAAGCGTAGCATGAACAAGAGACAAAGTGGGGGGGCATGTCTGGTCAGGGTCCCGAATAGCAGCTGCACCACATTATTCAAAGTAGGCCGTGTGACTGGAATTAATAGTCATCAACAGTAGTTTGATGGACCACAACGCCATGTTAGAGACTTGCACCCCTGTTCAGAGCCGTACTCACGCTCCTGCAGAGCCGTACTCATTCAAAAGTGAAAGCTCTTCTGTAGAAAGTGGGAGGTTGGTCCAGGTGGGATCATCCTTGCCAGAATCATCTGATAGCAGTGATTCGTCAGACGAATCATCTCCAGACGAGCCAGATTTGCCTACACCAAACCCCTGGCAACCAGCAGCCAGGAAACTGGGTACAAAAGAGAGCGTTGTGATCGCCGTACATCAACAATTTTTATCAATGAAGATTTAGTCGACAGCTCGTGAGGACGCACCTGTCTGAATACGGCTTAATTTGTAAGGGTCCAGAGCGACTGGCAGGATGGGTGCCAAAGTCCTTGGTCTGCAGTTTGGAGGAAAATGGTATCCTCCGTTGGAAGCGGGGGAGTGAAGTTCCCGATGTTCCCCAGATTATTACACGACGAAACACATTTTCCCTGTGCGTGCAGACTTGTGCGGTCATTTTCCTGTCTGTGGCTGCTGGATTCATCAAGCGTCGGGCAAAATGCAGTATCCGACAGTTGGGATATTGCGCTACCGATCCTCTGCTGGAGATGATACGAGTTTCCGGGTTAAGCGGAAATATCCGAAGTTATGGAAAGTGGTGCACCGCCGACCTGGAGATGGATTTGTGGGTTGACGCCAAGCTGGCTTGCTACGGGGTGTCATTGAAAGACAGCGGAGCCCGTGATCGAAGATGCGTGCTGGCTGCCACCCGGACAATGACTCCAGCATATTAATTCTGGCCAAACTCGATGAAACGGTTGGTGTAAGGTGTTAACCTTGCTCTTCAATGGCAGGCTAAAGTTGTTTCACCTAAAAAAATGGACTCATTGTATACGTACCAATTGGCTCAAAGAACAGTTTGAAGGGAAGGTTTAAAAGCGTACGAAACGAAAGCGGCACAGAGATTTGCTAGGTTAGGAGGAGGCTCTACCACACTCTCGCAGCTGATTGAAGAATATGAACTGACCGTTGATGTGACCTTTGTAAGGTCAGAGCAGAACAGAGCTACGAGAGTGCCACAACAATAGTTTAAGGCCATGAAAAAGGGGAATGAGATGGTGCAGATATTTGCGCTGCTACTCTGAGTGAACGTCAAGATATTAAGATTTCACCGGCCATACGGCACCCTGGAGTAAGGTGAACAACCTACTTTGTGTGTCGAGTTAACCCATCAACGACAAAGGAAGCGCAGTAAGATTCTATATGCGATCCTGTGTGGACGTCAATCCATCGGACCCAGCACAAGTGCAACTGGAGAAGGGAAAACTAGACGTTGGCAGTAATTGGAGTCGGCTAGGAATGGACATTACCCACTACGGGGGTGAACACTTCCTAATCACATCGATGCGGACCCTCCCAATTTACTATGTGGCGACTAATTCGAGTACCAGGATTCCGGTACAGTTAGCCGCAATTGGGAGCCAATCTTTACGAGGCGGGTTCCACCAAACGAGATAACTGACAGACAATGACACTGCCTTACCAGCAGGAGTTTTCGAAAACTTCCTGGAAGATTGGGAGTACGGTGTGGAGTCGTCGGGGAACGGAATGTTGAACGTCAACCGGACGATAAAAACAATGCGGCCAAGGAAGCAGTGACCCTACAAGAGCTGTTACTGCATAATGTAACAACCAAAGACGATGTTTCGTCTTCTTCAGCACCAGCCAATCGGATACACAACTACCATGTCAGGGTCAAGGTGATTGATGCCGTGCCTCCCACCCGAATCGCAACGTGAATATGTGACGTACAAAGTGGGGACTATGTTTGGGTCAGGGGTTCCGAACGCAGATGCACCACACGATTCAAAGTTAGGTCGTGTGACTGGGTCAACAGTCAGCAATCTGCTAGTAATTGATGGGACTCCACCCACGTCAGACACTTGTGCGCCCCTGTTCAAAGCCGCACTTTCCAAAGAAGAGAGTTCCTCTGAGGAAAGTATGAGGCTGGTTCAGGTGGGATCCTCTCATCAGAATCATTCACTGCCAAGCTGATTCTTCAATGAATCATCTACAGACGAGCCGAGTTTTGACATTCACCCCGCGCCATCGCGAGAGGGAGACTGACACTAGGGAGCATTGCAATCAACGAGGAGGGCAAAGCCAGTTAACTCGCATGAGAGCTAGGGCAAAGGTCGTCGACGACGAGACATCACAGGACAACCCGTTTTGCCAAGCGATGCCACTTATCACATCGTTGCGATGCCCAGGATAATCACCCGACCCCGTCCCTCAGGAGGAGCACACGTCCAAACATCCTGCTCACGGCTGTTACTTTTTGTTGATCACTAGATCGGGGGGGTCGTAACGAGTCGAACTTACCTGACTCAAAGCGTCCTCGGGCCTGCCTGCGAAACTAATTCCATGGCAGAAGAAGGGAATGTGATAGTGGGATTCGCTTTTGCAAAACCGGGGTTGTCTTGTGGATGTCTCGTCGTCGGACGACTTTGGCCTACTCTCATGCGAGTAACACTTAGGCTTGCCCCTCCTCGTTAGAATTGCAATGCTCCCTAGTGTCAGTCTCCCCTCTTCCGATGGCGGCGGATGATGTCAAAACTCGGCTTCGTCTGTAGGATGATTCATCTGTTGACAGAATCACTGGCAGTGAATGATTTCTGATTGAGGAGATTCCCACCTAACCAAGCTCTACTTCCTCAGAAGGAATTCATCTTTGGGAAAGTGCGGCGTTTGAACAGGGCGCAAGTGTCTGACTGGCGTGAAGTCCCATCCAATTACTACCAGATTGCTGACTGTTGACTCCAGTCACACGACCTTACTTGGAATCGTGGGTGCATCTGCCGTTCCGGAACCCTGACCCAAAACATGAGTCCCCCACTTTGTACGTCACCTATTCACGTTGCGATTCGGTGGAGACCGGCATCAATCCCCTTGGACCCTGACATTGTAGTTGTGTATCCGATTGGCTGGTGCTGAAGTGAAGACGAAACATCGTCTTTGGAGCGTGTTACATATCCAGTATCACAGGCCTCTTGTAGGTTACACTGCTTCTGGCCGCAATTGTTTTTATCGTCCGGTGACACCGTTCCAACGATTCCGGTTCCCCGATGACGCAACCTACTCCCCAATCTTTCCAGGAAGTTCGAAAACTTCCTGCTGGAAAGCCAGTGTCATTGTCTTCAGTATCCTTTGGTGGAACCGCTCCGTAAAAGATTGCCTCCAATGACGGGGCTACATGTACCCGAATCCTGGTACTGAATTAGTCGCCCACATAGTTAACATTGGAGCTGTCCGCAGTCGATGTGACTTAGGAAGATGTTCACCCCGTAGTGGTAATGCCATTCCTTAGCCGACTCCAAATTACTGCCCACGTCTAGTTTTCCCTCCTCCAGTGCAACTGGTGCTGGGTCGATGGAATTGACCAAGTCCACACAAGGATCGCCACTATAGATCTTACTGCTTCCTTTGTCGTTGAGGGCTAACTCGACACACAAAGTAGTTGCTTCACCTTTACTCCAGGTGCCCGCTATGCCGGTGAAAATACTAATATCTGGCTGTGCACTCAGATTAGCAGCCAAAATATCCTGCACCATCTTCATCCCTTTTTCATGGCCTTAAACTATTGTTGTTGGCACTCTCGTTCAGCTCTGTCTGCTCTGACCTTACCAGCGTCACATCAACCGTCAGTTCATATTCGTCAATCAGCTGCGAGGGTGTAGACCTCCTCACTAACCAGCATCTCTGTGGCCGCCTTCGTTCGTACCCTTTAACCTTCCACTCAAACTGTTCTTGAGGCCAATGTACGTATACAATGAGTCCATTTTAGGTGAAGCAACTTTAGACTGCCATTGAAGAGCAAGGTTAACACCTTCACCACCGCAATCGAGTTTGGCCAAATTAATATGTGCTGGAGCTCATTGTCCGGTGCAGCCAGCACGCATCTTCATCACGGCCTCCGCTTGTCTTTGCAATGACACCCCCGGTGAGCAAGCCAGCTTGCGTCACACCCACAAATCCATCTCCAGCGTCGGCGGTTGCACCAACTTCCCATAACTGATTCATTCCGCTTAACCCGGGAAACTCGTATCATCTCCGCAAAGATCGGTAAGCGCAATATCCCCCAACTGTCGGATACTGCATTTGCCCGACGCTTGATGAATCCAGCAGCCACAGACAGGAAAATGACCCACAAGTCTCCCGCAACAGGGAAAAATGGTTTTCGTCGGTAATAATCTGAGGGAACATTCGGGAACTCACTCCCCCTTTCCAACGGAGGATACCATTTTCCCTTCCAAACCTGCAGACCAAGGACTTTGGCACCATCCTGCAGTCGCTCTGGACCTTACAAATTAAGCCGTATTCAGGACAGGTGGCGTCCTCACCGAGCTGATCGAAACTAAATCTCATTGATAAAAATGTCTGATACGGCGATCACAAACGGCTCTTCTTGGTACCAGGTTTCCTGGCTGCTGGTGCCAGGGGTGTGTAGCAAATCGGCTCGTCTGGAGATGATTCGTCTGACGAATCATGCTATCAGATGATTTCTGCAAGATGATGTCCCACCTGACCAACCTCCCCACTTTTCATACAAGAAGAGCTTTCCAAACATTTTGATAGTACGGCTCTGAACAGTGAGCGTGAGTACGGCTTCTGAACAGGGGTGCAATTCTCTAACATGGCGTGTCCCATCAACTACTGTTGATTGACTATTAACTCCAGTCACAACGGCCTCTTTGAATTCATGTGGTGCAGCTCTAATGTCGGGACCCTGACCCAGACATGCCCCCCCCCACCTTTGTCTCTTGTTCATGCTACGCTTCATATTCAACCCCCTAACTCTACAGTAGTAGTATATCACATTGCTGGTGCTGAAAAAGATGAAACATCAACTATTGACCAAGTACACGGCTCCCTACGGTACACTGCGCTTCCTGGCCCAATTGTCTTATCGTTCGTGACATCGCGTCAAAAAATTCTGTTTACAGACGGGCGGCGTATGCACATTGGAGACGCAACTGTACTCCCCAATATTCCATAAGTTCTAAATAACCCTGCTAGGTAAAGGCGGTGTTGTTGTCAGTCCAGTATTCCCATTCGGTGAGCCCGCTCGCTTCCAATTGACAGCTACTGTATTCGATCCTGTACCGAATGGGTTGCCATAAAGCAAATTCGGGAGGGCCACAGTCAATGAGACTTAGAAGTGTCCACTACCGTAGTGGGTAATGTCCATTCCCACCGACTTCAATAAGTTCACCATCCAGTCCTCTCTGCTCCGCGTGCACTCTTGGGTCGATGGGTTAACAACCCCACCACAGATCATACTACTGATTTATGGCCTTCCTTTGTCGTGGAATGGATTGACTCGTCTGCCAAAGTGGACTGTTCGCCTTACCCCAGATCGTACTACTTGATTTTGTGACTGCCTTGCCATCTCCATCCCTTGTTTCATAAATTTGAATCTATAGTTGTGGCGCTCTCGTAAAAAAAGCCTCAACGGTCTAACATTGCATTGATAGTTTGCAAGTTTGAAAAATGTGGGTTAAACTTTTTAAAAAGTTTGCTTAAATTTCATATACTCAAAATCAAGGCTTAAAAACACTTAAAAAGACGTCAAAACAGTTTGTTTTGGACGCATGTAAAAAAGAACGTTAAAACGCCTTAAAACTATGAAATTAAAATCCCAATTGTTGTTTCTACAAGTCCATGCCCGTACACCTTACCTGATAGTTGTACGATGTGACGTGTGGAGAAATTTTTCGAAATCGTGCTTTGAATGCTTTTTTAAAAACTTCCAAACGCTCTATTAAAAAAAACCTGTTGTAGCAATATTGAAAAGTAACTAAAAAATAAACATTTGAATTTGGTATTTTTAGTTAAAGCCTCCACGGGTTTAATAATACCTGATAGTCGGTAACTTTTGAAAATTTGTTAACTTATAAATTAATATGGAAGTGGGGAACTTCACTTCCCCCTTCCAACGGGGATACCATTCCCCCCCCCCCAGATCTGCCAGACCAAGGGACTTTTGCACCAATCCTGCAGTCGCTCTGGATCCTTACAATTAAGCCGTACTCGAAGGTGTGCCCTACCGAGCTGTCGAAACTAGATCTCATTGATTGAAAATGTCGTCGATGTATGTTGACGTTGTGCTCTTGATGTCGAGCCTCGGGACATAACAGCTTCGACAATAGATTTCATGATGAGAGGCGCCAACATTGAGGCCAAAACCCAGTCAAGTGAGGCAATACCTTTGCCCCCTGAATATCACAGTCTGATGTGCCACAAAGATTTCGTCAAAATGCAAACTTGAAGGTATGCCTCGTTTTCAAAGTCAAGAAGTGACAATTCGCACATTTCTGCGCACCAGTCCTTCACGTGCCGGCACATACCAGCATTAGTCGTAAATGCATCGACATGCTCATTCAGCTCCCTGTAATCCATGACTGGACGCACTTATGCTTGTTGTTCTGAATCACGGTCCTTTAGTGGACCAAGTCTTTCTTCGGGGTGGTAGTAACCAGCCATTCTCTATCCAATTATGAAAGTTCGGCCACGTAGCTCTTTCTGGAATGTTTGGGAACTCGGTTTACTCCAGTATTCCCATTGCACAGAAAGCTCTGGAGCTCGTTCCCCAGACCATTCCATTTAACAATCCAACGATTCTGTCTTTCATCATAATCCATACGGAAAAAAATCCGGCTCATCAAGTTGGATCGCTGCGCATACAATTCGCCTTTCGCCCACCAAAGCTCACTGTTCCAGCTTGTGTGATGGTCATGCTGCCAAAAGCTCTGATGGCGTCATTCCCCAGTATGAGGGTCAAACCCCAACAACCGCCTATTTACAACTAGGGTATCAACGTTATACAGGCTCAGTGCTGTTTGAAATTCGGCTTCGCCCGCAGCACTTCAATGTTTCTACCGCTGTTAGCACCCTAGCTTGTCCGAGCCTCCAGGAATGGCACACAAATCTAGTGACTAGGCGTCGGCGTGCAATCAATGTCTACCAAGGCTGTAATATTCCTCCCGTTAACATGTACATCAGTTGTTGCAAACTGCTCATTCTTCCTTTCAATTTTTTCTCGGGTCCAGCTGGCATAGAGGGCAGTTAGACGGCAGGCATGAATCTCTTCGCGCTGCTCGGTGTCGATCATAATGGCCCGTACCCGGTCCACGAGTTTCACCCATTCCGTATTATCCATGCGCGATGACGCTCGCAGCAACCATCGTACTTGCTGCGGAAGTCCAGCAACAAATGCGCAGACCATTCGTTGGTCTCCGACAAGCTGATCCAGTCGTTGTAGATCCGCTAAATAGTCGTTTACTGTCTCCTCGGTCGAAGTCGCCGCGCCACGAATTGATTGTACGCACTGAACGAATCGGGAGCGTAGGCAGCTATAAGAACCTGCTTTATGCGCTGCAAATTGGCTTTCTCCTTCCTTGTTCAACTGTTGGTACACAGCCAGGGCACCACCTCGCGCTGAATCCATTGTATGACGGGTTCGTCAGAAGGAGAACCACCAAACTCCGGAATCAACCGGTAGTCGAACATTCTGTCCATGATAAATTTCGATTTTTAGCCAAAATAGCTTGATTTGACCAAAAACAACGTAACACCTTGGCCTTTTGCTCTGATGCCAACGCCCAAGCTTGATCTCTGTATTCTACAAGAAACGCTTATCACAGGCAAATTTCTTTTTGTAACTTTGAGAAGACGCCTTCTGACAAACTAATCCTCTCTTGTTCACTCTCCGCCACACCGTCCCTCGCTCTGTCCAAAACGTTTCCTTTTATGCTAGGTCTAGCCAAAATTTTCATACGTCACAACTCTCTCCTCACCAGCCATGAACTCGCAACCTACAAATCGCGCGCCTCAATGACACTCACGCTTTCACCCCACTTCACAACTCGTCTTGTGTCCGCCTCGGAACTCGCACATTTCACCTTCTCTTGCTCCCGCCCATACACACAACATGCCACTCGCGTCTCTTCGGGCAGACATGGCATGGCCATCGGAGACGACGCTGTCTCAGTAGAGAACACAAGTTGGAAGTTGAGCTCTCTCTAGAATTGCTGTGTAGTGATTCTGTCTCTCCAGGTTATGCCCCTTATACGTCTAAGGCAGCGAAGGTAAATTCTATTTAGTTTGTCGCTCTTGGTGGGAGTGTAGGGGCCAGGTTTCACTCCCATACAAGTAGATGCTGATAACATATGCCCCCAACACTTGTACTTTTGTACGGACAGTGAGCCTGCTGTTGTCCTACACTTTCGCTGTGAGCTTTCCCAAAAGTTTGAGGGCAGCTTTCCTATCCGGCAACTGAGTTCAGCATCAAGTGACAGGTGTTACACAATGTTAAGTGAGAATACTGTCAGGAAAAAAGACGGAAAATAGAATATTAGTCCAGGTGTATGCATACGGGTGTTTTTTTTTTCGTATGGGGACAAAGGATCAGTCAGATAAGGTTCAGGAGAGTCATAAACGATGTACAGCCACCATGAAGTGAAGACAGAGATAATATCTTTAGGTGGCTATTTCTAAGAGAAAATGGGTTCTTGAAAAATGTTAATGGTCTGAAAAATTGGGTACATTGAGACTGGTAAAAATGTAATGACTATAACTTTAGGAGAAATTGGCCCAGGTTGAATATATGCAGATTCTACCCTTCAGCAGTTTCAGACCGACTGTTGCAGGGGGCCTCGTCCAGTGGGCAGTTGTAGATAGAAAATAAGTTCCACGTGATAGGATATCAGTCAGACTTGTAGTTATCCTAGCAGCCAACTCAAGACAACTTTCTTGCCAGCTGACAACATAAACTGCTCCACCACAAGCTGCACAAAGTGTCAGACCTTCCTCCTCCATTAGCGTCATCAAACTTTGTGTTGTGTTTTATTCATCCCTTGTGAACCTGTCTCTTGCTCGTACGCTTCGAATCGGCCATCACAGAACATTACAATGTGGAGTTATCGACATTGTGCAACGAAGGTTCACGAGTTGCATATCTGGGTATGTCGGAGGTGGTGGACCCAAGGTAGGTGAAAATGTTTACGGTTTCCAGGGCGTAGTTATTTGTAGTGAGAGAGGAGACCTACCTCGTGCAACACAGTGTGACAGAGAGAGTGGCGGGCGTGAAGACTTGCCGTATTCTCGAAGGAAGCGGGCTAGGCTTTGCCTGGCGTGTAGGACTGACCTAGAGTCCTTCAGAATGTGAGAGCTGTGGACGATCAGTGAAATAAGAAATAGCATAGTGGTCCGGATGTAGGTGGTCGTGCCGTGCTGACGAGTGCCGCACGTGCTGCACAGACAATTATAAGGAGCCCGGATGTATTAAAATTGACGTGTATTTAAAGGACTTATTCTCACAGACCAGGGAGAACGACTGCAGTAGTATTTTGTTGTCGAGACGAGCGGGGACAAAGAAATAATTTTGGATATTGGATTTTGGAGCGTAATACAGTTGGAAAGTGTTTAGACTGTCGATTGGAACCTTGAGTCAGACTTGGACTGATCCCCCCTGCACTGATTAGAAGCTATTTCGGCTTTTTTATACAATGGCACAAATTCGACTTAGCCGTGATGTAATAAGGCCGTTTACTGGTGAGGGTGTGTGGTGGCATGGCTGAAGAAGGTTCGTCTTGTGGCGAGACTGCAGATGGGGACGACGTGGCCAGCTTGCTGCCCGTTATATTTGGAAGGAGACGCGCTGGCACTTTATATGGAAATGCCAGAGAAGGATCAGCAGGATATAAATAAAAGAGAAGCGCGACTGAAGGAGGCATTTACGGATGGTGCCTTTTAGCTTATAGGAAGCTAACCCTTGTTAAGTGGAAGATGATCGCGTTGACGTGTACGCAAATAGAATAAGGCAGTTTGGTCGGATTGGCTGGATTCGAGGAGTGGGGGCTTGATAGGCTTGCAAGATTGGCTTTTGTGTCATGGGGTTCCCATATAATATCTCAGTCGAGCTCCAACAGGCACCGAATGTTGAGACCCTGACAATGGCAGATTTGATGTTCGTGCTAACTACTAGGGACGAAACCGTGATGTAGCAGCAGCCGTAAGAACGGACACATCGACGTCCCAGCAAGCTGGAAGTACTACCAAAGATTCACAAGTGCCGCGTTAAAGTTCCTGTATGTTATACGTGTGGTGGACCCAACCACTTTTCCCGGGATTGCCAAAGTCAACGTAATAGTGGACAAAATGCGTTGTTATCGTTGTAATGGACTTGGCCACGTATCAAGAACTTGTCCGGAAACAGATGCGGGGGACAAGGCATTGTCGCCACCCTTGCCCCCGTCAAGTCAGTGAAAACTACATTACCAGTTGCTGGCGTCCGGATAAATGGCATGAAGTGTTCGGCACTCGTCGATACAGGATGTTCCAAAACGATAGTAAGCACGAACTACTGCCGGGCATGGAATAGCGCGACATGAACATTACCACAATCGACGGCACATCCAAAGCATGTTGCGGAGGTGGGGCTGTGACAATTCACACTGAAAAAGGGATAGTGCTAAAATAGATGTTTGGTAACGCGTGGAAAGCTGCTTGGTTACGACCTACTGCTTGGAATTGACGCGATACGAGCACCGGGTGATGCTTAGATCACTTCCAATGGACGGGTTAAGCTCGGCAAAGGGGAAAAATTCTGTGCAGCTCTCTCAGTTGAAGAACCGGACTTCTGTGCTTCGTTTGACCATAAACAAAGGGTATGGACTGCACGATGGAAGTGGGGCATGAATGAAAGCACCAGAACAGCTGCACAATGTAATACCAGAGTATTCGGTGCCTGATACCATCAAGACTGCGTACGAGGAGGAGTTAGAGATGTGGATGGCGAATACCGTATCCAGAGGAGCGGCTTGGACCCCCAAAGGGTTTGATCCCACTGATGGCTATTGTACAACCCAACAAAAACAAGGTACGACCAGTGATGGATTACAGGGAACTAAACCAACATGTGGATGCCTTCACTGTAAACGCCGACGTGTGTGCTGCCAAACTGCGCGAGCGGTGTCAGCAAGGGTTTAATGTAGCCTAAAGAGAGCCTACCTGCAGATACATGTTCATGAGTCATTGTGGGCATTTCAAACTGTGATTGTCAAAGGAAAACGATATTGCTTGACACGGTTAGGATTTGGTCTTAATGTGGCACCGCTTATTATGAAAGCCATCGTAAATGCAGTGTTGACGCAATAGAAGCCTGTGAGGAAAGCCACGTCAGCTTACGTCGACGATATTTACGTAAACGAGGATGTAATGTCAGCAGATGAAGTCAGGAGGAAACTGGAAACCTTCGGTTTGACAAGCAAAGACCCCAAGCGTTTAAAGAATGGGGCTATAGTGTTAGGACTTGAGGTTTGGGGGGAGCACGGCACTCTGCGTTGGAAACGCGGGGGCCCTGTCCCAGAAGTCCCAGATATGCTAACGCGGCGTATCATATTTTCTGTCTGCGGGAAGCTGGTGGGACACTTTCCGGTCTGCAAGTGGCTCCGTGCAGCAACTGGAGTGATTAAGAGACGGGCTAGCGCAGTCACGAGAGGATGGGACGATACAGTGGATGACTTTCCTCTTAAGCAGATGATGGCTGAAGTAGTTACCAAAGTATGCCAAGATGATCCCACCCGAGGTGATTGGTGCGTGACCGGACGAGAGTTGAACGCATGGGTGGATGCAAGCTCTCTAGCAATGGGCGTGGTATTAGAAAGAGATGGTGCTATTATAGAGGACGCATGTTGGCGTCGTCCGACAAACGACGCCCAGCACATAAATTTGGCGGAACTCGACGCCACACTGAAAGGACTTAATCTTGCGCTGCAGTGGCACGCTGAGGTAGTGCATATCCACACAGATTATCTGTGCGTGTACCACTGGTTGACCCTGACGGGTAAAGCCAGAGTTAAGACCAAAGCTGCAACTGAGATGCTGGTGCGAAGGAGATTGACGATCATACAACGGCTGGTTGGAGAATATAGTTTGAAGACTGATGTCACCCTAATTCCATCAGAGCAAAATCTAGCTGATGAATTAACAAGAGTACCGAAGAGGTGGTTTGACATGATGAAGCAAGGATTTGACTCTTCTCCAACGTTGTGTGCTGTCGTAACTGAGCAACTGGCACCTGATCGTATCCGAGCCATACATTGCCAGAGTGGACATCCTGGAATTCGGCGGACAACATATTTCGTTTGGAAAGTATGTCCATCAATTACTAGAGCGGCCGTTAAATCGTCCATACACGCTTGCGAGGAGTGTCAGACAGTAGATCCAGCGCCAGTTCATTGGAAACAAGGGAAGCTCGAAGTGCAGGGTAATTGGCACAGGTTGGGTATGGACATAATCCATTATAATGGCAATCATTTTGTGACACTGACAGATTGCGGCCCAACACGGTTCACCATATGGCGTCCACTGGCTCGCCAAGATGCATCAACCGTCATACGACAATTAAGATCAGTCTTCTATGAACGCGGTCCACCAGTGGAAATATTAACGGACAATGCCCCCACCTTTTGTGGCCACGAGTTCCAGACCTTTGCAAGTGAATGGGGCGTGCGAATGCGATATCGGTGTGCCTATGTTCCAGAAGGTAATGGTATAGCGGAATGCTGTCATCGCACCATTAAAAGAATTGCGACCAGAATGCAATGTACTATTCAAGAGGCTGTGTACTGGTACAATGTAACACCTAAAGATGGCGTAACATCATCGACCGGCGCATCTAGCGGAATTTACCAATATGAACAGCATGTGAAAGGGCTAGATGAGATTGCGCCATCCCCTAGAGTCATGGACGGAGATCTGGTTTGGGTTAAAGCCCCGAACAGTCGTTGCACTACTAAATTCGGCAAAGGCCAAGTTGGTCGAATAGTCAGCCTGTTCTTGTCGATGGTGTACCGCGGCATATAAAGATCTTCGCAGGCGCTATAGACCAACTGCGTTTGAGGAAGATGAAGACAGTGATACGTCGTCCGAGAGTGAGTCAGGGACTATGTCGGTGGTTGGAACGGGGCCTGTAACGGCAGAGGATGTGATGGCGGAGTCTCACGATGACGATGTGGCCGAGACCGAGGGAGATGATGTGCAGATAAACGAAGACCCGCCACCTCTGCGAAGGAGCACTCGGCAAAAGCAAGCACCATCTCCCTGCCATTTTTGTGATCATGAGATCAGGGGGGAATGTGGTGAGAGAGGAGACCTACCTCGTGCAACACAGTGTGACAGAGAGAGTGGCGGGCGTGAAGACTTGCCGTATTCTCGAAGGAAGCGGGCTAGGCTTTGCCTGGCGTGTAGGACTGACCTAGAGTCGAACCCGATTCCTTCAGAATGTGAGAGCTGTGGACAATCAGTGAAATAAGAAATAGCATAGTGGCCCGGATGTAGGTGGTCGCGCCGTGCTGATGAGTGTCGCACGTGCTGCACGGACAATTATGAGTGAGGAGCCCGGATGTAGTAAAATTGAGGTGTATTTAAAGGACTTATTCTCACAGACCAGGGAGAACGACTGCAGTAGTTGTCGAGACGAGCGGGACAAAGAAATAATTTTGGATATTGGATTTTGGGGCGTGATACAGTTGGGAGTGTTTAGACTGTCGATTGGAACCTTGAGTCAGACTTGACTGTGATCCCCTCCCCCAACTGATTAGATTATTGATGGTGATGGAGGTGTGATTTTCGGTTGCCTGTCCCAATGTCTTGGTTTTGTCAATACTAATGGTCAGCCTGAAGTCCTGGTAGGCTTGGGTGAACTGGTCCATGAGTGTTTGCAGGTGCTCTTGAGAGTGTACTACCACTGCTGCGTCATCAGCAAGCAGTATGTCCCGGATGACAAAAGGCCTGACCTTTGTTTTGGCTTTTAGACAGCTAAGATTGAACAGGTTACCATCTGTCGAGTGAAGGTAGACTCTTTCTGTTGCTTTACCGAAAGCTTGGCGTAGAAAGAGGGAAAAGAAGATCCCAAACAAAGTGTGTGCCAACCCGCACCCCTGATTGACACCACGACGGATGCTGAAGGGGTCTGAGGTGGTCCCATTAAACTGGATGGTGCCTTGCATGTCGGTGTGAAAGGATTGAAGGATGTGGAGGAGCTGGAGGGGGCAGTTTATTCGTTCTATCAACTGGAAGAGACCACTCCTGCTTACAAAGTCGGAAGCTTTTGTGAGGTCAATAAATGCTATGTAGAGTGGTCTTTCTCTTTCTCTACATTTCTCCTGAAGCTGCCACAAAGAGATCGGTCAGTAGTGGACCTAACTGCTCTGAAACCTGCCTGTGATTCTGGATAAGTCTTCTCTGTGAGAATCTGGAGTCTATTTAGTGCAACTTTAGCAAAGAGTTTACCTCTAACGAAAAAATCAGCATGGTGATCTAACACAAAAATATTCCATTCCCAAATAACAATTTCTAAATTAAGGTGTTTTTTTTAACTTCATATATACAATTTAAAATTATTAAATTAACCCAACTCATTATAAAATCACGAGTAAAAATTATTTACCTTAAGTCTCAAAATTCTAAAAATTATATTCATACTGGTTAAACAAAAAAAAAATTTTTTTACACTGGGGGGTATACACGTGCGTTACTAAATTACTACTAAGATTTGTAAAATACTTATTCTTAGTCTTTCTCTCTCGGTCGTCTAATCTCTCTCGGTCATCTAATCTCTCTCGTATACTCTCTCTATATCTCACTCTCTTTACTTCCGACCCCCACACCTCCATTATCACCTCACCCGACGTACAGATTCTCTCTCTTAATGTGTTCGTCCCAAAACAAGCCTCATTCGTCAAACTCAGCGTTCAGACTCCGACTAAAATCAACGAAAATAAGTTGATCCATTTCAGCTATATATATTTTTCTTTATACTAACAAAAAAAACTTTCTACTATCAAACAAGAGCAGAGATTCACACAAAGTAAAATAAAAAAAATCACTCACCTTTTGATTGATGTTTTATAATATCGTAATCGTCTAGTATATGCAGCCTTATGTTGCGTCTCTCTCTTTCTTTTTCGTTTCTTCGGAGTTTATCTTCGAAATTCTGGCCGGTCTTAGTGTGGTTATTTTTCTCGTTGTGTCCATGGTAACATCAAGCTCTTCTGAATTCATGTGGAATTCTCCCTCGTCATCGGCACCAATTTCCAATATGTTACATAGCGGCCTTCTTCGCTACTCTAAATCGTGTATGTTAGTAGTTGTTGTGGGTATATATGGTCACGTAGCGAAGTATGTAGTAGTCGCTTAATGAAAACACCACACATGGGTATAATAGGAACTTTGACTTTATTTCTTCTCGGCTGTACGTGGTGGTGGGTGGCGAGCGTTGACAATAGGAATGCCAAGGGTTGACGATGACTACTACTACTACTGTTAGGATGACTGGCGATGGTGAGGTAAAGGGGGCCGGTGGATCCCACAGCCGTTGGCTGCAATGAACCGTGAGCGTCTGTCGCTCACTTGTTCTCCGTCCGCTGTCTCCTGTCTAACTGACCTTGGCTCGAACCCTAAGGCCTTTTATATTGATAGATATTCCTACGCATCTTTATCTTTTGATCTGATAACGGACATTTGTTATATATTCCTTTATCTTCTCCATGCTTCTTTTACCGGAAAGCCTCGCTTCCGTTTTCCCCTTTTTTAATATATATTTTTATATTTCTCTTTGTCTTTTTGCCGGAAGCTTCGTTTTCCGGCAGAGGACAATACAACATAATCCTGTGTCTTTGGAACTGGTGATCCAGGTTTGAATCCCGCTGGGATCTTTAAAAAAAGAAACCTCACATGAATCGTCCCGCTGGAAACTGGTACTTAGCCCTTCTCAGGGCCGCAGCACACATCACAGCAGTGCTAGAAACTAGAGAAACTAATCCCACCTAAGGTGTATGAAAACGGACAGCAGGTGGACATCCGGGAGTCATGGAGTCTTCTGGAGAACACCTGCTGTTACGCTCTCCACAAGTTTCTTTCACAAGTGTGATAGTTTAATTATAACAACGTTTGATATGTTTACTTAAGAGCTATTGATAAATAGTTCAATATATAAAAAGTATAACAGAACCTGTGGATATACAACTGTATGATAATTTAATTATTACAACGTTTGATATATTTACTTAAGGGCTATTGAAAATAGTTCAATATATAGTATAATAATCTTGATTTAACTCCTTCTTACATTTTTCTTTCTTTTTTTCCGTCTTTTCATCTTTTCATTATGTTCGATTGAAATTTCAAACGTAATTTCATCAAAAGGTAAGTAATTGGTTAAACTTGCAAATCGTCGTCAAAATTAAAACGGAAACTTATTTGGTAGTGATCCATGACAGTTTAACTACAGTGTATGAACTGAGCCCATTTTTAAGCAAAAAAAGAAAAAGAAAAGGTTAAATACTAAAATTAATTAACCATTGAAATTAATTATTGAATCCAATGGTAGACAGATTAGTTTCAGTTGTTTGTGTTAGTATAAACTTAGTTTTAAAATACTTTCAACATTAGATGTATAGTAATTTGGTTTTTTGTTGTTGTTGTTGTTGTTGTTTAAGCAATACGTAAGAAAGAGAAAAAAGAGGTCTTATTTTATTTAAGTTGCATATAACACAATAAATCAAAAATATAACTGTTCAGTGTGTTCACATAGATTTTTCATTTTTTTGTTACATATTTATATGTAGGTAACATAAAAATTAAAAGAAATGTTCTCTTTTTTTTTTTTTTTTTTGTGTGTGTGTCCATGAAAGGATTTTCTTTTTGATAAGTTCACAAAATGAGAAAAAATGTTTTTGTTCTGTTTCATTCACAGTATCTTGCCGGTGGCGTAATTATCCAGCCAGATTTGGTTGTTTTCTTTTCTGTTGTGTTGTATTGTGTCTGTGATTCCTGTGGGACATGATGATTTCTAGTTTGG
Source organism: Doryteuthis pealeii (assembly GCA_023376005.1). Taxonomy (NCBI): domain Eukaryota; kingdom Metazoa; phylum Mollusca; class Cephalopoda; order Myopsida; family Loliginidae; genus Doryteuthis; species Doryteuthis pealeii. The sequence continues at coordinate 13,009,031 of CM042177.1, forward strand.
GATGGGGTATTTAGTGTTTTTGTTTGAATATTTTTTGATGAGTTGTTTTCCCCTCTGGATGGTATGATCTCTGGTGGATACATAGTTGCTGTAGATGGGTCTCCCCTCAGGTGTTTTCGATTCATGCGGAGGACCTGTCCAGATGGGGTTTTAATGATATAGGACCTTGGCTCCGTGCATGTCTGTGTGACAACTGCAGGGTTCCATCTATTCGTGTCCTTGTCATGCATCCTAACATACTGTTCTATTTGGATGTCAGGTAGGTCTTTTGCATGCTGGTCATAGTAAGCTTTTTGTTCAACTTGTCTCTTGTACAAACGAACTCATATCTCCGCATTTTTTTTTTTTTTTTTGAGCTGGGGTTAGTACATTTTACTGGAATGTTGCTAACTAATTTTCTGTTGAACAGCATTTCTCCAGGTGAGGGTATCGTGTGGTCTATCGGAGTTGTCCGAATGCATAGCAGTACCATGTTGATGTTATGGTTGTGTTGGGTCAGTAAAATGGTTATTCCTGTATATAGAGTGAATGAGGGAGAGGCTCTGTGATTGGATTTACCAATCACGTGATAGCCCAGAGTTTTGGCGCAATATCCAAAAAGTAGTCAGACAGAATACACCCGCGGTGCCACGAGGCAACGAATTCAGGGGCTCCAGGAAACCACCCTAATAACTCTTCTCCAACGCGCCGGTAAGTCCCTTAAACTCAACTTTATATACAGGAAGGACTTTATATTGTTGTTTGTGTTTTATGCCTAGCAAATAAATTGTTTGAATTAAAGGATATATTAATTCCTTTCTTGTTGTTGTTAGTCTTAGAATTGAATGTTATACTAACACAATAGTTGCTTGACTTAGCCTTTTTGATGTCGGATTTAATCGACTGTACACAAAGTTCCGCAAATCCATTAGACTATGGGTATCTCGAAGATGATGTGAAGATGTTCGAATCCCCATTCTTTTGCAAACTGCTTAAATGCAGCTGAGCTATAATGCTCTCCGTTATCACTTTTACTCTCTCTCTCTCTCTCTCTCTCTCTCTCTCTCTCTCTCTCTCTCTCTCTCCCTCTCTCTCTCATGCCATTCTCTCCAAACACTTGCTTCATCGTGTTTATAACCTCATGACTGGAGAAATTACTCAAATTCCTCACAAAGGGGCATTTGGAGCAGTAATCCACAATGAGGATAAAATTTGATCCTTCAAAGTGGAACAAGTCGGTGGCTACAATTTGTCATGGTCTTACTGGGATCTCATGTGGCATCAAGGCCTCAGCACCTTGCATCTTTTGTGCTCCTCGCAGGCATCACATAACTGGATTAATCTGTCAATATCTTGGTTGATGTTGTGCTAGAATAGGCAGCTTTTTGCTTGCAACTTGCATTTTTCAGTTTCCTTAGGATCCAAACACAGGCGGAGTTTACCATTATTCTTCCGTACATATACTAGACTGTTCACCCATTCTGTAGGCTCGCTTACTCTGCGAATGATCCCTTGTTTCATCATGTCATCTAGCTCAGTCTTAATCTCATCTTTTGTGTGGATGGGACATTTACTGGGTGCGTGGATGACAGGATGGTTGTCCGGTTTTAGGACAATCCGGTATTCTCCGGTATTCTCCTGTGAAACTGCCTATTCAGTCGAATTGATCCGGGTACATATTTCTCAGGTCTTCTGCAGAGTTGATATGAGCTTGGTTTTCTTCGATGACGCAGTGCATCGTAACCAGTTCTAAGTCTCTGAGTGAGGGTAGTCCTAGTATAGTAGATCCTTCAGATGTTACCACAAATAACTTGAGTGATTTCCATTCTCCTTTATAGGTACATTCTATACAAATGGAACCATGTTGAGGGATGCTGGATCCATTGTATGCAGTCAGTACAGTTGACTCCTTATGTGTTGTACCAAGGAGTGGCTGTACAGAATTGCTGACTTTGTTTGGAAACATCTTGTGGAAAACACGTAAGGGGAGGGTATTTCCTTCAGCTTTTGTGTCAACTTTGGCTTTTAGTTTGTGGGTGCCTGGTAAGTTGGGAAGCTTAATTGTAAGGTCTGCGAAGGCCTCAGTCCTAGTGTCTTTTTTCTCTTGCCGCTTGATAGTATCAAATGTCATTTGTGCAAACTGGTTGTATATCTCCTGGTTATCCTGATTTGCATTTACGGAGAACACATTTGTGATGAGTTGTCCCCCTTACATCATCTTTATTTCAGCTCATTGGGATCAGGCAGACATCACGTGATCAACTAACCTGGCGTCTGTGTCTGTCGCCTGCGTTTAACAGTATTATAGAACTTGAATAAAAAGCAAGTTGTGTTTTTTAAATCGTCTTCGTCTCGCTCTATCTTTTATCTTTTACACAAAGTTGTAAAAGACATCATATTTCATGGTGGCAGCGGTAAAAGAAAAATAACTTCAAAGGAAGAAACAAGAAAAAAAAAAAAGAACAAGAAGTAAATACTTCGGAAAAAAAAAATACAAGAAAGCAAGTAGCCGAAAAAAAAATGATGGCATCTGCTACTAATATCCCTCTACCCTATTTGGACTGGTCAAATGAAAACAAACAGGACGCTTTCAGTGAGTGGTTTGATTTTTTAACTTCGTATTTTTTGATCAATAGAATTGAAGAAAAGTTGAAGTATAATTATATATTGATAAGCACAGGACCAAGGGGCCGGGAAATCTTAAAAAATGAAATGCTAACAACGGAACAAAAAGAAGATTCCAAAGAAATATTCGCGACATTTGAGAGGCGTTTAATTCAAAAACCGAACAAATGGGTGAGCGACTGGAATTCTCGTCAATGAATCAGAGCGAAGACTCTATCGACGAATATCTGACCAAATTACAGACCAAAGCTGAGAGATGCGAATTCAAAGCCAGCAAAGAGGAAAGAATCCTCGAACAAATAATAAAAGGGTTAAAGAGCCCAGAAGAAAGGCGGAATTTAATAAGTAAAACCGACCTCACACTTAAAGTGGCTATTGAAATATTTAGAGCCTATGAGACAACGATAATAGACAACACACGCTACAAAGACGCCAACGAAATAAGGCCCGGAATATACCACGCAGTGTCGAAAATAAACAGGGGATCGTGTACGAAATGTGGATACAATCACGGCAATAAGAAAGAGGATTGTTACGCATATAACAAGGAGTGTAGAAAATGCCACTATCTACACCACTTTGAGGAATATTGCTTCACAAAAACACACGCGCAAATAAAAAGAAATATCCCCAACACATACAACAAGACTTGGAAAAATAGTCAGCAGAAATTCCACAACAAGCAATACAACAAAGACAAAAAAATTAATGTTGCTCACGTAACTGATACAGAGTCGGAACAAGACTTATATCTATATGTTGTTAACAAAAACGAGAGAGAAGAAGTTTTTGCAAATATAGACTGTGTAGATACAGGTGGAATAGAGCATAAACTAAAAATGAAAGTGGACACCGGAGCCAATGGTAATATAATTCCAGTTAGAATTTTTAAAAAATGTACCCACGAGGCGTTACTGAAGTAGTGGACACCGTAAAGACGGACAAGACCACTCTATGGGCCGTGAATGGCACCAAAATACCCCAATATGGGTCCATAAAATTGAAAATAAAATATAAACACTCACCATCCATCCTAGCTAAATTCTATATATGCGAGAATGACACCACAATTTTGGGTCTGAGACCTTGCATACAGCTAGGTTTGGTAAAATTAAATTGTGGTGTGACAACTGAGAAAAGAACGATAGAAAATATTGAGGACCTGGAAAATGAATATCCTGATAGATTTCAAGGTATTGGAAACTTTCCGGGAAAACAAAAAATATATATTCAAGAAAATACTACACCAGTTGTCCAAGCACAAAGAAAATACCCCGTTCATCTAAGAGATGAATTAAAAAAAGAACTGAAAAAAATGGAAGATATGGGAGTAATAAAGAAAGTGACCGAACCGACAGACTGGGTGAACGCAATAGCGTGCAGCAGGAAGAGAAGTGGGGAACTAAGAGTATGTTTAGACCCAAAGCCACTTAATAAGTTCATCAAACGAACTTATTATAAAACTCCAACCCTGGAAGAAATCTCCCACAAATTAACTGGAGCAAAACACTTCTCTAAACTGGATGCAAAACATGGATACTGGGCAATACACCTAGACGAAGAATCCAGCCTGCTCACATGTTTTAACACCCCGTTTGGAAGGTATAAATACCTACGGTGCCCCTTCGGACTTAAAGTATCCCAAGACATATTCCAGCAAAAAATGGACCAAATATTGGAAAACTGTAAAGGAGCCATAGGTATATCGGATGATATATGCGTGTACGGGAAAAACACTGAGGAGCATGATCAAAATCTAAGGGAGACCATGGAGACAGCTCGGAAGTATGGGCTAGTCTTCAACAAAGATAAAAGCAAAATAAGACAAAAACAAATTAAATTCTATGGTCTTATTTGGGATGAAGACGGTTCCCACCCTGACCCTGAAAAATGTGACAGGATAAAAGGAAAACCGACCCCAACTACCCGAGAAGAGCTCCAGCAATTTTTAGGTATGATACAATACCTGAGTCCCTTCATACCTGAACTCAGCACAAAAACAGCACCATTGAGAGCACTATTAAAAAAAGACGCGGAGTACAAGTGGAACGCTACACATGAAAAGGTTTTTCAAAACCTAAAAAATTGCATTCATGAAAATTTATGCTTAGCATACTTTAACCCAAATGCCAAAACAACAATACAAGTAGACTCCAGCATGCTAGGGCTCGGTGCGACGCTGATAAACAACAACAAAATTGTTGCATTTGCTAGCAAAAGATTAACCGACACGGAAACACGCTATGCAAATATTGAAAGGGAACTCTTGGCGGTGGTATTTGGTTGTGAAAGATTTCACACCTATATATATGGGAAAGAGTTTGAAATTGAATCTGATCACAAACCTCTGGAAAATATACAAAGCAAAAATATCGCCCAAGCACCCCCACGTTTACAAAGAATGTTGCTAAGACTGCAACCTTATGACACAAAAATAATTTACCGGCCAGGGACCGAAATGAAAATCCCAGACTACTTATCGAGAGTACAGCCAACACAAGGTGAAGAAATAGAATTGGATAGTAATATACACATAATTCGAATATCAGAGCAGAAGCATGCTGATTTACAAGAAGCCACGGAAAGTGACGACGAACTTAAGATATTAAAGCTCGTCATAATAAACGGATGGCCAGAAAACATCAGACAAGCCCCTAGAATCATAAGAGAGTACTGGTCACTGAAAGATTGCTTATCAGTAGAAGATGGACTAGTGACTAAGGGCAGATGCATTGTAATACCCAAGAGCATGCAGAACACAGTCCTGGAGAGAATCCATGAGGCACACCAAGGCATAGAAAAATGCCAGTTAAGGGCCAGAAACAGCGTATATTGGAAAGGAATAAGTAGAGACATTGAAAATCGTGTACGATCATGTGACATATGCCAGGAGCATCAAAGAAAAAACTCAAAGGAAACCATGATCATTAAGGAACATGCAACCAGGCCTTTTCAATATATAGCAGCCGACATATTTGAGTTTAAGGGCCAACAATGCTTACTCATTGCCGACCAATACAGCAAAATGCCTTTTATAAAGACAATGAACTATGTAACGAGTACAAACTGCATAGAATACTTCAAAGCAGTCTTCGCCGTTCACGGGATTCCAGAATGTCTACATACAGACAATGCAAGATATTTCATATCTAATGAATTCCGTAATTTCACCACAGAATGGGAAGTCACGCATATCACATCCAGCCCTAGGTACCCTCAATCGAATGGATTCATCGAAAGAATGGTCCAGACGGTAAAAAGAACCATGGAAAAGGCAAAACAGTCAAGGATAGACTACCAATTAGCCCTCCTAAATCTCAGAGCAACACCACTTGACAGTAATTTGCCATCACCAGCAGAAATCCTGTACAATAGGAAGATACGGACAAGGATACCAACCTTGTTAAGTACAAACAACCAAAAGGATTATCAAATCCGAGAACAACTAAGCATCAACAGTAGAAAACAACAACAGTACTACAACAGATCTAGTAAAGATCTTCCTGAACTAATAATAGGCAGCAAAGTCTCCGTCCTTCAGGAAGACGATACATGGCTACCAGCAACGGTAGTAGATAAATGCATCGAACCACGAAGTTACATTGTTAAAATGCAAAGTAGTGGGCGATTGTTAAGACGCAACAGGCGACATCTTAACGAAATATTTAGACCACAAAGTGAACAAACACAAAATGCACAAACTCCAGGGATAAATATAAGACCACTATCCCCTCACAATAACATACACCACACAGACAATAACATAACAACAGAGCAAGTCCAACCCGGACATTTACAAGCAGAGGAACAAGTAGCAACGCCTACACAAACAATGCGACCTACAAGAACAAAAAAAAACCCTAATAAATTTAAGGACTTCATTATTTATAAATAAATAAAAATTGTAATGAACAATCCTTGACCGGTGGGATGTGATGAGTTGTCCCCCTTACATCATCTTTATTTCAGCTCATTGGGATCAGGCAGACATCACGTGATCAACTAACCTGGCGTCTGTGTCTGTCGCCTGCGTTTAACAGTATTATAGAACTTGAATAAAAAGCAAGTTGTGTTTTTTAAATCGTCTTCGTCTCGCTCTATCTTTTATCTTTTACACAAAGTTGTAAAAGACATCATATTTCAACATTGTTGCTATTTTTTTAATAATGGGGTATGTACTGCTGACGTCCGGGGGTCTCCTTGTGCCCAGGTTTAAATTTGGGCCCCTTTGGTTTAATTTGTGTCTGTGGGTGTCTTCCTTTATTTTTCTGTCTGTTGTCACAGACTTTAGCCCAGTGATTTTTTCGTCCACATGCTGAGCAAGTTGAACCCCAAGCAGGACACTTTTCCTTCTGATGGGACTGTATGCTACCGCACCGCTTACAACTGCTGTATTTCTCAATTTCCTGGCTTTCTCCATTGTGGATTTCCGCCATTTGCTTCATGTGGCCTACTGAAGCTTCGTAGGTTCTGCCTATAATTTGGGCATCTTCCAGTGAGAGATTTTCCCCTTTTTCTAACAGCTGCTTTTTTTAAACCAGTGTGTCTGGTTCCGTAGAAAATTTGTTCTAATAAACGTATTTCAGTATCACCTCGGAATTTGCACTTCTTTGCCTGCAACCTTGCTAAAAAGCCGTCAATACTTTCAGTGTCTCTTCTTAGGCCCTCTGTCCCAGAAAATAAAAAAATATGGTCGATCTGTTTGTCAACTGGAATGTTTTTTTACAGAGAAATAAATCCTGCATCTTTGCTTGAAGAATTTGAATTCTTCTACTAAATTGTCTGCGCGGTCCAGGACATTGACGGCTCGCTTACGTCGCTCATTTCGACAAAAATACTATTATAACAAATTTTAAAAAATGTGAAATATAGTGTTATTAATTGTATTAAAACACTTACTTGTTTGTTCCAGAGAACAATTATTTTCCTTTTTTTTTCTTCTTTTTTTTTACTGCAAACACTTTTCGTTTTTTTTTTTTTTTGTTGTTTTGTTTTTAGAAATTTATGTCGGGTTGCGATCGGCGATAGAATTTAACTTCTAGTTTGTCCAAAAAGTTGACATAACATTTTTCCAGTTAGTCTTGTTCGGTGTTGTACTCCTTGTTTTTGGTGAAAATTCAAATCCCAGTCAGTATATCTTAATTAAATGTAATACTATAAGAAATAATATTACCTTACACAGTTACCTCCCCTTGACCATTGCCAAACAGAGAGAGCAGGCCCTTTAGCCATCACCTTATAGGAAAACTTGTGTGATTGGCTAGGGGCCTTTGACGGTGACCAATCAAAACACACATTACTAGACTTAGTTTAGCCGCCAATTTCGAGGGTTGATATCATCAACCAGTCACTTTCGCTATGACCCGCCGCCATAATGGACGTGCTTAAAGAACCCAGCTTATCACAGGGGCTGATGACGTCGTACAAGTCAAACTAATCAATCTAGCAAGAGACACTTCTTACCAGAGATAGATAAGTTTCGCAAGAGCATTATTGTGTAAACCCCTACAACCTTACACCCTACACTATTCAATTGTACAATTATAACACATTTGTCAACCTCACACACATTTTGTATCTCACAAGTTACATATTGTATATTGTATGTTGTATATACAAGTTGTTTGATAAATGCATCGTTTTTTTTATAGAGCCTTGAGTTGTGTTCATTAGCTGTTGACTTTATCTTTATCTGTGTCTTGATAATTACCAACAATACAACTCGGACGATGTGTGAATGGTTAAGGAGCCATTTTTATTGTGTGTTAAGCTGTCTGCCTAGTAAAAGTGCAGTAATTCTTAAGGGTTCACTTAGAGTTCAATACAGTAACATCACAGTGTGCTCTTTTGATCTGCCCATTTTTTTTTTGACGGGGGGATAAACTTGTTTTTCATTTGTATTCTTAAATAAATTTGTTTTACAATAAATCCTTTTGGTATTTTTCAATAAAACTGTCTCAACGATTTTTTTTAACAATGAATTAACTTCTTTTTTAATAATAAAAGTTGAGAACTTTTTTTAACAAAAAAAAAAACATAAAAAATTATTGAAGAATTTAGAAGAAAAACGAGGTTATTTTTCCGAAAAAAAGAAGATCAAAAGGATTACCCTTGCTGTTAATTATTTAAAAGGAACCTTCACTTAAATAATGAATAAATAAAATAAAGAATGTTAAAAAGTTGAAAAATTCGAGGGGTACGTTCTTGAAGATAACCGATTGGGGAAAAACCTTATATAAAAACTTTTGTCTATTCTATGAAACAGGAGTTATTTGTGAAAAATTATAATGTGAAAAGTTGTTTACCTGTAAAAAGAATATAATAATTGTTTACCTGTAAAAAGAAAATATAATAATTAACAATTTACAGTTATCTTTAAAAATTACCTCATATTTTAAAATGTACGGTGGCTCTATTCGACATAATTGTTTTCTTGTGCATATTCAATAACCGATTATTGGTTTTCAATGATTTTTGAAAGATTTATTTCGTGTGGTAGAAACTACCACACGAAATAAATCTTTCAAAATAACTCCGGAATATTTTTTTAGTTGAATTTATAGGGTAACTGAAGCAAAGAAAAGACAATATTGCCAGTTTTGCTCTTCCGATTCTTATAATAATAAAAATCAAACATTACTATTCAACAATAAAAATTACAAATTCTTTAAAAAGTATTAATATATCGTGGATCGGACAAATTTGTATTTCACCTGAATTCCCAATCGGATAATTTGATCTTTGAATTAACGGGGGTAATATTTTTTTTGGTACGACCAACTGCCATTCGGTCGAGTACGGTCTTATGACATTAGCTTCAGACACGCCCACAAATCTTAAAATTTATCTTCATTCTAAAAAATGTGATTTCTCAGACATTGATCGATTTTCTTTGCTTTTTCATTCTAAAGAAGGGAAATTTTCTGCAATTCATCGAGTATCTTTGCTTTTTCATTCTAAAAAAATAATTTTTTTTGCATATTTGCATATTTGTTTTCTCATTCTGAAAAAGGGAAATTTTCTCTAATTAATGAAGTATCTTTAAGTTTCCATTCTACAAAATGTAAATTTTCTCTAATTGGTCGAGTATCTTTCTTTGCCTTTTCATTCTAAAAAAGATAAATTTACTTCAATTCATCGATTATCTTTGCTTTTTCTTTCTAAAAAGTGTAAATTATCTTAACATTTATCGTTCCTTCTTCATTCTAAAAAAGGTGAATTTTCAGATATTGATCGTGTATCTTTGCTTTTTTATGCTAAAAATGGTGAATTTTCGGCAATTGATCGATTATCTTTGCTTTTTCATTAAAAAACAGTAACTTTTCTGTAATTGGTCGAGTATCTTTGATTTTTCATTGTTAAAAGGGTAAATTTTTGGCAATTGATCAAGTATCTTTGTTTTTTCATTTTAAAAAAGGTAAAATTTCGGGAATTGATCGAGTATCTTTGTTTTTTCATTTAAAAAAAAAGTAAATTTTTCGGCAATTGTTCGAATATCTTTGATTTTTCATTCGAAAAAAGGAAAATTTTCGGATATTGATCAATTATCTTTCTTTTTTCTTTCTAAAAAGTAAAAATTTTCTGCAATTCGAGTATCTTTACTTTTCCATTCCAAAAAAGGTACATTTTCTGTTATTGCTCGAGCATCTTTGCTTTTTAATTCTGAAAAAGGTGAATTTTAGGATATTAATCGAGTATATTTCATTTTTCTTTTATATATCATTTATTTTATATATTGCTTTTTCATTCTCAAAAAGGTAGATTTTTGACAACTGATCGAGTGTGTCGTTGCTTTTTCTTTGCCGAAAGGGTAAATTTTCTGCAATTCATCGAGTATCTTTGCTTTTTCATTCCAAAAAATGTAAATTTTCTGCCATTAATCGAGAATCTTTGCTTTTTCATTCCAACAAAGGTAATTTTGTTTTTTAAATCCAAAAGTTGTAAATTTTCGGCAATTGATCGAATATCTTTACTTTTTCATCCCAAAAAGATAAATTTTTGGCAATTAATCGAGTATTTTTGCTTTTTCTAAAAAGATACATTTTCTGTAATTGATAGAATATCTTTGCTTTTTCATTACAAAAAAGGTAAACCTTCTGCAATTGATCCAGTATATACATATAAAATATATATTAAATAAAATATATATAAAAAAATATATAAAATATGTATGTAAAATTTATATACATATAAAGAAAAGATAAACTTTCTGCAATTGATCGAGTATCTTTGCTTTTTCATTCTAAAAAAGGTAAATTTTTGGCAATTGATCGAGTATCTTTGGTTTCTCATTCTAAAAAATGTAAACTTTCGTTAATTGATCGAGTATCTTTGCTTTTTCATTCCAAAATGGTAGATTTTCGGGAATATTTTCTTTTTCATTCCAAGAAAGTACATTTTCGGCAATTGATCGAGTATCTTTGCTTTTTCATTCCAAAAAAAGTAAATTTCCAGCAAATTATCGCGTATCTTTGCTTTTTCATTATAAAAAAGGGAAATTTTCTGCAACTAATGGAAGATCTTCGCTTTTTCATTCCAAAAAATGTAAATTTTCGGCAATTGATCGAGTATTATTTTCATTCTAAAAAAGGTAAATTTTCAGCAATTTGCTTTTCATTCTACAAAATGATCGCGTTTTCATTGTAAAAAAGGTAAATTTTCGGCAACTGATGGAGTAACTTTTCTTTTTCATTCATTTTTCTTATTCGGCAATTGATGGAATATATTTGCCTTTTCCTTCCAAAACAGTAAAGTTTTGACAACTGATCGAGTATCATTGCTTTTTCATTCCAAAAAAGGTCAAGTTTTTGGATCATCTTTGCTTTTTCATTCTAAAAAAGGTAAATTTTCGGCAATTGATGGAATATCTTTGCCTTTTCATTCCAAAAAAGTAAATTTTTGGCAATTGATCGAGTATCTTTGCTTTTTAATCCCAAAAAGGTAAACATTTGGCAATTGATCGAGTATTTTGGCTTTTTCATTCAAAAAAGATAAACTTTCTACAGTTAATCCAGTATCTTTGCTTTTTTATATAAAAAAAGATAAACTTTTCTGCAGTTGCTGGAATATCTTTGTTTTTTCAATCCAAAAGATGTAAATTATCGGCAATTGATCGAGTATCTTTGCTTTTTCATCCCAAAAAATATTAATTTTCTGCAATTGATGGAATATCTTTGCTTTTTCATTTCTAAAAAGGTAAATTTTCAGCAATTGATGGAGTATCTTTGCTTTTTCATTCTAAAAAAGGGAAATTTCCCGCAATTCCTCGAGTATCTTTGCCTATTTCATTCTAAAAAAGGTAAATTTTCTGTAATTGATCAAATATCTTTGCTTTTTCATTCCAAAAAATGTAGATTTTCGGGAATATCATTGCTTTTTCATTCTAAAAAAGGTAAATTTTTTTGCAACTGATCGAGTATCATTGATTTTTCATTCCAAAAATTTAAATATTCGGCAATTGATCGAGTGTCTTTTTTTTTTCATTCAAAAAAAATAAACTTTTTTTTTTTTATGGAATATCTTTGGTTTTTCATTCCAAAAAAGGTAAATTTTCGGCAATTGATCCAGTATCTTTCTTTTTCCTTGCCGAAAGAGTAAATTTTCTTCAATTAATCGAGAATCTTTGCTTTTTCTTTTCAAAAAAGGTAAATTTTCGGCAATCGATCGAGTATCTTTGCTTTTTGATTTCAAAAAAGGTAAACTTTTGGCAATTTATCCAGTATCTTTACTTTTTTATTCTAAAAACGTAAACTTTCGGGAATTCATCGAGTATCTTTGCCTTTTCATTCCAAAAAAGGTAAATTTTCGGCAATTGATCGAGCATCTTTGCTTTTTTATTCTAAAAAAGGTAAATTTTTTTGCAACTGATCGAGTATATTTGCTTTTTCATCGAGTATCGTTGCTTTTTAATTTCAAAAAATGTAAATTTTTCGGCCATTGATTTTGCATTTTCATTCCAAAAAAGGTAAATTTTCGGCAATATCTTTGCTTTTCATTCTAAAAAAGGTAAACTTTCGGCCATTGATCGAGTATATTTGTTTTTTCATTCCAAAAAAGGTAGATTTTCGGGAACATCTTTGCTTTTTCATTCTGAAAAAGGGACATTTTCTGCAATTGATGGAATATCTTGACTTTTTCATTCCAAAAAATGTAAACTTTCGGCAGCTGATCGAGTATCGTTGCTTTTTTATTCTAAAAAGGGTAAACTTTCGGAAATTGATCGAATATCTTTGCTTTTTCATTTAAAAAAGGTAAATTTTTGACAACTGATCGAGTGTCTTTGCTTTTTCTTTGCCGAAAGGGTAAATTTTCTGCAATTCATCGGGTATCTTTGGATAAACTTTCCGGAATTGATCGAGTATCTTTGGATAAACTTTCCGGAATTGATCGAGTATCTTTGCTTTTTCATTCTAAAAAAGGTAAATTTTCTTCAATTGATGGAATATCTTTGCGTTTTCATTCCAAAAAATGTAAATTTTCGGCAATTGATCGAGTTTCTTTTTGTTATTTTTCATTCCAAAAAAGGTAAACTTTCGGGAATTGATGGAATATCTTTGGTTTTTCATAAAAAAAGGTAAATTTTCGGCTCTTTCTTTGCTTTTTCCTTCTAAAAAATGTAAACTTTGGGCAATTGATCGGGTATCTTTGCTTTTTCATTCTAAAAAAGGGAAATTTTCGGCAATTTATAGTGTATCTTCGCCTTTTCATTCCAAAAAATGTAGATTTTCGGCAATTGATCGAGTATCTTTGCTTTTTCATTCCAAAAAAGGTAAACTTTCGGGAATATCATTGCTTTTTCATTCTAAAAAAGGTAAACTTTGGGCAATTGATCGACTATCTTTGCTTTTTAATTCCAGAAAAGGTAAATTTCCGGCAACTGATCGAGTATCTTTGCTTTTTCTTTGCCGAAAGGGTAAATTTTCTGCAATTCCTCGAGTATAGTTGCGTTTTCATTTCAAAAAAGTACATTTTTCGGCCATTGTTTTTTCCTTCTAAAAAATGTAAATTTTCGGCGATTGATCGAGTATCTTTGCTTTTTCATTCTAAAAAATGTAAACATCCGGCAATTGGTCGAGCATCTTTGCTTTTTCATTCGAAAAAAGGGAAATTGTCGGCAATATCTTCGATTTTTCATTCGAAAAAAGGTAAACTTTCGGCAATTGATCGAGTATCGTTGCTTTTTCATTCCAAAAAAAGGTAAATTTTCGGCAATTGTTCGAGTATCTTTGTTCTTTCATCCCAAGGTAAATTTTCGGCAATTTCTTTGCTTTTTCATTCTAAAAAAGGTAGACCTTTGGCAATTGATCGAGTATCTTTGCTTTTTCATTCCAAAAAAGGTAAATTTTCAGGAATTGATCGAGTATCTTTGCTTTTTCATTCCACAAAATATATATTTTCTGTAACTGAGTATCTTTGCTTTTTCATTCCAATTTGATGATTCGATTACCACCCTTTTAATACTATATGATAATATGGTTCCCACCTTCATTCTACTATAAGATAATATGGTTATTAACTTTATTCTACTATTCAATAATATGGTTCCCACTTTTATTCTACCATTCGATAATGCGGTTACCACCTTTATTCTACTATCCAATAATATGGTTAACATTTTTATTCTACAAACTGATAATACGGTTCCCAGCTTCATTTTAGTATTTGATAATAAAGTTCCCACCTATAGTCTACTATTCGATGATACAGTTGACAAGTTTATTCTCTTATCTGATAATAATTACCACCTTTATTCTACTAATTGATAATACAGTTATTCTACTATGGTACAGTTATCACCTTTATTCTACTATGATAATAGTTATTCTATGATAATACAGCACCTACCCATCCTTTATTCTACTAATGATAATACAGTTATCACCTTTATTCTACTAATTGATAATACAGTTATCACCTTTATTCTACTATGATAATACAGTTATCACCTTTATTCTACTAATTGATAATACAGATTCTACTATGATAATACAGTTATCACCTTTATTCTACTAATTGATAATACAGTTATCACCTTTATTCTACTATTGATATTCTACTAATGATAATACAGTTATCACCTTTATTCTACTATTGATAATACAGTTATCACCTTTATTCTACTATGATAATTATCACTTTATTCTACTAATTGATAATACAGTTATCACCTTTATTCTACTAATTGATAATACAGTTATCACCTTTATTCTACTATGATAATACAGTTATCACCTTTATTCTACTAATGATAAACTACAGTTATCTTTACTACTATGATAATACAGTTATCACCTTTATTCTACTATGATAATACAGTTATCACCTTTATTCTACTACAGTTATCACCTTATTCTACTAATTGATAATACAGTTATCACCTTTATTCTACTATGATAATACAGTTATCACCTTTATTCTACTAATTGATAATACAGTTATCACCTTTATTCTACTAATTGATAATACAGTTATCACCTTTATCTACTAATTGATAATACAGTTATCACCTTTATTCTACTAATTGATAATACAGTTATCACCTTTATTCTACTAATTGATAATACAGTTATCACCTTTATTCTACTATGATAATACAGTTATCACCTTTATTCTACTAAGATAATACAGTTATCACCTTTATTCTACTAATTGATAATACAGTTATCACCTTTATTCTACTATTGATAATACAGTTATCACCTTATTCTACTATGATAATACAGTTATCACCTTTATTCTACTAATTGATAATACAGTTATCACCTTTATTCTACTAATTGATAATACAGTTATCACCTTTATTCTACTATGATAATACAGTTATCACCTTTATTCTACTAATTGATAATACAGTTATCACCTTTATTCTACTATGATAATACAGTTATCACCTTTATTCTACTAATTGATAATACAGTTATCACCTTTATTCTACTAATTGATAATACAGTTATCACCTTTATTCTACTATGAAATACAGTTATCACCTTTATTCTACTATGATAATACAGTAATACATCCTTTATTCTACTAATTGATAATACAGTTATCACCTTATTCTTACACCTTTATTCTACTATTGATAATACAGTTATCACCTTTATTCTACTAATTGATAATACAGTTATCACCTTTATTCTACTATGATAATACAGTTATCACCTTTATTCTACTAATTGATAATACAGTTATCACCTTTATTCTACTATGATAATACATATCTACTATTGATAATACAGTTATCACCTTTATTCTACCTATTCTACTAATTGATAATACAGTTCCTGTAACGGCTGCCCTGGTCTGTATAAAGTGAAGGCATGACAATTCTTACTGATGTAATTAATTTTATTCAATTAACACCGTAAAACTGTAAGAAAACAAACAGCATTTAATAACAGCGAATACAACAAAGAAGAACAATTTAAAAGAATCTCATAATACATAAACTTCACAAATAGACATATCAAGAGAGAGAAACTCACAGCTTGTTGCTTCATTCCGACCAGCCTGCCAGCGCTAATCTAACTAAAGGTCCCCTTTCCACTTTTTGGTTAGGGTCATAGACCACAGAAACTAGTGCTCTGCACCAAATGATGTTAACTCTTAAACTACCCTAAATTTTATACTCTTGGTGGTAGTTAATTTATACAAACAAAAATATTCATATAAAAAATAAAATATAATTAAACTGGTCAGTTTTTAGTGGCAGCTACACTCCCACCAAATCACGCTGAATTACAAATTAATGGTGATTTTATGGCAACAGTTTTTAAGGTGCTAGAAATGTTCAATATGAGTCTCTCAAACTTTACCCTTCTCTAACTGTTTTTAGTTAACGTCAAATGACTTTTCAATAAATTTATTGAAGACAAATGTACAAATGTTCTTTATTATTTCAGTTCACTGCTTGCTAGTTTCTACCTTTTCTAGATAGGTTGCTCTCTTGACAATTCCAGCTTTGATATATTTTCCGGGGCCTACCATGTCGTCTGGGAAATTTAAACAATGAAAATCCCATTTTTTTATTGTTGTGAAATCCTAGTGACTTCACAGCCTTTTTTGGTAGCTCTGCTTTTAATGGCCTGTGAGAAGGTGGCCGGCCTCGACGTTTGACTAGCTTAAGAGCTCTTAATCTATTAGGCTGTGGAAGTTGTCCAAGCTTCTCTGGGATTACAGATGACAACTTCTTTATTTGACTCTTTTTTATCTTGATTTTGGAGGTTCTCTTCTGTGACTTGTTTATGGGACTTGCAGCAGGTTTAGACAACTTTTCTGACCAAACATCAGTCTTTGTATTGCTAATGTTTGCAGAAATCGATGTGTTTTCCTTTAGTGTTGCAGATTCCTTATCTTTGTGCCTCTTTGGGATAACAGATGTTTTGGCATCATCCATCTGGCTCCTCCTCTTAACTTTGGAGGTTCTCTTATGTGACTTGCTGATGGGCCTTGCAGCAGGTTCAGACAACTCTCCTAAACTTTCTTCCTCTGACCAAACACTAGTCTTATTGTTTGGGGATTTGCTTTTTGTGCTATTTTCATCAGATGAGGAGACAGCATTCTCTGGATAGTTGTCTTCCCTTGGGTGGAGGATGAAAAGGTTTAGAGTCTTGGTATTGCTAATGTCAGCAGAAATTGAGGTGTTTTCCTTTAGTGTTGCAGATTCCTTTGTGCCTCTTTGGGATAACAGATGACCATTTCTCTGTGGTCCTCTTAGATATTTTACTTCGTTCCTTTTCTGGATATATCCTATCTCTTTCTTTGATGGAAGATTCCTGGTCGAAGAGGTTTTGATAAGTCTTCTCTGGTCATGTAGATGATTCTGCTCAGAGCTAGCATCTTTCTTTGCTCCTTATCACTTTGGTAGCATCACTCAGAGCATCATCATTCATTGACATTGTCTCGGTCTCTTTTACAGGTTCTGTGCTTTCCAATTCAAGGTCCCAGGGTTGCTATCTGAAGTATTCATATCTTTCTGGTAACCAAATTTTCCTTTTGGTAACTCTGATGAGGTCTGACTGTGAATTGCACTGTTTTTTTTAGAGACGGTTCATGTATAAGGTTGCAAGACTTCTTTGTGTTCTCACATCTCCAAGAGTTATTTACAAAGGGTTTATTCAGCTGACCACTGCTTGTTAGTGATAGCTGGTTAAACGGGTTTAGTGATGAAGAGATACGCTTTGGGGATACATTGAGTGTGAACGATCCCAGAATCTTGTTAGGATCAACTTCCCTTTTTAATGCTACTAATGAATCCATACTATGGCAATCATCCGGAGCTCTTATTAGTGCGGGTAGAAATTGTACTTTTGGGAATTTCCTATCTTCTTGTGCACTTCTCTTTAAAATGTCCGGTGACTGGATATCAGCTTTGAATACTTTTGGACATACTAACGGTGTTACAGGTGTTTGGTGATGGGGACCAGTGACTCTTGAGTTCTTACAGAGTGTCGCATTTCCCACAATGCTTGACTCCAGATCAGTCTTGGTCGCATAGAGTTTTTGATAGGCTCCTGTATTGACTTTCCTATCCCGTTTGCATTCCAGGTATCTAAGTAGCTGACGTTGGGTATCAATAGCAGCTTGAAACTCCATGGCTACTTTATTTGCAGCCAACCCTGCAGCTGCCTCTGCTCTCTGTGTTTTAGAGTGATAGTTCACTCTCGAGACTGTGGGTCTATCTTTGGAACTTGCATAGACACAGCCAACAAGTACACATAGCCTATGCTCTTCTGCATTAAATCTTTCGTCTTTCTTGAGGCATAGTCCCATCAGTTTTAGTAACGCTGAAGTTACAATCTTACACGTGTTCATGTCCCTGCGAGTCTTCTGGCTTGGTGTCACTTTATCCCGCAACTGAAGATAAACCTCTCCCACCTTTGACTCACATCTTCCAATCCTATCCATCATGTTCTCTAGGTCGCTTTCGGAGCACTTACATTTTAATTTTGTGCGAACCTCCTTGACAAATGTTGTCCATCTTCCATACGCCACCACAAATCTTCCTTCTATTTGCTCAAGCAGCTCCATCATTTTCTTGTGATGGGCGTTTTTTGTTTTTGTTTCAAAGGCAAAAATAAAGCCGGTTTTAATAAAACGAATAAGAACTGTAGTACTCGTGTGTGTATTTTTTTTTTTCTTCTTTTGTTTCAAAGGCAAAAATAAAAAAACGGTTTTTAATAAAAACAAATAGGAACTGTAGTACAGTTGTGTATGTTATATTTTCTTTTTCGTTGAAGGCAAAATAGAAGCCGGTTTTAATAAAACAAATAGGAACTCTAGTACTGTTGTGTCTGCGTGTGCTATTTGTTTTTTTCTTCTTTTTTCTTGTTTTGTTTTAAAGGTAAAATAAAAGCCGGTTTTAATAAAAACAAATATGAACTGTAGTACTCTTGTGTGAGTGTGTATTTTTTTTTCTTTTTAAAGGTAAACTAAAAGCCGGTTTTAATAAAACATATAAGAACTTTAATATAGCTGTGTGTGCGTGTGTTATTTGTTTTTTCTTTTTCTTTTCAAACACAAATTAACGGCAATATTTCTTCAAACACTACTTCTTTAAACAACAACTTGAACGGAGGTAGTTCTTTTCCTCTTTTCTTTTCAAAAACAAATTAACGGTAACATATTTCTTTAATAATACGAAATGAAGAACAGTGTCATATTTCCCTCAACAAATAGGGAAGGACAGTGACGAATTCCTTTCAAAATAACATGAAGAACGAGTGAAGGTAAAACTTAATTGTTTCTTGCTATGTCTTCTTCACAATAAGTTTTACTATATACTTGAGTCATATTAATAAAAGTTCATTCAAGTGGGAGAAAGTCTTCATAAAATTGCGGGAATGCTTTTCACTCACTCAGGAATATACACACATGGCTTCTGTCATGGGTGGGGGTTGGCACCGAAGTGGCTCGGAGACATTGTCTGGACCGCTGTGTTTCTGCTTTCTTCCTTGCAGGTTTGATTTCCATGTTTCCACGACGGTTTCAGCCTTTATGACAAATGTCCAACTTAGCCGATACTTTCTTCTTCCATGACATCTACCAGCTAAGACCTTTCACTGAAGCCCCACTGAACAAAAGCTCTTCCTCGCGCAAAGTACTTCACTCTGCCCAAGCTCTTCACTGTAACGGCTGCCCCAGTCTGGATAAAGTGAAGGCATGACAATTCTTACTGATGTAATTAATTTTATTCAATTAACACCGTAAAACTGTAAGAAAACAAACAGCATTTAATAACAGCGAATACAACAAGAAGAACAATTTAAAAGAATCTCATAATACATAAACTTCACAAATAGACATATCAAGAGAGAGAAACTCACAGCTTGTTGCTTCATTCCGACCAGCCTGCCAGCGCTAATCTAACTAAAGGTCCCCTTTCCACTTTTTGGTTAGACCACAGAAACTAGTGCTCTGCACCAAATGATGTTAACTCTTAAACTACCCTAAATTTTATACTCTTGGTGGTAGTTAATTTATACAAACAAAAATATTCATATAAAAAATAAAATATAATTAAACTGGTCAGTTTTTAGTGGCAGCTACAGTTCCCACCTTTATTCTATTAGTCGATAATATGGTTCCCATTTTCATTTAGTAATTGATAATAAATTTCCCACCTATATTATACTATTTGATGATATGGTTAACAAGGTTATTTCACTAATCAATAATACGGTTCCAACCTTTATTCTACTATTTGATAATACACTTACCACCTTTATTCTACTATGCGTTAATAAGGTTTCCATTTTTATTCTACTGTGGTAACTGTATTATCAAATAGTAGAATAAAGGTATGAACCATATTATCAATTAGTAGAATAAAGGTGGCATCCGTATTTACAGATAGAAAAATAAAAATGGTAACCATATTGTTGGATTGTAGAATAAAAGTGGTAACCGCATAATCGGATAATAAAATAAAGGTGGTATCTGTAATATCGAAGAGTACAATAAAGGTGGGAACCATATAATCGTATAGTAAAATAAACGTGGGAACCATATTATAAAATAGTAGAATGAAGCTGGTAACAATATCATCGAATAGTAGAATAAAGGTGGGGACCGCATTATCGAATAAGTTAATACCAGCAGGAACCGTATTATCGAATAGTAAAATAAAGGTAAGAACTGTATCATTGAATAGTAGAATAAAGGTGGGAAGCATATCATCAAATAGTAAAGATGGGATCCATATAGACTAGTTCAATATGGGTGGGAACTTTATTATCAAATAGTAGAATAAAGGTGGGAACCACCTTATCTAATAGTAGAATGAAGGTGGAAACTGCATTATCATATAATCGAATAAAAGTGGAAACTATATAATCAAATAGTAGAAAAAAGTGTATTACTGAATAGTAGAATAAATGTGGTAACCATATTATTGAATAGAAGAATAAATGTGGGAACTGTATTATCTCTTCGATAATACAGTTACCACCTTTATTCTCCTATCCTATTAATTATTAGTAGAATAAAAGTGGGAACATCAATATCGAATAGGGAAATAAAAGTAGAACCGTATTATCGAATAGTAGAATAAAATTGGGAACTTTATAGTCAAATGAAGATGGGAACTGTATTATTGAATAGTAAAATTAATGTGGTAACCATATTATCAGATAGTAGAATAAAGGTGAGAACCATATTATCGCTTAGTAGAATAAGGGTGGGAACCGTATTATAAAATAATAGAATAAAGGTAAGAACCATATTGGGATCATATTATTGAATAGTAGAATAAAAGGTGGAACCATATTATCAAACAGAAGAATAAAGGTAGGAACGGTATTATGAAATAGTAGAATAAAGTTGGGAACCATATTATGAAATAGTAGAATAAAGGTGGTAACCGTATTAACGGATAGTAATGGGAATCGTATTATCGAATCTGAGAATACAGGTAGGAACCATATTATCAAATCGAAGAGTAGAGTAAAGGTTCGAACTTTCTTATCGAATAGTAGAATAAATGTTGGAACCGTATTATCAAATAGTAAAATAAACTTGGGAACCATATTATGGAATAGAAGAATAACGGTGGGAACCTTAATGTTGAATAGTAGAATAAAGTAGGGAATCATATTATCCAATAAAGGAATAAATGTATTATCGAATAGAATAATAAAGGTGGCAACCCTATTGCCAAATATTAGAATAAAGGTGAGAACTGTATTATGAAATAGTAGAATAAAGGTGGGAAATGTATTATCGAATAGTAAAATGAAGGTGGTAACCATATTATCGATTAGTAAAAAAAAAGTGGGAACCGTATTATCAGATCTGAGAATAAAGTTGGTAACCGTATTATTGATTAGTAGAATAAACTTGTTAACCATATCATCGAATAGTAGAATATAGGTGGGAACTTTATTATCAAATACTAGAATGAAGCTGGGAAGAAGTATTATCGAATAGTAAAATAAAGTTGGTAACCATATTATCGAATAGTAAAATAAAAGTACAAACTATTTTATCGAATAATAAAATAAAAGTGGGATCCGTATTATCAAATAGTAGAATAAAAGTGGGATCCATATTATCAAATAGTAGAATAAAGGTGGCAATCGTATTAATGAATAGTAGAATAAAGGTGGTAACCATATTATCAGATAGTAAATTAAAGGTGATAACTGAATTTTGGGGAATTTTTCATTTTGGCTATTTTTTCTTTTTATTTATAGTGTCAGCAATAAAAGTATTGCTAGTGTCAATGAATAGCAGACTTTTGTTCTCCGTACGTACAACGGGTGGAGATTTTGTCTGTTACCATCTTTCACTTATTGCAATTATACAGATATAGCATTTTAAGAGCTTAATGGTGTGTATGGGGGTGGGGAGAATAAATTATTTTGTTTTTAGTGCTACATTTCCTAAATATAAATTAAAATAAAGGGAACTTCTAAATTAAAAGACATTATTAACACAAAACTATTACCAATTAAATTCCTCATATTCTGACAGAGAATTTTGGGGAATTTTTCATTTTGGCTATTTTTCTGTATAATTTTAGCATCAGCAATAAAAGTATTGCTAGGGTCAATGAATAGCAGACTTTTGTTCTCCGTACAACCATGTGTGGAGATAAAAACTGACCACCATAATTATTCCTGTATAAGACATAATTTTTCCAGATTATTAAGCCCAAAAGGTGTGCATATTATACATGGGAACTATATAATTAACATTTTTTTCATCCACATTTCTCACTATATGCAAATGGGATGATCAAAAGTAAGTTATATCTTGAATCCAAATTAATGTGTTCACTGGAATGTGTGTGTCTAGAATTTTTTCTCTCCTCTTGTCAGCTAATTTTTGCCGCAAGATTGTTGCATTTTGAGTTTGAACATGTCTGTGTGTTTTTCATAAAAAGTAATAAAAAAACTTACTTTCCAAAAACTTACTTTTCTTTATATGACATTGGTTTTGTTGCACAGCATGGTCACTTCAAGTCTTGATTTTCACTGAAAGACAATTTATTTTGTGTTGATTAAAAACAAAGAAAAAGTCAATTACATATATGGAAATCCAATTTGTATACACACACACACACATATATATATATCTGTGTGCGTGTGTGTGTATTTATTGTAGTGAGCAAGTTTGAACTCCAGTCACACTATTGCATTCACTTTTGGACTAATACCCTTAGGAAAGATATTAACCCTTTTAGCTCTGGGTTAAATAATAACATGACATACTTTAACAAGGATGGCATTGGCATTAAATAACCTATGAAGATTGATATGCCATTAAACAAAGAAACTAAACCAAAAACAAAGCTAAATTATACCTGCTTATATTTTAGCAAAATAATGATTGTAATAAACAGGGTTAGTATGAAGCGTATGGTGATAAGGAAAAAACAAACGCAGATTTTAAGTTTCAAAATTGTATTCGAAAAAGGAACATGAAAAGCGAGGGAAAGATAGAAATGAATTTAAAGGATATTTTTGGTGATAGTTGTGTCATGAATAATAAAGTCAGTGAATGTCCAGTGGACGAATCAGTTGTAGTGTAGGTGGAGAAGTGGGCAGATGAACCAGTGGTAATTGTTAGGTGTTGATTAGGTGGGCAGAGTCTTATATTTTTAGTAGTCGTTAGCGGTTGGTATCGCATATCAATCTTGTTGTTGTAGGAGGTTGGTGATGTAGGCAGAATTTTGTGTTTTGGTATTCTGAAATTGATAGCTGGTTGTATTGTGTATGATAGTTGGTGTATTTTGGTTGTTTGAAAGATGTTTGCCCCTTTAACGCTGACGGTCAGAGTAGGGGTCGGGGGATAGAAGTAAGTCCGCCGCCTTGTGATGTAGGTTTCATTACGAGGTTGGCCCTCATTGAAGTGTTCAACGCTGACGCCTGGATCTCTCTGACTTGTCGGCTTTTCAAAGCCAACTTTAAATAAAATGTCGCAACCCAAAATCAGATCAACTGAAGTCATTTTCATTTCACCCAGGAATTGTTTTCATTGGATGAAAACGTGAATTTTATTTACAAATTTATTTTATTTATTGTTTAGGAATTCTTGTTTTCCAAACGGAAGTTCATCTTGAGCCTATGCATAGAATCGTGTTAATTTGGTCACTTCTTTTTAGGCTACCATAGAGTTCACTTCCGTTTTGGCGTCAGCAACTTATGTTTTGTTTTGTTGGCGAGTATATCACTTTATTGCGGTATGTGCGCGAATTGAATTGCTGAGTTAGTGAATCGTGAGATATCTATATTTGCTTATGTAACATGATCTATAATATATATATATATATATATATATATATATATATGAAAAATAGATGAAAATTAATCCGACAATATGAAATTTAACATTTTTTTTACATAACATCATTTGTTTTTTCAAAAATGTTAAATTTCATATATACATATATATATATATATATATATATATATATATATATATATATATATTAGGGTAGGTCAGTTTTTATATCAAAACTCAGAACAAACGGAGAAAATTGCTAATCAACTTAAAGAATAATTGTACAAAATATTTTTCTCTAAAACTTTACCAATTTTTGAGCAAATGCATTTAAATACCAACAGAATTGAATGTTTTGAATTAGAGCAAATACCAAACAATCTTTTTGGTACAAATAATGTTCAATAGATATGAAATAATAATAGAAAAAAATCTTTGTTATAGATTCAGTGCCGCATTGGAATATTGATCTTGTTATGAAAAAATAAAAAATCATCAATAACTTAAAATTGGTTGACTTTAATACTTTTTCCATAGCATTTTTGGATTCCTTGGGCAAAAATACTTTTATAAACCAATTTTCAGGAGTAAGGAAGCACTAGAATTCATTTTACAGACAAAAATAGAATACAAAAAGTTGCCATTTTTCGTGACCCCCACTAAAATTTAGAGAGCTATAAATCGACATAACTCCACCAATTCTTGAGATTGGAAGCTCAAATTTTGGGGATTGTCTAACTTTAACATAGTCCACACCTGAAAAATTTAAGGGGGTGGGTGACATGGCCAGGATGATTTGACATGGAATTACTTAAATGATTTTTTTGTAAATAAGTAAGAAAATTAAATTATTATCAAATAGTAGAATTAAGTTGAGAACCCTATTATGAAATAGTAGAATAAAATTGGCAACACTATAATTAAATAGAAGAATAAAGGTGGGAACCCTATTATCAAATAGTAAAATAAAGGAGAGAACCCTATTATCAAATAGTAAAATAAAGCTGGGAACCCTATTATCAAAAATTAGAATAAAGGTAGGAACCCTATTATCAAATAGGAGATTAAAGGTGGAAACCCTATTATACAATAGTAGAATAAAGGGGAAACCCTATTATTAAATAAGAAAAACAACGTGGCAACCCTATTATCAAATAATAGAATAAAGCTGGAAACCCTATTATCAAATACCAGACTAAAGCTGGAAACCCTATTATCAAATAGCAGACTAAAGATGGGATCCCTATTATCAAATAGTACAATAAAGGTGGCAACCCTGTTATCAAAAAGTAGAATAAATGTGGCAACCCTAATTTGAAAAAGTAGAATAAAATTGGCATGCCTTTATTCAAATAGTAGAATAAAGGTGGAAACCCTATTATCAAATTGTAGATAATGGTGGTAATGCTATTATCAAATGTTAAAATAAACCCCGATTATCAAATACTTGAATAAAGGTAGCAACCCTATTAACAAATAATAGAATAAAGGCAGCACCCTTCTTATCAAATAGTAGAATAAAGGTGGAAACCCTATTATCAAATTGTAGATGATGGTGGTAATGCTATTATCAAATGTTAGAATAAACCCCGATTATCAAATACTTGAATAAAGGTAGCAACCCTATTAACAAATAATAGAATATAATAGTAGAAAGAAGGTGGTAAACCTATTATCAAATATCAGAATAAAGATAGGAACACTATTATCAAATAGCAGAATAAAGACTGCAACCCTATTATCAAATAGTATAACAAAGGTGGGAAACGTATAATCAAATAGTAGAATACAGGGAGCAACCCTATTATCAAATAGTAGAATAACGGTGGCAACCCTATTATCAAATACAAGAATAAAGCTGGGAACCCTATTATCAAATAGTAGAAAAAAATTAGCCCCTCTATTATCAACTAGTAGAATAAAGGTAGCAACCCTATTATCACAGAGTAGAATAAACGTGATGACCCTAATATAATATAGTATAATAAAGGTAGCAACCCTATTATTGAATAGTAGAATAAAGGTGGGAACCCTATTATAAAAAAGTAGAATAAAGGTAGGATCCTTATTAATAAATAGTAGAATAAAGTTGGAACCCATATAATCAAATAGTAGAATAAAGGTGGCAACACTATTATCAAATAGTAGAAAAAAGGTCGCAACCCTATTATCGAATAGTAGAAATGGTACACCTATTTTTGAATAGTAGAAAAAGGTGGCAACTCTATTATCAAATAGTAGAATCAATGTGGGAAACCTATTATCAAAGAGTAGAATAAAGGTGGCAATCCTATTACCAAACAACAGAATACTTGGAGCAACCCTATTATTGAATAGTAGAATAAAGGTGGCAACCCTATCATCAAAAAGTAGAATAACGGTGTGAACCCTAAAATCAAAGACTATTATCAGATAGCAGAATAAAGCTGGGAACCATTTTATACAAAAATTTAATAAAGGTTACAATGCTATTATAAAATAGTAGAATAAAGTTGGCCCCCCTATTATCAAACAGTAGAATAAAGTTGCCCCCCCCTATTATCAAACAGTAGAATAAAGTTGGCCCCCCCCTATTATCAAACAGTAGAATAAAGGTACCAACCCTATTAACAAATCATAGAATAAAGTTAGCAACCCTATTATCAAATAGTAGAATAAAGATAGGGACCTATTATAAAATAGTAGAATGAAGCCAGGAACCCTTTTATTCAATAGTAGAATAAAGGTATTCTCAAATAGTAGAATAAAACTGGCAACCCTATTGTCAAATAGTAGAACCAATGTGACACACCTCTTATCGAATAGTAGATAAACGTGGCAACACTAATATCAAATAGTACAATAAAGTTGGCACCCCTATTATCACATAGTAGATTACAGGTGGCAACCCTATTATTTCTAATACTAGAATAAAGATGGTAACCTTATTATCAAATAGTAGAGCAAAGGTGGAAAACGTATTATTAAATAGCAAAATACAGGTAGCAGCCTATTATCAAATAGTAGAATGAAGAGAGCAACCCTATTATCAAATACTAGAATAAAGTTGAAGACCCTGTTAACAAATAGTACAATGAAGTTGGCATCCCTATTATGGAATAGTAGATTAAAGGTGGAAAACCCTATCATCGAATATTAGAATAAAGGTAGCAAGCCAATTATCAAATAGTAGAATAAAGGTGGGAACCCTGTTATCAAATAGTAGAATAAAGGTGGGACCCCTGTTATCAAATAGTAGAATTAAGTTTGTATCCCTATTATCAAATAGTAGAATAAAGGTAGGAACCTGATTATCAAATAGTAGAATAGAGGTGGCAACCATATTATGAATGTGGGAACTCTATTATCAAATTGTAGATAATCCTATGGTGGGAATCCTATTATAAAATGGTAGAATAAAGGTTGCAACCCTTTTATCAAAAAGTAGAATAAAGGTGGCAACCCTATTATCAAACAACAGAATATTGGTAGCAACCCTAATATTGTATAGTAGAATAAAGGTAGCAAACCTATTTTCGAATAGTAGGATAAAGGTGGAAACATATTATTAAATAGTAGAATAAAGGTGGATACCCTGTTATCAAAAAGTAGAATAAAGGTTGCACCCCTATTACTGAATAGTAGAATAACGGTGGAAAACCTATTGTCAGATAGCAGAATAAAGCTGGGAACCTTATTATATAAAAATAGAATGAAGTTTGAAACCTCATTATAAAATAGTTGAATAAAGTTGACACCCCTATTATCAAACAGCAGAATAAAGGTAGCAATCCTATTATCAAATCGTAGAATAAAGTTAGTAACCCTATTATTAAATAGTAAAATAAAGCCAGGAACCATTTTATTATATAGTAGAATAAAGGTAGCAACCATATTATCAAATGGTAGAATAAAGTCAGCATCCCTATTATCAAATAGTAGAATAAAGTCGGCATCCCTATTATCAAATTGTAGAATAAACGTGGCAACCCTATTATGAAATAGTAGAATAACGGTGGCAAATCTATTATCAAATAGTAGAATAAAGGTGGGAAACCTATTATCAAATAAAAGAATGAAGGTGGCAACCCTATTATCAAACAACAGAATATCGGTAGCAACGCTATTTTTGAATAGTAGAATAAAAGTGGTAAACCTATTTTCTAATAGTAGGATAAAGGTGGCAAACGTATTAACAAATAGTAGAATAAAGGTGGCATATTATTGAATAGTAGAATAACGGTGGCAACCCTATTATCAGATAGCAGAATAAAACTGCGAACCCTAATATACAAACATAGAATAAAGGTGGCAAACCTATTATAAAATAGTAGAATAAAGTTGGCACTCCTATTATCAAAAAGTAAAAAAAAAGGTAGCAACCCTATTATCAAATAGTAGGATAAAATCAGAATAAAGGTGCGGCCCATTATAAGATAGTAAAATTAAGCCAGGAAACCTTTTATCAAATAGCAGAATAAAGGTGGCAACCCTATTATTAGAAAGTAGAATAAAGTTGACATGCCTTTTTTCAAATATTAGAATAAAGGGGGTAACCCTAAGATCAAATTGTAGATAAAGGTGGGAAACCTATTATCAAATGGTAGAATAAAGGTGGAACCCCTATTATCAATTAATATAATAAAGGTAGCAACCCTATTATCAAATAGTAAAATAAAGATGGCAACCCTATTATAAAATACTACAATAAAGGTAGCGACCCTATTATCGAAGAGTAGAATAAAGGTGGGAACCCTAATATCAAATAGTAGAATAAATTTGGCATCCCTATTATGAAATAGTAGAATAAAGATGGCAACCCTGTTATCAAATAGTAGAATAAAGGTGCCAACCCTATAATCAAATAGTACAATAAAGTTGGAACCCCTATTAACAAATAGTAGAATAAAGGTAGCAACCGTATTTTCGATTTGTAGGATAAAGGTGGGAATCCTATAATCAAATGGTAGAATAAAGCTGGCACCCCTATTATCAAACAATAGAATAAAGGTGGCAAACCTATTATAAAAGAGCAGACTAAAGATAGGAACCCTATTATCAAATAGTACAATAAAGGTGGAAACCCTATTATCAAAAATTAGAATAATGTTGGCACACATATTATCCAAAAGTAGAATAAAGTTAGCAAACCTATTATCAAATAGTAGAATAAAGTTGGGAGGCCTATTATCAAATGGTAGAATAATGGTGGCAACCCTATTATAAATAGTAGTATAAAGGTGGGAAAGCTATGATCAAATAGTAGAATAAAGGTAGCAACCCTACTATCAAATAGTAGAATAAAGATAAAAGTCCGATTATAAAAACGTTGAATAATGGTGGCAACCCTATTATCAAATAGTAGAAAAGATGTGACAGACCTCTTATCGAATAGTAGATAAACGTGGCAACCCTATTATCAAATAGTAGAACAAAGTTGGCACCCTTGTTATCAAAAAATGGAATAAAGGTAGCCACCCTATTATCAAATACTAGAATAAAGGTGGGAACCCTATTATCAAATAGTAAAATGAACTTATCCCTATTATGAAATACTACACTAAAGGTTATTATCAAATAGAAGAATAAGGGTGGGAACTCTAATATCAAATATTAAAATAAAGGTAGCAACCCTATTATCAAATAGTACAATGAAGTTGGCATCCCAAAAATCAAACAGTACAATAAAAGTGGCAAACCTATTATCGAATTGTAGAATAAAGTTGGAAGTCCTATTGTGAATTGGTAGAATAAAGGTAGCAGCCCTATTATCAAAAATTCAAATAAAGGTGGCAACCCTGTTATCGAATTATAGAATAAAGTTTGAAGTCCTATTGTGAATTGGTAGAAAAAAGGGAGCAACCCTATTATCAAAAAATCAAATAAAGGTGGAACCCCTATTATCGAATTGTAGAATAAAGTTGGAAGTCCTATTGTGAATTGGTAGAATAAAGGTAGCAACCCTATTATCAAAAATTCAAATAAAGGTGGCAACCCTATTATCGAATTGTAGAATAAAGTTGGAAGTCCTATAGTGAATTGGTAGAATAAAGGTAGCAACCCTATTATCAAAAAATAAATAAAGGTGGCACCCCTATTAGAGAATTGTAGAATAAAGTTGGAAGTCCTATAGTGAATTGGCAGAATAAAGGTAGCAACCCTATTATCAAAAAATCAAATAAAGGTTGCACCCCTATCAGAGAATTGTAGAATAAAGTTGGAAGTCCTATTGTGTATTGGTACAATGAAGATAGCAGCCCTATTATCAAAAATTCAAATAAAGGTGGCACCCCTATTATCAAATTGTAGAATAAAGTTGGAAGTCCTATAGTGAATTGGCAGAATAAAGGTAGCTACCCTATTATCAAAAAATCAAATAGAGGTTGCAGCCCTATTATCTAATTATAGAATAAAGTTGGAAATCCTATAGTGAATTGGTAGAATAAAGGTAGCAACCCTATTATCAAAAAATCAAATAAAGGGGGCACCCCTATTATCGAATTGTAGAATAATGTTGGAAGTCCTATAGTGAATTGGTAGAATAAAGGTAGCAACCCTATTATCAAAAAATCAAATAAAGGTGGCACGCCCTATTATCGAATCAAGTTGGAAGACCTATTGTGAATTGGTAGAATAAAGGTAGCAACCCTATTATCAAAAAATAAATAAATGTGTCACCCCTATTATCGAATTGTAGAATAAAGTTGGAAGTCCTATTGTGAATTGGTAGAATAAAGGTAGCTACACTATTATCAAAAAATAAATAAAGGTGGCACCCCTGTTATCAATTGTAGAATGAAGGTGGAAGTCCTATGGTGAATTGGTAGAATAGAGGTAGCAGCCCTATTATCAAAAAATCAAATAAAGTGGCACCCCTATTATAGAATTATAGATTAAAGTTGGAAATCTTATTGTGAATTGGTAGAATAAAGGTAGCAACCCTATTATCAAAAAATCAAATAAAGGTGGCAGCCCTATTATCGAATTGTAGAATAAAGTTGGAAGTCCTGTTGTGAAATGGTAGAATAAAAGTAGCAACCCTATTATCAGAAAATCAAATAAAGGTGGCACCCTTATTATAGAATTGTAGAATAAAGTTGGAAGTCCTATTGTGAATTAGTAGAATAAAGGTAGCAACCCTATTATCAAAAAATAAAATAAAGGAAGTCCTATTGTGAATTGGTAGAATAAAGGTAGCTATCCTAATATAAAAAAAAAGTAAAGGTGGCACCCCTATTATCGAATTGTAGAATGAAGGTGGAAGTCCTATAGTGAATTGGTAGTATAAAGGTAGCAACCTTATTATCAAAAAATGAGATAAAGGTGGCAGCCCTATTATCGAATTGTAGAATAAAGTTGGAAGTCCTATAGTGAATTGGTAGAATAAAGGTAGCAACCCTATTATCAAAAAATAAATAAAGGAGGCACCCCTATTATTGATTTGTAGAATGAAGGTGAGAAGTACTATAGTGAATTGGTAGAATAAAGGTAGCAACCCTATTATCAAAAAATTAAATAAAGGTGGCACCCCTATTATAGAATTGTAGAATAAAGTTGGAAGTCCTATAGTGAATTGTAGAATAAAGGTAGCAACCCAATTACCAAAAATTAAATAAAGCGTCACCCCTATTATCGAGTTGTAGAATAAAGTTGGAAGTCCTATTGTGAATTTGTAGAATAAAGGTAGCAACCCTATTATGAAAAAATCAAATAAAGTGGCACCCCTATTATCGAATGTACAATGAAGGTGGAAGTCCTATAGTGAATTGGTAGAATAAGAGGTAGCAACCCTATTATCAAAAAATCAAATAAAGGTGGCACCCCTATTATCGAATTGTAGAATAAAGTTGGAAGTCCTATTGTGTATTGTAGAATAAAGGTAAACCCTATTATCAAAAAATCAATAAAAGCGGCACCCCTATTATCAAATTGTAGAATAAAGTTGGAAGTCCTATTGTGAATTGGTAGAATAAAGGTAGCAAGCCTATTATCAAAAAGTCAATAAAGGTGGCACCCCTATTATAGAATAGTAGAATAAAGTTGGAAGTCCTATTGTGTATTGGTAGAATAAAGGTAGCAACCCTATTTTGAAAAAATCAAATAAAGACGGCACCCCTATTATCAATTGTAGAATAAAGTTGGAAGTCCTATTGTGAATTGGTAGAATAAAGGTAGCAACACTATTATCAAATATGAATAAATGCATCACCCCTATTATAGAATTGTAGAATAAAGT
Source organism: Doryteuthis pealeii (assembly GCA_023376005.1). NCBI lineage: Eukaryota > Metazoa > Mollusca > Cephalopoda > Myopsida > Loliginidae > Doryteuthis > Doryteuthis pealeii. The sequence continues at coordinate 13,041,573 of CM042177.1, forward strand.
TGGAAGTCCTATAGTGAATTGGTAGAATAAAGGTAGCAACCCTATTATCAAAAAATCAAATAAAGGGTGCACCCCTATTATCGAATTGTAGAATAAGTTTGGAAGTCCTATAGTGAATTGGTAGAATAAAGGTAGCAACTATTATCAAAAAATAAATAAAGGAGGCACCCCTATTATCGATTTGTAGAATGAAGGTGGAAGTACTATAGTGAATTGGTAGAATAAAGGTAGCAACCCTATTATAAAAAATTAAATAAAGGTGGCACCCCTATTATAGAATTGTAGAATAAAGTTGGAAGTCCTATAGTGAATTGGTAGAATAATGTAGCAACCCTATTATCAGAAAATCAAAATAAAGGGGCACCTCTATTATCGATTTGTAGAATAAGGTTGGAAGTCCTATAGTGAATTGGTAGAATAAAGGTAGCAACCCTATTATCAAAAATCAAATAAAGTGGCACCCCTATTATAGAATTGTAGAATAAAGTTGGAAGTCCTATGTGTATTGGTAGAATAAAGGTAGCAACCCTATTATCAAAAAATCAGATAAAGATGTCACCCCTATTATCAAATTGTAGAATAAAGTTGGAAGTCCTATTGTGAATTGGTAGAATAAAGGTAGCAACCCTATTATCAAAAAATCAAATTAGGGGTGCACCCTATTATCGAATTGTAGAATAAGGTTGGAAGTCATATAGTGAATTGGTAGAATAAAAGGTAGCAACCGTATTATCAAAAAATAAATAAATGCGTCACCCCTATTATCGAGTTGTGGAATAAAGTGGAAGTCCTATTGTGAATGGTAGAATAAAGGTAGCAACCCTATTATGAAAAATCAAATAAAGGTGGCACCCCTATTATCGAACGTAAATGAAGGTGGAAGTCCTATAGTGAATTGGTAGAATAAAGGTAGCAACCCTATTATGAAAAAATCAAATAAAGACGGCACCCTATTATCAATTGTAGAATAAAGTTGGAAGTCCTATTGTGAATTGGTAGAATAAAGGTAGCAACCCTATTATCAAAAAATGAATAAATGCGTCACCCCTATTATAGAATTGTAGAATAAGTTGGAAGTCCTATAGTGAATTGGTAGAATAAAGGTAGCAACCATATTATCAAAAAATCAAATAAAGGGTGCACCCCTATTATCGAATTGTAGAATAAGGTGGAAGTCCTATAGTGAATTGGTAGAATAAAGGTAGCAACCCTATTATCAAAAAATAAATAATGCGTCACCCGATTATCGAGTTGTAGAATAAAGTTGGAAGTCCTATTGTGAATTGGTAGAATAAAGGTAGCAACCCTATTATCAAAAAATAAAAAAGGTGGCACCCTATTATAGAATTGTAGAATAAAGTTGGAAGTCCTATAGTTGAATTGGTAGAATAAAGGTAGCAACCCTATTTTTCAAAATCAAATAAAGGTGGCACCCCTATTATAGAATTGTAGAATAAATTTGGAAGTCCTATAGTGAATTGGTAGAATAAAGGTAGAAACCCTATTATCAAAAAATCAAATAAAGGGGCACCCCTATTATCAAATTGTAAATAAAGTTGGAAGTCCTATTGTGAATTGGTAGAATAAAGGTAGCAACCCTATTATCAAAAATCAAATAAATACGGCACCCCTATTATCAAATTGTAGAATAAAGTTGGAAGTCCTATTGTGAATTGGTAGAATAAAGGTAGCAACCCTATTATCAAAAAATCAAATAAAGGTGCACCCCTATTATCGAATTGTAGAATAAGGTTGGAAGTCCTATAGTGAATTGGTAGAATAAAGTAGCAACCCTATTATCAAAAAATAAATAAAGGAGCACCCCTATTATCAAATTGTAGAATAAAGTTGGAAGTCCTATTGTGAATTGGTAGAATAAGGTAGTCAACCCTATTATCAAAAATCAAATAAAGGGTGCACCCCTATTATCGAATTGTAGAATAAGGTTGGAAGTCATATAGTGAATTGGTAGAATAAAACGTAGCAACCTATTATCAAAAATAAAAATAAATGCGTCACCCCTATTATCGAGTTGTAGAATAAAGTTGGAAGTCCTATTGTGAATTGGTAGAATAAAGGTAGCAACCATATTATGAAAAATCAAATAAAGGTGGCACGCCTATTATCGAATCAAGTTGGAAGCCTATTGTGAATTGGTAGAATAAAGGTAGCAACCCTATTATCAAAAAATAAATAAATGTGTCACCCCTATTATCGATTGTAGAATAAAGTTGGAAGTCCTATTGTGAATTGGTAGAATAAAGGTAGCTACACTATTATCAAAAAATAAATAAAGGTGGCACCCCTTTATCAAATTGTAGAATGAAGGTGAAGTCCTATGGTGAATTGGTAGAATAAGGTAGCAGCCCTATTATCAAAAAAAAATAAAGTGGCACCCCTATTATAGAATTTAGATTAAAGTTGGAAATCTTATTGTGAATTGGTAGAATAAAGGTAGCAACCCTATTATCAAAAAATCAAATAAAGTGGCAAACTATTATCGAATTGTAGAATAAAGTTGGAAGTCCTATTGTGAATTGGTAGAATAAAGTAGCAACCCTATTATCAGAAATCAAATAAAGTGGCACCCTTATTATAGAATTGTAGAATAAAGTTGGAAGTCCTATTGTGAATTGGTAGAATAAAGGTAGCAACCCTATTATCAAAAAATAAAATAAATGAAGTCCTATTGTGAATTGGTAGAATAAAGGTAGCATCCTAATATAAAAAAATAAAGGTGGCACCCCTATTACGAATTGTAGAATAAGGTGGAAGTCCTATAGTGAATTGGTAGATAAAGGTAGCAACCCTTATTATCAAAAAATCAATAAAGGTGGCACCCTATTATCGAATTGTAGAATAAAGTTGGAAGTCCTATAGTGAATTGGTAGAATAAAGGTAGCAACCCTATTATCAAAAAATAAATAAAGGAGGCACCCCTATTATCGATTTGTAGAATGAAGGTGGAAGTACTATAGTGAATTGGTAGAATAAAGTAGCAACCCTATTATCAAAAATTAAATAAAGTGGCACCCCTATTATAGAATTGTAGAATAAAGTTTGGAAGTCCTATAGTGAATTGGTAGAATAAAGGTAGCAACCCTATATTCAAAAAATAAATAAATGCGTCACCCCTATTATCGATTGTAGAATAAAGTTGGAGTCCTATTGTAATTGGTAGAATAAAGGTAGCAACCCTATTATCAAAAAATCAAATAAAGGTGGCACCCCTATTATCGAACTGTAAATGAGTGGAAGTCCTATAGTGAATTGGTAGAATAAAGGTAGCAACCTATTATCAAAAATCAAATAAAGTGGCACCCCTATTATCGAATTGTAGAATAAGTTGGAAGTCCTATTGTGTATTGGTAGAATAAAGGTAGCAACCCTATTATCAAAAAAATCAATAAAGAGGCACCCCTATTATCAAATTGTAGAATAAAGTTGGAAGTCCTATTGTGAATTGGTAGAATAAAGGTAGCAACCTATTATCAAAAATCAAATAAAGGTGGCACCCCTATTATAGAATTGTAGAATAAAGGTTGGAAGTCCTATTGTGTATTGGTAGAATAAAGGTAGCAACCCTATTAAAAAATAAATAAAGAGGCACCCCTATTATCAAATTGTAGAATAAAGTTGGAAGTCCTATTGTGAATTGGTAGAATAAAGGTAGCAACCTATTATCAAAAATAAATAAATGCACACCCCTATTATAGAATTGTAGAAAAAGTTGGAAGTCCTATTAGGAATTGGTAGGATAAAGGTAGCAACCCTATTATCAAAAAATCAAATAAAGGGTGCACCCCTATTATCGAATTGTAGAATAAGTTGGAAGTCCTATGTGAATGGTAGATAAAAGGTAGCAACATATTATCAAAAAATAAATAAAGGAGCACCCTATTAATCGATTGTAGAATGAAGTTGGAAGTACTATAGTGAATTGGTAGAATAAAGGTAGCAACCCTATTATAAAAAAATAAATAAAGGTGGCACCCCTATTATAGAATTGTAGAATAAAGTTGGAAGTCCTATTAGTGAATTGGTAGAATAAAGGTAGCAACCCTATTATCAAAAAATCAAATAAAGGTGGCACCCCTATTATAGATTGTAGAATAAAGTTGGAAGTCCTATAGTGAATGTTAGAATAATGATAGCAACCCTATTATCAAAAATCAATAAAGGGGGCACCCTATTATCGATTGTAGAATAAGTTGGAAGTCCTATAGTGAATTGGTAGAATAAAGGTAGCAACCCTATTATCAAAAAAATAAATAAGGTGGCACCCCTATTATAGAATTGTAGAATAAGTTGGAAGTCTTATAGTGAATTGGTAGAATAAAGGTAGCAACCCTATTTTTCCAAAAATCAAATAAGGTGGCACTCCTATTATAGAATTGTAGAATAAATTGGAAGTCCTATAGTGAATTGGTAGAATAAAGGTAGAAACCCTATTATCAAAAAATCAAATAAAGTGGCACACCTATTGGATTTGTAGAATAAGGTTGGAAGTCCTATAGTGAATTGGTAGAATAAAGGTAGCAACCCTATTATCAAAAAATCAATAAAGGTGGCACCCCTATTATAGAATTGTAGAATAAGTTGGAAGTCCTATTGTGTATTGGTAGAATAAAGGTAGCAACCCTATTATCAAAAATCAAATAAAGATGTCACCCCTATTATCAAATTGTAGAATAAAGTTGGAAGTCCTATGTTGAATTGGTAGAATAAAGGTAGCAACCCTTAATATCCCATACTTCGGAAAATCAAGGATACAAGGGCGCACACTCACACGCCTCCTAAGTGTTAATAGGCCTCTTTCTCTCGTCCTTATCCTCTTAACGATCGCGACTCATTCTGATCCACCAACAGCAGTCAGAACGACATTCTCTGGATCTTGCTGACGCGTAGATGATGCCCAAACTTGAGNAATCTTTTTTTATTATTTTTTATTTATCTTTTTTTTTTTCTTCCAGGTTTTTCAAATGAGTTTTTTAATGAGCCATGAACGGCAAGAGACAAAAGAAATCCCGAGACTGAGTAAGTGTTGCACACAATGAGTAAGATTTTACTATTATACTTCAAAGGCTATACAAGCAAGGACATTATGAAATTACAGAGAAGATCACCAGTAATGAGTCACAATGCGGTACTAATCAATAGCTTTATTATAATACCTACCACTAAATTCCGAGCTTTTGAAGTTTTTCCAAACAACAAATCTGCTCAAGGTAGATATGTTAAGTATTATTTATTACCAAATTCTAGCAACATGTGAAATCTGTAGCCAAAAAATATATGTAAGCAAGTCCACAAATAAGTATACCTTTAATAATGTTATATACACATGCTGTTGCAAAGGCAGGCGACAGGTTTTGTAAGCACTAAAAATAAAAACAGATGAATGAGTTCATGTTGGTAGAATGTGGCTAGGAGAAAAGGGTCCACCATTTGATTGCTTAAAATTGTACTTTCCAAAGTAGAAAATAAAAATGAAATTGAATTGTTCCATTGAAAATTAGACTGGTTTGTTCATGAACTGTATCAAAATAATAAAGAAACCAGAACCAATATTTGTACTAATTTTCTTCTAAATCAAAGATATCAAGATTTTATATCAGATAGAATATTCAAGCATCAATACATTATTAAGTATTACATGATTCACTATAATTAAATAAACAAATTTTTTTTTAAATAAAGATTTATTTTCTTCTAAATCAAAGAAATCAAGGAATTTATTATTTCTAGTGAAAATTATACAATTGTAATATATATTATTAGCTATTATTATATTCCTAAACTCTAAAGCATTAAAAACTCTGTAATCCAAAAATATAAAAAATATAGACTCCAAAATAAAATAGGTAACACTGAAATGTGCAAATGGTTTGCAACTTTTATTTATATACCTAATATATCCATTTGGCATATTTTGTTTTACCATAGTCGACTTAATACATTACTTCAAGTTATTTAATTAATAAGAAAATTAAAGACAGCATTAATTGATGTTGATATAGATTTAAAGTTGTTGTGTAATGATTCAGAATCTTATATAAATGAATTTTAATTGTATTAAGTTTTGTTTTCCTTAGAGTTTCATTTTTATAAAAGTTTAAATCCCAGTTCGAAATTTTAAAATATATTCATTGGACGTTATTTCATATTTCACTAACATCTGTTCAAGTAGACTATGGTAAAAAACAAAGAAGATAATTTATTGCTATTATAAAAAAAAAACCCCAATTGAAATCTAATCACTTTTCTGTTATATATATTTATCTTTTTAGTATGAAGAACTTGCCTGACAAGATGATTTGATGGGAGTGGAAGACAGGCAAAAAAGATATCCTTCATTTTGAAGAATCTTAATTATTCATTAAATTTCTCTCTCACTCTCTCTTTTTATATTTTTTGTATAACCATTCATCTCACCTGGAATGTGACGTTGATAGTTATCGTAGAAACAGACTTGTCCTCCTGGATGAGGTTGTTCAATTTCACTTCATGCTAATGTCCTTCGGAAAGGCATGGAAGCTTCTCTTCTCCCCTAAGCTTGTGTAAATGGTAGAGTTGACTGGGTTCTTTAACCTAGGAAAAGGAAAAAATCTATTTCCTACTGAAACCACGCACTAGCAAGATGTGATGGTTGAAGCCCTACTACTCATCAACACTACTGACAAGAACAGAATAACTTAGATCTGTTCTGTGAACTTGAGACAATGGGAACAAAAGTTAATTGGTTTAATTTAGTTGGATACTTTCTAGAATTCTCCACATTTCATATGACATTATATGCACATTATATTTTTATGGGTCAATAGATGTTTTGAGAACTGATTTAGAGGCATATTTCTAAATTAGAACAAAAAGTAAAACTTCAATTTCAAACAACCAAAGCAAATTGATAGAGGTAATTTCCTCAATTTGTTATTCAGTAATTCTGGTTCTGGTGGCAAATTTGAAATGAAACTGTTCCATTGTAAGTTGAGTTTAGTGACTATTTGTGAAAATGTCATGAAAATGTTTGATGTGACAACCAAGGTATATCTGAATACAATAAATAGTGGATTTGCATAAAAAACATGTCTTTTATTTATTATTCTCTTCACATAACTTTGGAATGTCAGCTTCAGCCAATTTTAACTAATTAATTCCGTATCTGTATACTTTAATGAGCACAATGAAAATTAAAGAGTCTGCTAGATGCAGTTATAAGGCAAAGTACATTTCCTTGCTTTTTCTATTTAATCTTACTCACGTTTTCATGAAATTAGATTTTTTGGCCTTTGTTGAATGGTTGTCACTAAAAAACAATTTATTTTTGAATGCTATGAATAACTATTAATCAACCTTCCTCATTCTGTGTTCACATTCAGATGTAGATATAAACCAGCATTTTTTTGACAAAAATCTTTTATTCATATAATTCATAGCATCATTATTCCAGTTATAATCTCATAACTGATAATGATGCTATGAATATTATATGAATAAAAGGTTTTGTCAAAAATGCTGGTCTTATATCTACAATCTAATGTGAACACAGAATTGAGGAAGGTTGACTAATAGTTACCCAGCAGAAAGTCTCCCTCTTTACAATACTGGATGTTGTCCATGGGGAGAGGGTAAAATTCAATGACATCTGGTCATCTCAGAATGCCAGAATGAGGTTAAGACAAGATCAGACTGCTATAGTATCCTTCAACTCTTGTTTTGATGTTGGAGTTGTTTTTCTCTTAGACTTGTTGCTCACAAAGTCTGCCCTAAACTATTTTATTAATGTCTGAGTGGATTGGTTGGTTGGTGGTTTACAGCATGTCACCATTATGTTATTTAATGTCAAAGTATTTTTTTTTGGCAAACATTTAATGGGTTTAAATAACTAATAATAAACATTTGTAAAACAAGTAGTCGTCGGGTGGCCTAAAATCGTATCAGCCAATCAACGAGGTATAGTCTATCCCTTTTCACTAGCACTAGACCAAGGAGATTGTTTTGCATCTGAGGTGAGCGCCGCACACCTACCGTCAGTTTCTTTCTATACTTGCATAGATACCTGTGCTACTCATACGCAATTATAACTTCAAGTAACTATCTTAAATAAAAAATAATTTACAGTTATACGCTTCCACATGCAAACTCATAAGTCACATTCTTCTGCAGACACTACACGTGGACATAACTAGGTAGGCATCAATCAAGCTCTGTGTGGATTCTGGATGCTGTGTGGAAGACCTAAAGGAATGTTTGGGACAGTTGGTGAGAGAGAGTCATGGGTATCCATGCTCTCAGTATGACACGATGAGGAATATCATTTCAAGTAACTAATCTTATTTAATAATATGCACACAGTTATATTGTTCAAGTAATTTTTATATAAATACTAATATTGAGAAGTATATATTTTTTGTTATTAACTACCAAACGTTTCTTTGCTACAAAACCATCTTAAAAGAACAGATCATACAGTTTTCACTCTTGGGTGAATAGAGGGGAAGTACTCACTTCACAACTGGAGCTCCTGTCATTGTACCCCATGCTGCTCAGAAAAATGAAAGCCAGAGTAAGTTATTTCTTTTCTCTATTTTTCTTAATTACTTTTCTTCTATATAAATGGTTTTCTCTATTGTGTTTTAAATTATCTCTGTCAATCCTTTGGCAATATAAATTTATTTTGCCTTTCGCAGGTGAAGCAGTTTCTGGATTAAGATTGTATAGAGTCTTGGGCTCAAGTACTTGTGAAGGTCCTTGTAATATTTTCAAAGGAAAAAAACAATTAAAGAAAAATTAAATTTATTTTTACAAGGCTAAAAATAAGGTTGGAAATAAATTTAGAAAATAACTGCAGGATATATATATCCTGGCAGAAGGATACGATCCCCTCTCCCTAAATGGGGTTGTCCTGGAATTACACTAAACTGTATCTGATAATGAAGATCCAGCTCTAGAGATCTGGGAAGTGTGGTGTATCCTTTTTATTGCATTACTCCCAGGTCCATTCTGATCCAGAATAGTAGTTTCTAGGCATTAAATAAAACAACCCTAGATGGGTTGACAATGCTTGTTAAAATCAATCAATCAATCATCAAAAATTTCTTCAAAACATTCATTAAATTGAATTTCTTGAACATCCTTTTCAATTGCCATGAGAAATGGTCATGTTTAGTCATTCTTGTGCCATCATTGATCTGTCTTTTCTTTAAGATATTTTCTAGGAAAACTCCTCTTTCCAAGTTGATTTACTTGTTATTAAATATGAGTAGACCCAAATGGATAATTTCAATATTAGAGAATGAAGAATCTACTGTTTACTATAAAGGTGAATCTCTGGAGATTCCCTAGCCAATGGAGGTACCTAGCCTGTAGCCTTAAAGCCATACCTTAATCCAACACTTGGTGGCAGGCAAATTATGTTTAGTAATAAATTTGTTACATTATCCAACCCTAAGGCATTATTTCATAGTGATTTATTGCTCATTATAGAGATGGTAATATTTCATAGGAGAGTTTTATCAGATAATGATTTTGAAAAAAATAATTCGCCAAACTTTCCAATTTTCAATTTAATTTTTCCATTTTCTGTCCAATTTTATTCATTGTGTGTGTGTATATATATTACTATATATATACTATATACTATATATATATATATTATATATATATATATTTGATTGTCCAATGTTTGCTTTTTCTTATTGTTATATTATATATATTATTAGTAAACTTGCAGTAAGAAAAAATCCCAGGAAAATAGTTTGTTAGTAAAACATCATCCTGGAAAAAAAATGAAAAAAAGAAAAGACCAAGTAGAGTATGCACCAACTGAAAATAAATCGATTAACACTATAACACATGGCCAAAGAAAAAAAAATCTCTGATATATAAACCGCTAGATTATCTTAAGCTAAAATGTAAAGTTACTCAATACTAATAGAAGCAAATAATAAAGTTAAACTAATGAAATCAGATATAAAACTACTAATAGTTTTGCTATAGGGACAAGAATCTGACTAGTAAATTATTTCTTTTATAATGGAGATTGTGTGTTTTTCTGTTGTACCGAAACTATATTCCTACTAAGTCACAATTCCTTGTTATTGATATCACATTCTAAATGATTTATTTTTATTTAAGCCTTAATTATTAATAAAATTGTTTTACATTATTAATACTGTAACCATATCTACAAACTAACATGCAATTGTATTTATATATACAACAAAATAGCAGTTACAGTGTTAATGGGAAGGCTAATTTGCATATTGATATTAAAAAACTGATTTTATAAATATGTGCTTATCATTACTGATTTCTAATTGTTTGGTTTTATCTTAATGAATATTATCTAAAATCTCAGGTATAAATTTTAAATAAATCATTAACAAGAAAAAATAACTGTAATTTATTCTTTACTTCCTATTTTAACTAAATAGTTAAATTAGGAAAATTTACCAATGAAAAGAGGGAGTAATGCAAAATGATGGAAGAGTTACTTTCAAAGTTGTTCTATTTTTCAATCATACCCGCCTCTGTTCCAAAGTTTTTATCTGCATTCTTATTTAGTTTCATTAGCTTTTTCTAATTTAATATGATATTTTATTATATTAAAACTTGAATACTTGCACCAGGAGGGTGCATATATTTGCTAGTATATTATAAACAATAGAAAAAGCAAACATTGGCAATAAAATTAAAGTGTTGAGATGCCTGCAAGCAGAGAAGTATAAAACTAAAAAAAATGATTTACTCACTTCTTATTCCTGTAAGAAATGTTTAGACTATATGACCTTTAGGCACCCCTTTTTGATCTCGATTAAGAAAGGACGTTTTTCATTTAACTGTCAATATCCGGTTGTTTTAACAGATGATTTTTAGATTTAAAAAAAAAATTATAAAACTAACCCTAACTCTAACCTCTAACCCATAACCCCTAACAAACAACTGGATATTGATGGTGTAAAATGAAAAACATGTCCTTTCTTAATCGAGATCAAAAGGGGTGCCTAAAGGTAATATGGTCCAATGTTTCTAGTGCTGAATGGCACAATTGTCAACAGGAGAAGACTGGATTCTATGACAAATGACAATTTACATAAGAGTGACAATGCTCTCGAGATGGAAGTCTAAAAGAATTTCAAAGTGTTGTAACTGCTGCTAAAACTGACCAGTTATATATATCTTATCTTTATATAGTTATATTTTGTTTATAAAATTAAACTACAACCACAGTATCCAATTTAGAGTAGTTTAATGGGTTTTATTAATCCCATTTTGTGCGACCATTAGTTTCTGTGGTCTATGAATCCCTAACTGGAAAAAGGTAAAGGGAAGTCACTTACAAGCCCTTTTAGAGTTTAATGTCATTGTCGGGGATAGGCAACACGTTTCACGTTACTGCCTACTGGTCTTTGAAGAAAGGGATGTATGATGCTTCTTTACTGATGTCATTAAGTTTATTTTAATAAACACCGTAAAACTGTACAAGGAAAAACAAATAACATTTAATAAATGGATAACGCGAATACTTTTCAAAAGAAATAGAAAATCCTGAAAGGAATATGAAGTGCTTACCGTGTCGCCTGTCCCCGACCAGTGACATAAACTCTTTCCAAGAAAAACTATAAGATATAATTAACTGGTTGGTTTAGTGGCAGTTACAGTGCTAGGCTTGTAAATTAAAGAAGCATGGTGAAGCACATGACTGGAAGGTTACATGAAAATTTTAGTTACAGGAATAAGAAAGTGAGTAATCCTTTTTTAGTTCATATATGTATTAAGATGTTTGGAAAGTAGTTACATATTGCATTGCTATGAATTATGAATCAATCAACTTAAGCTGAATGATGGTTAAATGGTATGGAACTACATCTAGAATTAATTTATCATCTCTTCTATCCAACAGAAAATTGTTTATGGTGCATCTCTGAGTTACATACATACACTAGATATGAGATATTAGGGATGACTCTACACTGTTCAGAGTTCCAGGACGCAGTTTAGTGTCCTACCCAAGACATGGCTTAGATAAGAGGCTGTTTAAAATCAGTATACATTTGAATCCTTGTGGGGACACATAGTGTAAGAATTGTTGTCTTAGGAAATGGACACAGTGACCTGAGTTCAATTCCTGGATGAGACTGTTTACATTTCATTTCATGCTAATGCACTTGGGAATCCATATCCTCTTCTCCCTAACAATTGGTAAATACTTAAGGCAGAATGGGCTCTTTAGCCTTGGTATGCCAATCAGTCTGGGAGAAGGAAAACCAGTTGACCTTGTGTCACATCCTACCTGTGCAGATGGTTGGGTAAATACATACATTAGAATCTTTAACAATGTGTTCCAACCTGTGATAACCCATGGAGGATGATACCTTTAAAATGTTTAAAAAGCAATAATTTGCTATTGCTCACTCTATGACATCCAAAGCGTAGTACTACTACAGAGGCATTTAAAAATCATCTGTGCAGTGTATACAGATGCAGTAAATATTTGTTCATGTCAGCTGAGCCCTTTATATATATGGTATATCAGTGGTACTTTTTATTTTCTCCTACACTGTAGCACTGGTTTACCATGTAGAGATCATACATGACAGGAACTCAGGTTAAAAGTTTAGAAATGTCCATATCCAACAAGTTCACTTTGAAAGAGACTATTGTTAAATTACCAGGGGTGAGCAGTTAGTGGCATAGTGGCATAGTACCCTGTGCCAATAGTGGACTAGCTCTTCCTGTTTCCAGCCTACTCTCAATCCTGTCCAGTAGGGATGAAAGGGAGATTTTTTTTGTTGGGATGGGTGGTTAAATGAGTTTGTAAACTCACAGGATAGGTGTTTTAGAAGTTTCTATTTTGTTAACTACTGTGTAGTTTAATTTGTGTCTTGTTCGGCTCTTTTGTATGAGGCAGTTTCTAGTTTGTTAAACTACTGTGTAACTTTTATGAACCAACATTTTTTTTGAAGTTACGATCCCGAATTTGCTTGATTGCAGGCCGCGTCATTCTGCTGCTGCTTGTCTGTGGTCGGTTGACCGCCAGGGACCAAGAATTTGCAATACTATTGAATGGGATTTGCTACTAAAACTTTAATGAATCACATTTTACTTTATACAAAATCTACAAGAAAGAAACAAAATATAGTTTTTTTATGGCACTGTAATGGAGAAGTGCGGTAGTGTAATAGTTATTGTTAAAGAAAATAAACTCAGAGAGCCAAGTTCAAATTCAGGGTGAGACTGTTTGTATTTCACTTTGCACTAATACCTTGGGAAAGTCATGTATCCATCTCTTCTTTTCATTGTCCTGCTATGATAAATGTTTGTTTCACTTCATGCTAATACCCTTGGGTAAGACATGAAAGGTTTTTCTCTCTAACTATGGGTAAATAGTAGGGCAGACAGTTCTCTAGCTTTGGTAAAGCAACAGTCCAAGAGAAGAAAAACATGAATTCAAACCACTTAAAAATTGACCTTGTGTTGCATCCTGCTTTTGTAAAATAGTTGGGTCAACTATAGAAGGAAAACTCAGAGAAATTGTGGCACATGCCTAGCACACAATTCTTCTGTTATCAGCTCATCCAAAATTGTGACTGGCCTTCATCATTATAAAGAAATTACATGTGTAATTCATTTACTTGACTTAATTTAATGGTCATCCTCAATACCAAAAGATGAACATTATAAACCCTGTGATGGGGTGGTCATTCCTCACAATCCTCACCCCCACCCCTAAAATTTAATTTGAATAAAGAAGACCAATCAAAACAGTTCCCACTCTGTCAACGGGGCTTAAAATATGCTAACTGCATTCTCAGCAGATGGAGTAAGACCTTCCTCTTCTAAAGTAGTATTCTAGTTAGAACATTAAGGAGTTGGGAGTACCCCTTCATTAACATCATTCTCAGGTTCAATTTGACTCAGTGGTAGTACCTGTATGGTTCCATCTATGGGTGAAATAAATCCGTTTGAAAAATTTTAGTATTAGATATGAATGCTTGAAACCATATAACTGTATACATAAAAATGATTATAAACAAATACAAAAATTGCATTTAAAAAAAAATGCGATGGAAAAAATAGTTATGATTGTAATCAAGCCTTTAGAAATTAATCAAATTTCAGGATTAAATAGCCCATAAAGAATTGATATGCTATTAAACAAATAAACCAAACCAAACCAAAATTTTTCTTGTAATTTTATTTTTTTAATGGCTAGAGTAGTTTCCAAAGTATGAGAGATAGAAACTTTTTTCAAAGGATGAAAAATATTCTTGTCTTATAGAAATGAGAGACATTCCTTTTTAAGCCTAACTACATTTCTGTCTGAATCCTGGAAAAAGGCTGAGTACTTGGTCTATTATCTTTCAACAATTCTGTTTGCTTTGGGCATTCCTCATGTTGTAATAGTTTGCTAGCTTGGTTAACAGACTGTTAGTGAATTTGATTCTCCCTGGGTACTCCACTCTTCTGGCTTAATGCTAAACTAAAATGACAACTATGAGTGCCTTATTTGGTATGATGGTTAAAGAGCCAGGCTAGCAGCCCATTGTTAGTGAGTTCAGTTCTTACTGGGTACCCTATACTTTTGGCCTTGTTTTAAACTAGAATAAGCTTAGTAAATAAAAGAATAAGCTTAGTAGTAAAAGAAGGCTGCCACCTTGTCATAGTGTAATATTTAATCTATTTAAGCAGATCAATTACTACTGAGTATTGACTTTCATCCTCATTAGGTGCTCCCTACTCCTGGCCTTGTGCCAAATCTAAGTTATGTTTAGATTAAAAAAAAAAAACACTTATGGATAACAAGCTAAGTCTTGAAAACCAATTACACTAAGTAATGAGTTTGATCCTCACTAGGTGTCCTAGACTTGCAGCTTTGTGTTAAATTTAAGATACACTTAATTTTTTTAGGCCATAATGATTAATAAAACATTATTAATGAGTTCAATTCTCAGTGGGTGCCCCATATTTCTGGCCTTGTTCTAAGCTAAAGCTTATGAAAGGAAAACTATTGGATGTCTTGCTTAGTGAAAATGGTTAGAGTGATAAGTTAGCAGTCCATTTTTAGTGAGTTCACTTCTCACTGAGTGTCCCCAATTCTGCTGAGCTTAGTGATAACAGCTTTATTTCCTATGATGTCTAAAAATTCTGTTTTCTTTCTTTCCTAATTATTTCAATGGAAATCTCTTTTTGTTGTCATATTTATTTAGTTTTCTTATTCCTCTCTTTCCTTTACTGTGCTTTTAAGAAATCCTTTGCTTGGTTTTTCTCTCACATTTCAATACCTTAACCATAGATATACTATTAAAACATTGATTGTATAGTTTATAGATACCTGTTTTAATATTTATATTATTATATGTTTAATTAATTTTATTATATCTTTCATCTACATTGGGAATCTGTATTATGAATTATGATTTTTATACAGTTGCTTATAGTTACATCCTTACCAGTTTTTTAATAAAAAAAATAATTTTCTTCTAAACCAGATACCAAGATTTTATCATTTCTAGTGAAACATTATACAATCAAAATGGATATTATTAGGTATTATTTATTTCCAAAACACTGCATCATTGAAAATTCTAACCAAAAATTATGAATCTTGTAGAAGTCCAAATAAAGTACACCCCTAATATATATATATATAATATATATATATATAAGCAATTTTGCTTTTACTTACAGGGATTCAATGAAGTTTGATAATAATGAGTAATCATTGGATTGTATGATATTCTACTAGAAATATAAAAATCCCAGTATCATTTGGTTTTGAAAAAAACCAAAAACCTTTTTAATAATAACTTTTTATAAAAAAATGTTAAGTGTGTACTTATTTATGGACAATAATCTGTGTTGTCATAACACAGAAAAATATAACTTCTTGTCTCTATATTTTTTAACATAAATCTATATTGATTTGATTTGCATGTATGTCACCTTAACACCAAGTAAAAAAAGCATATTTTAGCAATACTTTTATTTAAAAGCATTAAAATGCTCTTAAAGAATAAAGCAATTTTCAATCCAATTTGCAACTTAATAAACAATAGCTTTGTGTCTTTGTTTGTAACTCACCCTGATCATTTATAATTACTTAAGATAACTATTGAAATACTAATTGTAAACCACTTTCCCCATATTTATTTGTTTTGAATTATTAATCATATTAATATTATGATGTGATTTATTTTCCAATATACAAGGTTTCTCACTAACCATTATTCGTGTTTGTATTCTGTCTTATCCCTGTATGGATACAAAATATCTTTGGAAATGGATGGCACTTTAAAATAGCTTTTCAATGTTCCAGGATCGTATGGCCTCTGTAAGTGTTTTAATTTGTTTTCCAAAATCTCTTGGCTGGGTTATTTGGCCTATTTCCGGGTTCTCTCTGCTCAACTGCAGTTTTTTTAACTGCTTACAAAAGGAGGAATTTTAGTCCTTTGTTCTTCTTCTTATCATTTTGATCATACCACTTGCCATCATGGTTTAAATGGTGATTACCACATTGGTTGATCTTATTGGTGGATAATGGTGGTGTTCTTGGATCCAATTCAAAAACAAAATGAGCAAAAAGGTTTTCCAACTTGTTGAAAGTAAGAGAAAAGAAAATTCAGACCATATTACTTTTTAGGCACCTCTTTTTCATATCGATTAAGAAAGGACATGTTTTCATTTATTACCGTCAATATCTGGTTGTTTGTTTAGGGTTAGGGGTTAGTTTTATAAATTTAAAAAAAATCTAAAAATCGTCTGTTTAAAACAACCGGATATTGTCAAATTAAATGAAAAACATGTCTCTTTCTTAATGAGATGTCAAAAAGGTAATATGGTCCGAAATTCTTCTACTTTCAGATGCCTATTTTGGAAACAGATTGCAGGTTTACAAACCAGTTGTCTGGAAGAGGGAATTGGTAAATCTTATTAAATAAACAAAAATTTCCATGTGATTGAAAATTTTACTTGCCATTATTTGAAATGAAGTTTTAGCTGTACTAAAAACAATTTTTATAGTATTTTCAATTGCCTAATTATTTATTTTATTTATTTATTTATTTATTAATCATTTTATTTATCAATGAATTTTATCTTTTAATTAATTCTACCCATTAACTGCCCATTATTTTCCTATTAAAACTAACCTAATTCTAACTTCTTTTTCCCTAGTAGATCACATGCCCATAATAGTAGATCAATAGTAGATCACAAACCTTCAGTAGATCACATATTGGAAGAGCACTGAATACCTGTTGTGAAAATGAAATATAAAAATATATACTATATCGTTTATCATTATGGGAATGTAGATGTGTTTGTTCCGTCTTGTAACAGAAACTTATAGTCACAATTTATGAATTGAAAAAAAATAAATAAATGAAGTTAGCTGTTACTAAAAACAGTTTTTTAAGTATTTTTGAGGTTAAAACATGCAGTTGCATTGAAAATACCAATCTTTGGCCAATTTTGGATTTTTACTACAGTAGAGAAAATGCGTGGCTTCCGCATCATTTCTATGGAAATAAGCATAGGGAAACCACTCTCATTGCCCCTAATGTTTATCTATCTTATTATTATTTATTTTTCAATTTTCATATTTGTGATATAGTTCTGGTTACATACGGACACAACACACATACTCCGCATAATAATAAAGATAGTATTATTATATTTATTATTTCATTTTCACAACAGTATGTCAAGTGCTCTTCCAATATGTGATCTACTGAAGGTTGTGGATCTACTATTGATTCACATTATGCATGTGATCTACTACGAAAAAAAGAGTTAGAATTAGGGTTAGTTTAATAGGAAAATAATGGGCAGTTTAATGGGGTAGATTAATTAAAGCATAAAATTTCATTGCATAATAAAAATGAATTAATAAATAAATAAATAAAAAAAATAAAATAAAAATTTAGGCAATGAAAAACTATAAAAATTGTTTTTTAGTAACAGACTAACTTCATTCAAATAATGCCGCAAGTAAAATTTCATCACTGCAATTTTTGTTTATTTAATAAATTTTACCAATTGCCCTCTTTCCAGACAAACTGGTTTGTAAAACCTGAATCTGTTATCAAAATAGGCATCCTGAAAGTAAGAAGAATTTTCGGACCATATTACCTTTTGATCCAATTAAGA
Organism: Doryteuthis pealeii; assembly: GCA_023376005.1. Classification (NCBI taxonomy): domain Eukaryota; kingdom Metazoa; phylum Mollusca; class Cephalopoda; order Myopsida; family Loliginidae; genus Doryteuthis; species Doryteuthis pealeii. The sequence goes on from CM042177.1 coordinate 13,059,726, forward strand.
AAGGACATGTTTTTCATTTAATTGACAATATCCGTTGTTTTAACAGACGATTTTTAGATTTTTTTTTAAATTTATAAAACTAACCCTAACCCAACAAACAACCAATATTGACCGGTATAAATGAAAAAACATGTCCTTTCTTAATCGATATGAAAAAGAGGTGCCTAAAAGTAATATGCGTCTGAATTTTCTTTTCTCTTACTTTCAACAGTTGGAAAACTTTTTGCTCATTTTGTTTTTGAATGGACCAAGAACACCACCATTATCCACCAATAAATCAACAATGTGTATGGTACACCATTTAAACCATGATGCAAGTGTATGATCAAAATGATAAGAAGAGAACAAAGACTAAAATTCCTCTTTTGTAAGCAGTTAAAAACTGCAGTTGAAGCAGAGAGACCCCGGAAAAAGCCAAATAACCCAGCCAAGAGATTTTGTGAAAACCTTAAAACACTTACAAGAGGCCTACGATCCTGGAACATTGAAAACCTTATTAAAAGTGCCATCCATTTCCAAAGATTTTGTATCCATACAGGGATAAGACAGAATACAAACACGAATAATGGTTAGTGAAGAAACCTTGTATATTGGAAAATAAATCACTCATAATATTAATATTTGATTAATAATCTAAACAAATAAATATGGGGAAGTGGTTTACAATTAGATTTAATAGTTATCTTAAGTAACTTATAATGACAGGTCGGGGTGAGTACAAACAAATACACAAAGCTATTGTTTATTAAGTTGCAAATTGGATTGAAAATTGCTTATTCTTTAAAGAGCATTTTAATGCTTTTAATAAAAAGTATTGCTAAAATATGCTTTTTTTATTGGTGTTAAGGTGACATACATGCAAAAATCAAATCAATATAGATTATGTTTAAAAATATAGAGACAGAAGTATATTTTTTCTGTGTTATGACAACACAGATTATTGTCCATAAATAAGTACACACTTAACAATTTTTTATAAAGTTATATTAAAAGGTTTTGGTTTTTTTTCAAAACCAAAGATACTGGATTTATTATTTCTAGTAGAATATCATACAATCCAAATGATATCATTATTATCAAACTTCATTGAATCCCTGTAAGTAAAAGCAAAATGCTATATATATTACATATATATATATATATAAGGGTGTACTTATATTTGGACTTCTACAGATTCATTTTTTGGTTAGAATTTCAATGATGCAGTGTTTGGAAATAAATAATACCTAAATAATATCCATTTTGATTGTATGTTTCACTAGAAATTGATAAAATCTTGGTATCTTGGTTTAGAAGAAAATTATTTTTTTATTAAAAACTGGTAAGGATGTAACTATAAGCAATACTGTATTAAAATCAATAATTCATAATACAGATTCCCAATGTAGATGAAAGATATAATAAAATAATTAAACATATAATAATATAAATATTAAAACAGGTATCTATAAACTATACAATCAATGTTTTAATAGTATTATCTATGGTTAAGGGTATTGAAATGTGAGAGAAAAACCAAGCAAAGGATTTCTTAAAAAAGCACAGTAAAGGAAAGAGAGGAATAAGAAAACTAAATAATATGACAACAAAAAGAGATTTCCCATTGAAATAATTAGGAAAGAAAGAAAACAGAATTTTTAGACATCATAGGAAATAAAGCTGTTATCAACTAAGCTCAGCAGAAATTGGGACACTCAGTGAGAAGTGAAACTCACTTAAAAATGGCCTGCTAACTTATCACTCTAACCATTTCCACTAAGCAAGACATCAATAGTTTTCCTTTCATAAGCTTTAGCTTAGAACAAGGCCAGAAATATGGGGCACCCACTGAGAATTGAACTCATTAATAATGGGTTTTATTAATCATTATGGCCCTAAAAAAATTAAGTGTATCTTAAATTTAACACAAAGCTGCAAGTCTAGGACACCTAGTGAGGATCAAACTCATTACTTAGTGTAATTTTGGTTTCAAGTCTTAGCTTGTTATCCAAAAGTGTTTTGTTTTTTTTAATCTAAACATAACTTAAGTATTTGGCACAAGGCCAGGAGTAGGGAGCACCTAATGAGATGAAAAAGTCAATACTCAGTAGTAATTGATCTGCTTTAATAGATTAAATATTACACTATGACAAGTGGCAGCCTTCTTTTACTACTAAGCTTATTCTTTTTATTTACTAAGCTTTATTCTAGTTTAAAACAAGGCCAAAAGTATAGGGTTACCCAGTAAGAACTGAACTCACTAACAATGGCTGCTAGCCTGGCTCTTTAACCATCATACCAAATAAGGCACTCATAGTTGTCATTTTAGTTTAGCATTAAGCCAGAAGAGTGGAGTACCCAGGGAGAATCAAATTCACTAACGTCTGTTAACCAAGCTAGCACAACTATTACAACATGAGGAATGCCCAAAGCAAACAGAATTGTTGAAAGATAATAGACCAAGTACTCAGCCTTTTTCCAGGGATTCAGACAGAAATGTAGTTAGGCTTAAAAAGGAATGTCTCTCATTTCTATAAGACAAGAATATTTTTCATCCTTTGAAAAAAGTTTCTATCTCTCATACTTTTGGAAACTACTCTAGCCATTAAAAAATAAAATTATAAGAAAAATTTGGTTTTGGTTTGGTTTATTTGTTAATAGCATATCAAATTCTTATGGGCTATTTAATCCTGAAATTTGATTAATTTCTAAAGGCTTGATTACAATCATAACTATTTTTCCATCGCATTTTTTTTTTTAATGCAATTTTTGTATTTGTTTATAATCATTTTTATTATACAGTTATATGGTTTCAAGCATTCATATCTAATACTAAAATTTTCAAACGGATTTATTCACCCATAGATGGAACCATAACAGTACTACACTGAGTCAAATTGAACCTTGAGAATGATGTTAATGAAGGGGTACTCCACACTCCTTAATGTTCTAACTAGAATACTACTTTAGGAGAAAGAGGAAGGTCTTACTCCATTGCTGAGAATGCAGTTAGCCTATTTTAAGCCCCATTGACAGAGTGGGAACTGTTTTGATTGGTCTTCTTATTCAAATTAAATTTTAGGGGTGGGGGTGAGGATTGTGAGGAATTGACCACCCCATTCACAGGGTTATAATGTTCATCTTTTGGTATTGAGGATGACCATTAAATTAAGTCAAGTAAACTGAATTACACATGTAATTCTTTTTATAATGATGAAGGCCAGTCAACAATTTTTGGGTGAGCTGATCACAGAAGAATTGTGTGCTAGCATGTGCCACAATTTCTCTGAGTTTTCCTTCTTATAGTTGACCCAACTATTTTACAAAAGCAGGATGCAACACAAGGTCCAATTTTTTTAAGTGGTTTGAATTCATGTTTTTCTTCTCTTGGACTGGTTGCTTTACCAAAGCTAGAGAAACGTCTGCCCCTACGTATTACCCATAGTTTAGAGAGAAAACCCAAGCGGATTAGCAGAAGTGAAACAAACATTTTACTCATAGCAGGACAATGAAAAGAAGAGATGGATACATGACTTCCCAAGGGTATTAGTGCAAAGTGAAATACAAACAGTCTCACCCTGAATTTGACTTGGCTCTCTGAGTTTATTTTCTTTAACAATAACTATTACACTACCCGCACTTCTCCATTACAGTGCCATAAAAAAACTATATTTTGTTTCTTTCTTGTAGATTTTGTATAAAGTTAAAATGTGATCATTAAAGTTTTAGTAGCAAATCCCATTCAATAGTATTGCAAATTCTTGGTCCCTGGCGGTCAACCGACCACAGACAAGCAAAGCAGCAGAATGACGGCGGCCTGCAATCAAGCAAACCGGGGTATCGTAACTTCAAAACAAAAATGTTGGTTCATAAAAGTTACACAGTAGTTTAACAAACTAGAAACTGCTCATAACAAAAGAGCCGAACAATGACACAAAATTAACTACACAGTAGTTTCAAACAAAATAGAAACTTCTAAAACACCTTAGTCTGATGAGTTACAAATTCATTTAACCACCCATCCCAACAAAAAAAAATCTCCCTTTTCATGCCTACTGGACAGGATTTGAGAGTAGGCTGGAGACAGGAAGAGCTAGTCCACTATTGGCACAGGGAGCTAGCCACTATGCCACTAACTGCTCACACTGGTAATTTTAACAATTAGTCTCTTTTCAAAGTGAAACTTGTTGGATATGGACATTTCTAAATCTTTTAACCTGAGTTTCCTGTCATGTATGATCTCTACATTGGTAAACCAGTGCTACAGTGTAGGAGAAAATAAAAGTACCACTGATTATACTTAATATAAAGGGCTCAGCTGACATGAAACAAATATTTACTGCATCTGTAATTACACTGCACAGATGATTTTTTTAAATGCCTCTGTAGTAGTACTCGCTTTTGGATGTCATAGAGTGAAGCAATAGCAAATATATTGCTTTTTTAAACATTTTAAAAGGTATCACTCCTCCATTGGGGTTATCACAGGTTGGAACACATTGAAGATTCTAATGTATGTATTTACCCAACCCATTCTGCTACAGGTAGGATGTGGACACAAGGTCAACTGGTTTTTCCTTCTCCCAGACTGATTGGCATGCCAAGGCTAAAGAGGCCCATTCTGTCTTAATATTTACCAATTGTTAGGGAAAAGAGGATATGATTCCCAAGTGCATTAGCATGAAATGAAATGAAACAGTTCTCATCCAGGAATTGAACTCAGGTCACTGTGTCCATTTTCCTAAGACAACAATCTTACACTATGGTGGTCCCCACAAGGATTCAAATGTAACTTGATTTAAACAGCCTCTTATCTAAGCCATGCATCCTGGAACTTACTGAAACAGTGTAGAGTCATCCCTAATATCTCATATCTAGTTATGTATGTAACTCAGAGCCAATATGTACTACTTTCAAACGATCTTAATACATATATGAACATAAAAAAGGATTACTCACTTTCTTATTCCTGTAACTAAAATTTTCATGTACCTTTCCGTCATGTGCTTTCACCATGCTTCTTTAATTTACAAGCCTAGCACTGTAACTGCCACTAAACAACCAGTTAATTATATCTTATAGTTTTTCTGGAAAGAGTTATTGTCACTGGTCGGGGGACAGGCGGACACTTGTAAGCGCTCTATATTCCTTTCAGGATTTTCTATTTCTTTGAAAAAGTATTCGCTGTTATCCATTTATTAAATGTTATTTGTTTTTCCTTGTACAGTTTTTACGGTGTTTAAAAAATAAACTAATGACATCAGTAAAGAAGCATCATACATCCCTTTCTTCAAGACCAGTAGGCAGTAAAGTGTGAAACGTGTTTGCCTATCCCCCGACCGGACATAACTCTTAAAGGGCTTGTAAGTGACTTCCCCTTTACCCTTTTCCAGTAGGGATTCATAGACCACAGAAACTAATGTCAGCACAAAAATGGATTAATAAACCCATTAAACTACTCTAAATTGGATACTGTGGTTGTAGTTAATTTTATAAACAAAATATAACTATATTAAGATAAGATATAATTAACTGGTCAGTTTAGCAGCAGTTACAAGCACTTTGAAATTCCTTTTTAGACTTCCATCTCAGAGCATTGTCACTCTTTATGTAAATTGTCAATTTTGTCATAGAATCCAGTCTTCTCCTGTTTGACAATTGTGCCATTCAGCACTAGAAACATTGGACCATATTACCTTAGGCACCCTTTTGATCTCGATTAAGAAGGACATGTTTTCATTTACCACCATCAATATCAGTTGTTTGTTAGGGGTTTGGTTAGAGGTTAGAGTTAGGGTTAGTTTTATAATTTTTTTTTAAATCTAAAAATCATCTGTTAAAACAACCGGATTTGACAGTGTAATGAAAAACGTCCTCTTAATCGAGATCAAAAAGGGTGCCTAAAGGTCATATAGTCTGAAACATTTACTTACAGGAATAAGGAAGTGAGTATCATTTTTTTTAGTTTTATACTTCTCTGCTGCAGGCATCTCAACATTTAATTTTTATTGCCAATGTTTGCTTTTTCTTATTGTTTATTATATACTAGCAAATATATGCACCCTCTGGGTGCAAGTATTCAAGTTTTAATATAATAAAATATCATATTAAATTAGAAAGGCTAATGAACTAAAATAAGAATGCAGATAAAAACTTTGGAACAGAGGGGGGTATGATTGAAAATAGAACAACTTTGAAAGTAACTCTTCCATCATTTTGCATTACCCCCTCTTTCATTGGTAAATTTTCCTAATTTAACTATTTAGTTAAAATAGGAAGTAAAGAATAAAATTACAGTTATTTTTTTCTGTTAATGGATTTATTTTAAAATTTATACCGGAGATTTTAGATAATATTCATTAAATAAAACCAAACAATTAGAAATCAGTAATAATAAGCACATATTTATTAAAAATCAGTTTTTAATATCAATATGCAAATTAGCCTTCCCATAACACTGTAAACTGCTATTTTGTTGTATATATAAATACAATTGTATGTTATTAGTAAGTAGATATACCAACAGTATTAATAATGTAAAACAATTATAATTAATTGAGGTTTTAAATAAAAATTAAAATCATGAAAATGTGATATCAATAACTAAGAGAATTGTGACTTGAGTAGGAATATAGTTTCGGTTACAGAGAAAAACACACAATCTCCATTATAATAAGATATATAATCTGACTAGTCAGATTCTTGTCCTGATAGCAAAACTATTAGTAGGTATATCTGATTTATTAGGTTTTATTATTTGCTCTACTTAGGTATTGAGTACTTTTTACATTTTAGCTTTAGATAATCCTAGCGGTTTATATAAAGAGATTTTTTTTTCTTTTGGCCAAGTGTTATAGTGTTAATCGATTATTTTCAGTTGGTGCGACTCACTTGGTCTTTTCTTTTTTTCATTTTTTTCTCCAGGTGAAGTTTTACTAACAAACTATTTTCCGGGGATTTTTTCTTACTGCAAGGTTTACTAATAATATATATATATAACAATAAGAAAAAGCAAACATTGGCAATAAAATATATATATATATATATATATATATATACACACACACAATGAATAAAATGTTGGACAAAATGGGAAAATAAATTGAAAATGAAAAGTTTGCGGAATATTTTTCAAAATATTATCTGATAAAAACTCTCCTATGAAATATTACCAATCTCTATAATGTGCATAAATCACTATGAAATAAGCCTTAGGGTTGGATAATGTAACAAATTTATTACTAAACATAATTTGCCTGCACCAAGTGTTGGATTAAGGTATGGGCTTTAAGGGCTACAGGCCAGGTACCTCCATTGGCTAGGGGAATCTCCAGAGATTCACCTTTATAGTAAACAGTAGATTCTTCATTCTCTAATATTGAAATATCACTTTGGGTCTACTCATATTTAATAACAAGTAAATCAACTTGGAAAGAGGAGGTTTTCCTAGAAACATCTTAAAGAAAGACAGATCAATGATGGCACAAGAATGACTAAACAGACATGTTCTCATGGCAATTGAAAAGGATGTTCAAGAAATTACAATTTATGAATGTTTTGAAGAAATTTGATTGATTGATTGATTGATTTTAACAGCATTGTTAACCCATCTAGGGTTATTTAATGCCTAGAGATACTACCATTCTGGATCAGAATGGACCTGGGAGTAATGGCAATAAAAAGGATACACCACACTTCCCAGATCTCTAGAGCTGGATCTTCATTATCAGATACAGTTTAGTGTAATTCCCAGGACAACCCCATTTAGGGAGAGGGGATCGTATCCTTCTGCAGGATATATAATCAGTGTATTCTAAATTTATTTCCAAACCTTATTTTTTAGCCTTGTAAAAATAAATTTAATTTTTCTTTATTTGGTTTTTTCCTTTTGAAAATATTACAAGGACCTTCACAAGTACTTGTAGCCCAAGAATCTATACAATCTTAATCCAGAACTGCTTCACCTGCGAAAGGCAAAATAAATTTATATTGCCAAAGGATTGACAGAGATAATTTAAAACACAATAGAGAAAACAATTTATATAGAGAAAAAGTAATTAAGAAGAATAGAGAAAAGAAATAACTTACTCTGGTTTCATTTTTCTGAGCAGCATGGGGTACAATAACAGGAGCCTCCAGTTGTGAAGTGAGTACTTCCCCTCGATCACCAAGAGTGAAAACTGTAGATCTGTTCTTTAAAGATGGTTTTGTAGCAAAGAAACGTTTGGTAGTTAAGGAACAAAAAATATATACTTCTCAAATTATTAGTATTAGATAAAAATACTTGAAACAATATAACTGTGTGCATTATCATTAAATAAGATTAGTTACTTGAAATGATATCCTCATCGTGTCATACTGAGAGCATGGATACCCATGACTCTCTCTCACCAACTGTCCTAAACATTCCTGTTAGGTCTTCCACACAGCATCCAGAATCCACACAGAGCTGATTGATGTAGGTTTTTGCTGTTTGGCCTACACTAGTATGTCCATGTGTAGGTGTCTGCAGAAGAATGTGACATGAGTTTGCGTGTGGAAGCGTATAACTGTAAATCATTTTTATTTAAGAATAGTTACTTGAAGTTATAATTGCGTATGAGTAGCATAGGGATCTATGCAGTATAGAAAGAAGCTGACTGTAGGTGTGGCGCTCCACCTCAGATGCAAAAGCGATCTCCTTGGTCTAGCACTAGTGAAAAGGGGATAGACTACCTCGCTGATTGGCTGATACCGATTTTAGGTCACCCCGACAACTACTTATAATTGTTTACAAATGTTTATTATTAGTTATTTAAACCCATATAAATGTTTGCCAAAAAAAATACTTTGACATTAAATAACATAACAATGGTTGACATGCTGTAAAACCAATCAACCAACCAATCCACTCAGACATTAATAAAATAGTTAGGCAGACTTTGTGAGCAACAAGTCTAAGAGAAAAACAACTCCAACATCAAAACTAAGAGTTGAAGATACTATAGCAGTCTGATCTTGTCTTTAACCTCATTCTGGCAAGTCCTGAGATGACACAGATGTCATTGAATTTTACCCTCTCCCTTGGACAACATCCAGTATTGTAAAGAGGGGAGACTTTCTGCATGGGTAACCTTCCTCAATTCTGTGTTCACATTCAGATGTAGATATAAGACCAGCATTTTTGACAAAACCTTTTATTCATATAAATTCATAGCATCATTATTCAGTTATAGGATTTATAACTGAATAATGATGCTATGAATAAAAGATTTTGTCAAAAAAATGCTAGTTTTATATCTACATCTGAATGTGAACACAGAATTGAGGAAGGTTGACTAATAGTTATTCATAGCATTCAAAAATAAATTGTTTTTTAGTGACAACCATTCAACAAGACCAAAAAATCTAATTTCATGAAAACGTGGAGTAAGATTATAGAAAAAGCAAGGAAATGTTACTTTGCCTTATAACTGCATCTAGCAGACTCTTTAATTTTCATTGTGCTCATTAAAGTATACAGATACGGAATTAATTAGTTAAAATTGGCTGAAGCTGACATTCCAAAGTTATGTGAAGAAATAATAAATAAAACATGTTTTTTATGCAAATCCACTATTTATTGTATTCAGATATACCTTGGTTCACATCAAACATTTTCATGACATTTCACAAATAGTCACTAAACTCAACATTACAATGGAATAGTTTTCATTTCAAATTTGCCACCAGAACCAGAATTACTGAATAACAAATTGAGGAAATTACCTTCTATCAATTTGCTTTGTTGTTGAAATTGAAGTTTTACTTTTGTTCTAAATTTAGAAATATGCCCCAGAAATCAGTTCTGAAAACATCTATTGACCCACAAAAATATAATGTGCATATAATGTCATATGAAATGTGGAGAATTCTAGAAAGTATCCAACTATTAAAAACAATTTAACTTAGTTCCCATGTCTCAAGTTCACAGGAACAGATCTAAGTATATTCTGTTCTTGTGCAGTAGTGTTGATGAGTATAGGGCTTCAACCATCACATCTGTGCTAGTGCTGTGGTTTCAGTAGGAAATAGATTTTTTCCTTTTCCTAGGTTAAAGAACCCAGTCAACTCTACCATTTACACAAGGTTAGGGGAAGAAGAGAAGCTTCCATGCCTTTCCGAAGGACATTAGCATGAAGTGAAATGTGAACAACCTCATCCAGGAGGACCAAGTCTGTTTCCTACGATAACTATCAACGTCACATTCCAGGTGAGATGAATGGTTTTTACAAAAAATAAAAAAGAGAGAGTGAGAGAGAAATTTAATGAATAATTAAGATTCTTCAAAATGAAGGATATCTTTTTTGGCCGTGTCTTCCACTCCCATCAAATCATCTTTGTCAGCAAGTTCTTCATACTAAAAAAGATAAATATATATAACAGAAAAGTGATTAGATTTCAATTGGGGATTTTTTTTTAAATAGTAATAAATATATCTTCTTTTGTTTTTTTACCATAGTCTACTGAACAGATGTTAGTGAAATATGAAATAAAGTCCAATGTATATATTTTAAAATTCTGAACTGGGATTAATACTTTTGATAAAAATGAAACTCTAAGGAAAACAAAACTTAATACATTAATTCATTTATATAAGATCTGAATCACAACACAACAACTTTAAATCTATACAACATTAATTAATGCTGTCCTTTAATTTTCTTATTAATTAAATAAATGAATTAATGTATTAAGTAGACTATGGTAAAAAAAATTATGCCAAATGGATATTATTAGGTATATAAAATAAAATTGCAAAACCTCTTGCATCAATTACTACCATCAATTGGAGTGCTATATTTTTTATATTTTTGATTACAGAGTTTTAATGCTTTAGAGTTTAGGAATAAATAATAGCTAATAATATATATTACAATTGTATAATGTTTCACTAGAAATAATAAATTCCTGATATCTTTGATTTAGAAGAAAATAAACTTTTTATTAAAAAAAATTGTTTATTATCTATAGGTGATACTGTAATACTTAATAATGTTTTGAGTGCTTGATATTCTACTGAAATAATAAAATCTTGATATCTTTGATTTAGAAGAAAATTAGTACAAATATTGGTTCTGTTTCTTTTATATTTGATACAGTTCATGAAACAAACCAATCTACTTTTCAAATGAACAATTCAATTTCATTTTTTATTTTCTACTTTGAAAGGTACAATTTTTAGCAATCAAGTGGACCCTTTTCTTAGCCACATATACCAACATGAACTCATTCATCTGTTTTGTATTTTTATGCTACAAAACTTCAGCTGCCCTTGCAATAGCATGTGTATATAACATTATTAAGGAGTATACTTATTTTTGGACTGCTACATATATTTTTGGCTACAGATTTTCAATGTTGTAGAGTTTGGTAATAAATAATACTTAACAATATCTACCTGAGCAGATTTTTTGAAAACTTCAAAAGGCTGAATTGGTGGTAGGTATATAATAAAGATTATTAGTACCCATTGACTCATTACTGTACTTACCTGTAATTTCATAAGTCTGCTTGTATAGCCTTTGAAGTATGAATAGTAAATCTTACTCATTGTATCAACATACTCATCTCGGATTTCTTTTGCTACTTGCCGTTCATGGCTCATTAAAAACTCATTGAAAAACCTGGAAGAAAAAAGAAAAAAAAATTATTAAATTTTCCACCTTTGAATACAGAAGAATTAAAGTAAAACATTTTAACTTGTAAATATTGTTTATTCTTATTTTCAGAAATTAGTTGGTAAATTCTACCTTTGATTTCTCCCTCTCTTCTACTAGAAAGGGGAGATAGTCAATTTTATAGACTTTTGCAAAAAAGCAAAAGAAAGAAAAGAAAAATGATAAGTAGAAAAAAGAAAAAAAAAAGAAAGAAAAATGAAATAGAAAAAAAGTAAAAAAAGTCACATACCTGAACTTTAGCATAGTATTCTGTGGTACTTGGTAATTGGTCATCGGTTTCCTGAAGGAATAAATTTTTTGCAAAAGGAATTCACGGATCTTGCTTAATGCCTGAAATACAAGAAATAACATGGCATCATTTACAGAATTCAAAATACAAATTTAATATGTTTTGATTATATAATGTTCTACAAGAAGTAATAAAATCCTAGTCTTCTTGATTTAGAAGAAAATTAACATTCTATGAAAAAAAAGGTTGGTATGTATGTACTCATTTATGGATAATACTATATAAGTTAGGATATCATAGACACAGTGTCAACTGCATTTGGCAACTGTCTGCTTTTTTGCCTATGTGATCATCAAACCAAATGTGTATAGATTATGAGTATTAAGAACAGTTACTTGAAGCTATATTTTTTTACAAAGGATTATTATCACTAGTTATTTGGCCTGATGGTTGCATAGGCAAGAAACTGACAATTACCAAGCACTGTTGATTCTGTGTCCATACTATCCTAACTTAGGCACATATGCTCTATCATTAATATTGAGCACTCTTTATTTATGAATATAGCAAACAACATTATATATATTATATATATATATACACTGAAAAAACTTAATCACTTTTTTTTTTCCTAAATTTTATGTCTGGCTTGGACACACATAGGAAGATATTATTTTCCTTGATTAGTGTTTTCAATGTTCCCTTAGTTGTAGCAAAAAGTCATAATTTCCTAAAATGAAAAATCTCTGAAATACCAAAAAATAGGAAATTTCTTAGAATTTTCTGTTTCCTTGATTTGATATCCTAATTTGTGATTAGTCCTTTGCTAATGGCAAAAGACAATTTATCTTGAAAAAGGTCAAATTGTAGCAATACAATATTGCAAAGAAATTATCTTATAGTCTTTGTCAATCAATTGTTGAAAGCATGACCAGACATTGTAAGGAAAAATAACTGATGCTAATGGATAGACCCTACTAAATATTAAGTTTGTCATAATTTGTCCCAACTCATTATAAACTTTATCAATTGTCTTAATAAAAAAAATAATCAGCTGTCTATATTTTTTATCCAAAAATGTATTAATTATTTAATTTTTTTTTTTTACAGCATATCAACTGCAGTGGGTCATTTAATGCCAACATAATTTTGAAATAAAATTCATTTTTAATGGATACTCAAATTTTTTTTATAAACTCATGTTTTTTTTTATTTAACCCATAGATGGGACCCTAACAGGTACTAGTGGACCAGGGAGCAATTGTGATGAAGGGGTGCTCCACATTCCCAAGACCTCTAGAACTGGAACCTCACCATCAGATAGAGTTTAACGTCATACCCAGGACATGATGACCCTCAGCCACAACCTTCTAGCACCCATATGATAAAAAGGGCATGGGGTTGCCATAAGGGCAAAAGGGTTGGGGCAAACATATAAGTGCTAGGGCTTGACATGGCCAGCCAATTGATTGGAAGGGGCCTCTCCGACCGCCCGTCTAGCCTAAGTAAAGGTCTAAGTGGAGTGTTGCATGTCATGGACTGCTCAGCCACCTGGGTTCCATCCTTAAGCATCACAAGTCGCAATCCATAGCCAACAAGCGGCCCCATTGGGGGAGTGTTACCCCTCTGCAGAGGTGCAGTCAGTGTATTCTAACACCCCAGCCAACAGGGCGGTATATATATGTATATGTTAATTATTACATATATGTTAACATTTACAGAGGTCTTGTTAAGGAGAAATAATTAGCAAACAACTACTGAAAACCATTTGCAAATATAATAAGTCTACTTGTAACTGGATCCTCAATTATTGTGGCCCTGTGCCTGACTATGCATAAATTAGCAATTACCCTTTTCTCCCAAGTAATCCTCAGTTTTCTATTAAAAACTCACCTTGCTCTTTAGCTTTTCCAAGATATCACGTACATCCTGGCAAGAGCGTGCCTCCTTGAACGACTGCTCCTTTACAAAGTTGATCTTGTGATTCAGTTCATGCAGTTGTTCCATAAATTCACGCTCAGTTACCGGGCTGTCTACAATATGGCTACAAAGAGAGAGAGAGGGAGAGAGAGAGAGAGAGAGAGAGAGAGAAATTTAAAAAAGCAAGAAAATAACAAAGTCTTTAGAACTTACTTTGTAAACTGAATACAAAAAAAATTAGAGACAGCTACCAAAGAATATGTAGCTCCTTACTTGGTCTGAATAATGGAGGCTACATGATGTGACATGATTTTTACCAAGTGCTAGAGTCATTGCATAGGTTACCTATGCATAGATATACCTATTAGGTATATCTATGCAGGTACATTCGAAGGCTGTCCATAAAGGAGTTGTTTTTGTTAGGTGTTGTGGCACAATGTATTTGGATGCACATTGCATGTGTGTAAATGTGTGTGTGATTTTAAGAAATCCCAAAAACCCAGATGCGGACATGTGTATATGTGTATGGGCAGACAAAAGACATTAGAGATAATGGATTATATGTGTATACATGTGTGTATATATATATATATATATATATATATATATATACACGTGTGTGTATATATATATATATATATATATATACACGTGTGTGTGTGTATGGTCTTGACGGGTCACAAGGGCTTGATGGGTGTGCTTGGCCAAGAGTGGTCGGGAGGCAATAAAATCTAGATAGGTGACAAAGAGTTTAAAAATTGAACAAATTTGAAAGGGAATTAGGTAGATAAGATCTACAGAGGGTCATTTTTAAAAAAATAGCATTGTGTGGCCTTATCCAAACAAAGAAAAAATTCAACTCTCTCAGCATGATAAGATCTTGGGAGTTGCGAGAATGTGACTTTGTAGTTTGAGTAGTCGGACAGTTAGATTTTGAATTTAGTTGAGGACAGTTGACTTTTGGGACCAGTTGAAGTCAGAACCAGAGAGCAAGTCTTGATTTGCCCAGAGTTGGAGGATACCACCCCTAACCCTCTGGCCCGGCTAATATGATAGCAGCAGCAAGAAGCCAGGGTAATTTATGAGGAAGACCGTCTCGGTCTCCTGCCTCAAAACTTGCTACCGGTGACTGCTGAAAAACTAACCCCAGCTACGATTGAAGTCCATAGCCGAAGCAGTGTTGATAAAAACATTGTTTTATTTCACTTGATTATTTTAAGGCATATTGGAAAATAGTTTGTATCTTTTTCTGAAACACAGATAAATAGGTAGGAACAGAGATAGATGGATAGATAGAAACAAAGTAACATAGATAAGAACAAATTGATATAGATAGATAGATAGATATTTTTGAATAGACTGATATATCGATAAATAGATATGAACATAGATAGTTTTTTTATTAAAATATATAAATACTCAGGTCTTCCTCATAAATTACCAAAGCCAGGGGAACAACAATTTTATACAGAACCTGTTCAAGCTGGGCGAGAAGAATTTATCAGGGACAGAATCATTGCTGAGGTACTGGACAACACTCTCTCGAATGAGCTCCTAGCATAATCAGTCCTGACACTATTCCAAACAATACAGATAAGTAGACAAGCTGAAGAATGAAAAAATCAGTTTCTCATCAAAGGAGACCATGCAATTGACAATGAAACAAAACATAATGGAGGCCACTAAGGAAATAGCCAAGTGCACGTGCCTGCATAGTGAACCCATTCCACTGATACCTAGTACCATTCTATTCTGTTCCTTCCTACAGAAACAATGGATACGCAACCATGCCGTACTGGGTATAATTGAACCAGTGCCAGTGGGCATTCCTGGTGTTCAAGGATGGTAGTTGCACCAAAAAAGACATCTCTCCAAGATGCACAGGGCACTTGCTACTATATAACTTCTTGGTCTTTCTGTCAGTGTTTTCTAGTCTTTGACTAAATCCTTAAACTCACATATATACATATATCATCCCTTTCTTTCATACCACCAGCCATGTATAGGCACAATGTGGTAACCACAATCACTACATTCTGATTTTGTATTTTGAATACATATTTGTTTACATAGGTGACTTTAGTATACCTGTCATTACAATAATGTTTAAAATGGTGGACCAAGTCACTAATAGGCACCCTAGCCAAGATCAGTTTTGAAAGGAATTGAATTTTGCCTTTGTGACATCCTACTAGTATGTCCACTAGTATACATATCGCTGAGATCAACAGTTGACTCAGTCTGAAAGTAGATTCATGGGTGCATGGGCGGCAGGCAAACCAGAAACTTAAAAGTTCATTTAACCCTTGCATTTTTTTGTCTTCGTGATGAGGACATTCTTAATACTATTGTGCATAAGACTAAGAGACGGGCGGGTTGCCGGACCCCACTCCTTCACTTCTTCTTGAGATGGCCTCACGAATAGTGCAGGCGACCCAGTGACCTCATCGTCATAGCAAATATGAAAAATCCGCACGAGTCCGAGAGAAAATTCACAATTCGCCGAGCTCAGCTTGTGACAAGAAGCACATTTTTTCTGCTCTGGGATTTGACTGATCATTTTGACAGGATCTTACTATGAAGAAGATTATTTGAAAAGAATTACCAATATTAAGAGGATAAAAAGAAAAGGAAAAAAAAGAAAAGAAAAGAAACTGAACTATGATTGTTCTGATCGGAAACTTTCCTTTTGGATTGATTTGATGACTTTATGATTTTGAGAGAGAGAACTTTAGCAGATTTTTCTTAATCATTTGTGAAAAGAGGAGAACGTTCAATTTTGAAACCCAGTGCAACGAATCGTGAGTTAAAGAGAAGTGAAATGTTGTTGTCATATTTCTATATTTGCATGAACCTTTTTTCGATTGTACTTTCTGTTATGTAAACCCTATCGCGGTGTTATTATATATATTACATGATATGTTTATTTTCTTTTGTTCCTTTTTCTGATGATTGTAATTATAAGTTCCTCTACCTGTTGTGGAAACCCTCGACTATATGTTTGCATGCATATTTGGCCGGCCGACCTCATATCTGTATCTACCCCCATCCCCTTTGGTTTTTCTAATGTAAATAAATTTTATATTGTTAATCAAGGCGTCCAGTGTTGTCATCAATTCAGTTGTTGTCGTTATTGTGCTGTTTCATTTATCTGGTTCCCACTCACTTACTGCGAGCAGAGAGAGAGAGGGGAGTGTCTGAAATCCCATTTTATTTAATACCAACTATTTTATAACTGGGACCTATTTCGTATATTTTTACTTTTTTTTATTGTTGCTTGGTACGCGCGTGCTGGTCGATCCCAACGAGTGCGCGGGTGTAACACTTTTCACTGGTTGTTAGTAAACGAAATCCATGGCCGATAAAAACCAAAGACACGTTTTTATACTAAAATAGTTTTTGATGTTAATAAAAAAATCAGTTATTTCATGTTGTTGTTGTTAGCATATATGAAAAAATTAATTTTGCACTAAAGATAAACTAATATTGTTATTTTTTTAAAAATGAAACTTAAAACGAAAGACATGTTTATTTATTTTCCATGTGCCTCTACGGATAGTTAATAAAAAGATTTTGTTATCAAATTTTAATTCTAAAATATTCTAAAATTCTGAAATAGGGTTTGGGGTTAAGGTTATTATAAATATATTATTATTAGCAGTTATTATTATAACCTTATAATATACTTTTTATGGTAGGCCACATACTATAAGAGAGACATGATTTCGTAAGCCACATTCAAAAGGTAGGCCACATACTATAATGGTACCAAAAAAAATGTATCTTTAATATAAAAACGTGTCTTTCATTTATAGTTTTATCATTTTTTTAAATCCTACTGAAGTAACAACAACAACATGAAATAACTAAAAAAAAAGTGTCTAAAAATCGTCTGTTAACAAACAACCGGAAGTTGACAGTGAAAAGCAAAACCTGTCCTTTTGAATCTAGCAAACAGCCAGGGTGCTTATTGGTTACTTGGTCCAAAATGGTTTATAAAAATAGCAATATCAAAAGGACAGATTGCAAAAGTGAGGCTAAAATAAAAGGTATGAGAAAGTAAGTTACTCACGATATCATAGATTCTGGAATGACCATTTTCGTCTACAAACTGGCTGAGCTCCCCCTCGAACAGCCTGAGAAAAAAAAGAAGATGAATATAGATAGAAATAGATAAAATTTTTTGCTAAACTAGATGAACACATAAAACACTTTTTTTAAAAGAATGTTTCATATCGTTTATATATTGTAAGTCCAAATTAGAGAAAAAATATACATTTTTTGACCTAAAAAATGTTATATAGCCCTTGATATATTATCAAATGAATATGTTCAAAACTTTCATTCACTCAATAAATTATTTGTAGTGATACAGCAAATAATACAGGTATTATAAAAATGCATTGTAAATTATTTTACTACAGAAATGCACTGTACATTAATTTTACTATATTAGATGCACTGGAAAATGATTTATAATAAGAATACATTGGACATTATTTTAATATAAGAATGCATATGAAATTTCTTGAAATGGGTGGCTTTATAGCCAAAATAGTTCTAAGTGCTGCTCCCATAGTGTTAAAACCTACTAAGCCCTGATAATGAGAGGTCAAAATCCCAAATTAGTACTTAGCATTGCAACTCATATCATGTTAAAATCTACAAACTCTTAAACATGAGAGGCAAAAAATGTTAAAATCTACAAAACATCCAAAACTGATTCTCCTAATCATTGTATTCTCGTATATTCTGGTTTCTTATAATGCTAATGGTGTTCTTAATTGGATAAAAAAAGTCAATCAATTAATAACGAGTTAAGGTGACTGGAAGAAGTTGAAGTAACATATCATAAAATATTGTGAATTAAGTAAACAAGAAAAGCTTGGTAATTATTTGATTTTTTCGAACGTTGTCCTCAATGTTATATACAATATTTCATCTACAGTTGGCAGTTTGGCAATTTTGGATTTTCGGTATTGATTCATTTTTTATTTTCTTAATTGATTTCCCCAATTTTGATTTTTAAGTTTTTAATTTATATGTTTTTCTATCAAAGAAGCGATTACATTCTCATTGTGTACTGATAATGTAAAACAGAGTAACCAGAAGTAAGTAGTGCGTTTTACTCAGAGAGGTGAATAATGTTGGGTTTTTGGGGTTTTTTTTAAATTACCAAAAACAGTGTTTCTTGTCAAAACTCCAGAACTCGTTTCAGAATCGGGAGCCCTTCAGTGGACATATGGCATAACGGATTAGTTGAGTTTAATACAGTTTAAAGTGATAATCATATGAGTTGCAGGATTCAACCCATACAGGCAAAAATAACAGAATACTTAATATATGCTTATACACTGGAAGATCAGTTAACAGAAGTGAGACAATCTACCCGAATGATTAAATAATAGAAGGTTCATTTTTGAAGTTCCGTCAAGGAACATAAGTTCAACAGCAACACATAAAAAAGGCCAAGAGGGGTACAATCACCAAAACAGTGTATAAACAATAAGATGAGGAAACAATAAAAAAAAAATTCATGGAAATGGTTGCGTTGAAATTCTGAATGAAGGATTTAACGAAAATAATAAAATTATCAAGCTCATCTAAAAATTTCAGACAATAAAAAAAGATTTTCATGCATTTCACACATATATAATAATGGATATAATGTGTGAAATGATGAAAATACGTTATCTCAAAAAAAGGTTTAGAAAAGATTTGTTAAAACCAATAGGCAATGCAATATTTTGAAAGAGAAACTTGGTAAACTTTGACATAACTGTCTGTTTTCAGCTTTATATTATAGCATTGATTTGTCTTGGAGTGTTTTTGAATTATTGCTGATGCTGCCAACCGATTTGAAATCACATTCCACTTTTTGTTCATCTTCTTCAGAAAAAAAAAAAATAACAAAAAAAAATTTAGGGATACAGAAAGTTTAGCTATTTTACAATTAAATATCAGAAGAGTTCACAATAATTTTTATAATTCTCTCTAAAAGAAATCCAAGATAAGCTATTAAGGAATTAACTAAGTCTATTTGATATTAAAAATATTGAGATTTGACAAGAAGGATTAAAGGAGATTATGGTTTTAAATAAAAGGACAATTTTTTAATCAAAATAATGATGTTTCAGGAATAAATGGTTTAATTTTTTGATTAGGTAAAATACTGTTTAAAAAAAAGGACACTTTAATAATAAATGTGAATTTACTATGAAATGAATAAAAGAATTTTGACAAAAAAAATAATAATATATTTCAAAGACAAAAGTATTATTCCTGTCTGTAGTAAGTTTTACATTACATATATTTTGAATAAATTCAAATGTCATTAATTATTATAAGAAAGAACGACATACTATGTTTTCATTAATCAAAAAACTAGTGTTGAAGCTAAAAATCATATGTATTCTCATAATGCAATGGAAATGAGAGCTTGTAGTGTTACCAATGGCATATACCCTTTTGAAGTAGCCATTCTGAGAAAATTTTGATATATTCTAAGTGCCAATCTCACAAAAGTATGATGCCATCATAATGTTATTCATTCCTCAAAACCCTTATGTTCAAATGGTTTTAAAGTAAAAGAGTCTCAACTGAAAAAAACAAATAGTTCACCTCAAGAAATGGTAAATCACATGCTGCTATTGTTTGTGAAGACTGGAATCCGTTCTGCTTTTCCTTAATATCTAATTGCAGAGGTAAAGAAAGTTGGAAGATCCTTTAAATGAGAATGCCAAATGCAGCATTCGCAAAATGGTTCTGTACATAATGTGCGACAATAGAAAGAAAAGAAAGAAAAAAAAAACTTTGAATAAAGTTCATCATGTTTTATTAGAATTCAGGTGTTGATTAATTTTGTGTATATAAGATGCTGTTAATCCACATTTAAATATAGACTGAGGGAGTCCATTGTGACTTAACCCACCAAGTCACCCGAATATGGGTTAGTTACAATTTAATCGCTGGATATCGAAGCCCATTCATTTTGCCTTAATTGACATTGACGAACGGACTGCAATAAACGTGACTTAGGCTGAATGCAAATGATCAATACAAGGGACACCAAGGAACAACCAAATGATCAATACCGACACTAGGGACCCCAAGGAAAACCAAGGATCATACCCACACTGGGAGAATAAGGAGCAACCAAAGGGTTAACTTTCAACTAAGGTTCGCGGTTCCTGCTTAACAAGGGATTCAGGCTAGACAGGTCCTTGCTTGAAAGCAAGAGGCACAAAAATCCATAACATACTGGAGAGAGAGTGAGTGGATAGAAAGATCAATGCCCAGTTATTACAAGAAATTTGTACAAATTAAGAAATACTTTATTAAAAAATTTTAAGTTAAATAGATTATTTATTTCAATTGTATCATGCAAACACTTTAGGGAGACTCTCGTGAATTTATAAATTATTGTCAGATCACTTGAAACTTGGAAACAGGCATTTTGCAGTTTGAACAATTAGTTGCCTCAATTAACAAAATCAATGCATTATCTCTTCCCAATGAAATAGAGTGAATTTGGGTATGAATTTGGGTCAGGGAAGTACACATAAGTGTTAGTTCTTCCTATTTGGTGAAAGGGGCAGTTGATGTTAGCAATCTTACACAAGAAATTTTGCCTGAAAATATAATATTTAATGATTCATTTAATTGTTTTCAAGTGATCATACTTATTATCACAGTTTGAATAAATGCAATAAAGGATTAATATACACTAAGGATTTATAAGGAAAAGAAATTATATATCAATTAGAATAACTTTATAAATTCTGTTAAATTTGTTTTGAAAAAGTAAACTTGAGTTAAATGGGAATCAACACCCAAAAAATTGTTGACATTTCAGATGAATTATTACTGTTAATTTTTTTGCTAAAACATGTTATGATTCATCCCACATATTATTTCCGGGCAGGCATTAAGTTAATAAGTATATTATGCATAAGAAAGAAGAGAGGTAGAAGAAGGGGAGAATAGATAGATATCTTAATCACCTGCAAAGATATAAAGTATTATTATTTCATTCACAAGAGATTTTTAAAAACCAACAAAAACGTCAGTGTAGTGCTATTACAACGAACAACCATAATCGAACGAAACATGGTATAAAAGTTCAGAATTTTATAGAATTCAATTTTATAATATTTGTACGATTTGTAAAAGGAAAAGATTGAACAAAAATAATAAATATTTTAATTTGATACTATTTCGCTAAGGTAAATAAAATATGGAATTCTTAGATTGTAAGAAATTAAAAAAGAAAAGAATCAAACAATATGAACTTTGAAATTATTTATATTTAGCATGAAGTAAAGCTGAATGGAATTAACATAGTTTTTCTTCTTCTTGGCTGATTTCTATACCAAAGCTACTATTTAACGCCAAGTATACGAGAAGAGATGATTTCTCCTTCCTAAGAGCAGAGCAACGGATAAAAAAAGTCCTTGACCAGATTTGAATTTATAAAGACAATAAGCTAACCATACTTTAAAGTAGGTTATATCTCAAAATGGGTTATGCAAAAGTTAGAACAGACATGCTAAAAAAACTAACATAAATTTGGTCTGTGGAGGACCTGAACAGATCATGACAATTTTTCTATGATTTTGATCTTTTCTTTTTATACTTATAGAAAATGAAAAGGATACAGTCTTGTATTGAGCATTTTCAACTCAAGTAATTCTTTTCAATCTGTGATATTGTCGAAGTCACTCCCTTGCCAAAAAACAATTTTCTAAAATGCAACACATATATAAAATCAATATAATATATATAAAATATAAATATATATAATAATATATTAATTTAGATAGATGATAGATAATAGCAGATATTAATAATACGTGGGGTCATTTACAATGTTCAATACAACAATGATAGAAACATAATATTCTAAGTGTCAGAACATGAGTCAACGGGCCCTGTTACTCGACAGTTCGTTGCTATGCAAATTTAAACCAAATATTCAATAGAATAAACTGAACAGTAATGCATTGACTTCAATGTTTCCCACTACTAAAAACATAATTCTATAAGATGAGCCTCTTACCTTATAAGATACAAAGTAATTGTGTGTGTATAATATATATATATATCTCTAATAAGGAGATAGGACTGCATTTTTTTGTCTGAAGCGAATTACGTCACGCTGAACGTCACATAGTTCCATAACAAATTCTAGCGTTATCATGAGAACCTAATTTGTATATTTTCATAACATAATATAAAGGAAAAATTGCTTTATAAGATAAGTGCGTTGTAAATTTGCCTTGGTTGTAATATCAACGCCATTTTCCAAACGAATCTTAAATAACGGGGGCCTGTTTAAGTTTAAACATTCTAATCTTGATATTTAAATTTTATTTGTATTTATAATCTTACTAAGTTTTGCGAGAAATTAATTTAAAAAATAAAGATACAGCTACTAATTTAAATCACATACGTTTAATTATAGTTATGGTCTTTTCGTTCCGTGATAACTCCTTTCGTTGCGGTAAAAAAAAATATATTTTTAAAGTTTAATAGAGTAATTTTTAATGAAAAATTATAGATAAAATATTTTTAATTTTCGCGGCACCTTCAAAATATAGACAGTATTTTTATTTCGAAAATTAATTTTATTTCTATTAGATTTAAAAAATTTATAGATAAAATTTATAGATAAATTTATTTTATTTTTCGCGGACTTCACAAATATAACAATATTTTTTATTCAATTTATTATCCTGATTAGGAATATTTAAAAAAATGTTTACATTTATTTTATTCCAAATTTGTGTTACGGTTATTCCATAATAATATATAAAATAAAATTAAACAACCATTGTGAGTCGATCTTTTTCCGCTAAATAATGAGACACGGTGATTTATTGAATAAGAAATAATCTTTAAATTTTAATTTGTACATAAATCCCTTACAGAAAGAGACGACAAAAACAGTCAAAAAAAGATTTTTACGTGTTGTTTTTTTTACATTAGCGTTCTTTCTTAACTAAAAATATACTTTATTTATCATAATTGACGCAACTTTAAATTCCCATTATTACAATGTTAACCGAAGTTGTTTGTAATAAACCAAAGCGTGAAAATAAAAAGTCCCCTACCTAATCGATTTAGGTACGGGGACTTTTTAAATACAATAAAAAAATGATCATACCCATGAATAAAATTAAGATAAATTTATTTTTTTTTTCGCGCAACTTCACAAATATACATATTTTTTTAAATTTTTATTAGTCTATAGGAATTAAAAAAGATGTTAACTTTATGTTTAATTCAAATTTGTGTTACGGTTATTTCATATTACTAAGTATTTTTCATCATTTATTTAAATTATGTAGCGAGAAAATTAATAGTAATTTGTTCATGTTTTAAACATTTTAAACAATAAACATATCATAAAGGATTACTATTCTGTATTAGAATGATTGATAATAGCATTTTACTTGAGTATAAAATTTGTTTTGTTTAAAATTAATAAATAAAAATAATTCGTCGATTGAGCATTCCTGAAACCCAACTAAAAAGTTATTAAAAAATTTTTTCTTATTTCTTCATGGATTATTTCGATTACACACAATCATCATTTGTAAAAAAAAAATTCAAACCGTTAATTTATTTTCAGTTGCTGGGTGCCTCCGTCCCGAATAAGTTGTATTGTAATCGACCCCAATATCGGAAACGCTTAAAATTTTTTTTTTTTTTTTTTTTTCCTTCAATGGATGTTATCGATTACACACCAATCATCAGATTGTAAAAACAAAACGCTCTGATTCAAAATAAAGATTTTTAGTTCTTTATTTTTTGAGTTTTCAGGGGTACTCCATTGTCCCGTATAAGTTAAGTAAATCTTCGCCCCTAATCGGAACGCTCTACCTTAACAGTTGGTCTGATTGCACAAAGTCAAAATGTAAGTGAATTGAAAAAAGAACCACAAATTTTTGTTATAAAACTGTATTGTAATAGGGGGTTTAGGGTTAGATGAGGTTAGGTGTTGGGGTTTAAGTTAGTTTAATGGGAGAAAATTAATAAATATTTGGTTCGTTTTTTCGGCCACGCTAAACTTGACCGTTTGCGCAAGTTCTTTCGAGCGCTTCTGATATGGGCAGCGATTACAAAACTTAATATGTAGGCATAGCACCCTTGAAAGACTCAAAAAATAAAGAACATTAAGAAATTTTTAAAAACCTGATAGATTTGGTGTGTAATCAATAATAATGCATTGAAGAAAACAAAAATAAATAATATGAATAATTTTGTGCGGTTCTGATAGGGGATCGATTTACGATAAAACTTTATAGGGAATGAGCACGCGAAGAAATAAATAACTTTTTGAATTTTTGTTCTTTACATCTGATGATGGTGTGCAATGATAATAAATAAAAAAAAAATCCATTAAAAAAAAAAAAAAATTAAAACAAAATTGATGGGGGTTTCAGATCTAGTCTGGCCAATAATCAATTAATGTTAGTATGATTAAAATTTATTAAATTTCTAAGAAAATGAATTAAGAGTGTAATACAACATTATATTCATTTAAATTTATTGTAACAAAACATTTTTTACATAAACACAAATACCAATCTGGCGGTTATAAAATTAATTTTGAAAGATATTGTCTTGATAAAATCCATATAAGAGGTTGTATCGGAAAGAAATTATTAAAGAAGAAAAGACAATGAAACCTTTTAAATGGAAACTACTTCGCCCTCAAATACAAGAATGTTGCATGCATTATTGATATTAGTTCAATATATTTATCAATGACGTGTGTTTGAATAAACAGTGACGAATTTAGTTACAGACAAATTGAATACTGGATCTATTGATCAAGATTGTTAAGTTTTGAAAAAAACTTTTACAAAATGTCATATTATTACATGTAACAAAAAATTTAGTTAAAATAAATCTATAAATAAATATTTTTATTTCCCAATTAAAAAAAAATTAATATTAATATTATTTAGCATAAAAATGAATTTATATATTATCTTTGTTATGTAATATTTTTTACACTAAACTAAATGTTGTTAATGATAATAGATAAGGTGAATGTTTATTTTTTTATTTCAAATTTTAGAAATAATAAATAAAAAATGCATTGTATAGTTGAATGTTAATTCATTGATAAACCAATTTCATTTTAATTATTGAATATTTCAGGAAAAACTTGGTGTAGAAAGTAACTTTCCTAAATTTTCTATTTACAAATTGTTTATTTTTACTCCTTTAATGAATTGAGATTTTTAATTATAAAAATCATTAAATGTTGAATGTTTTTAAAAGTTTTTTGGCATATTTTGGCATGTGTTTTATCTGGATTCATTTAATTTCAGCAACATAGTTTAGTTACAGACAATGATACTGGAATCTCTTATCAAAAAATTGTTTTATGAGAAATTTTAAAGAATTTATCTTTTTTACTGAATTTCCAAATAAAATTTAGGTGAAAATTAATTAAATAATTAGAATATTTTATTTATCGATAAAAAAATTAATATTAGTATTATTTAGCATAAAAATTGCATTAATATATTATACCTTTTTATTATGTAATTTCTATTACACTAAAACAAATGTTGTTTAAAATGTAAAATAAATAGGTGAATATTTATTGTTTTATTTCAAAGATTTTATGAATAATCAAACAATAAAAATCATTTTGTATAGTGTATTGTTTATTCATTGATAAACAATTTATTTTTATTATTGAATATTATTTCAGGAAAAACTCTTGGGTAGAAAGTTAACTTTCTAATTCTATTTAATAATTGTTATTTAACTCCTCTAATGAATCAATGATTTAATTAAATAAAATCATTCAAATTTGATGTCTTTTAAAGTTTTGGCATATTTTGGCAAGTTGTTTTTTTATTACTTATTTGAATTTATAATTTTACTCAACATAGTTAGTTACAGCAAATTGAATATGTATCTCTAATCAAAAGATTTATTATGGAAGAAATTTTTAAAAATTTTAGTCTTTTACAAATTTACCAATAAAATTTAGTGAAATAAATCTATAATAGATATTATTTACTCTGCCAATTAAAAAAAAAATTAATCTTAGTATTATTTAGCTTTAAATATTGATTTTAAGTTATATAACTCTATTTTATTTAACTGTAATTTTTACACAAAACTAAATTTTTTGTTAAATGTAAATAATGGTGATATTATGTTTATTTCAAGATTTAAGAATAATCAAACAATAAAAAATCATTTTGTATAGTTGATTGTTTTATTCATTGATAACCAATTTAATTTTTATTATTTGAATATATTTCAGGAAAAACTTTGGTGTAAGAGTACTTTCTAATTTCTATTTCATTGTTTATTTTTTACACTCTTTAAATGGAATTTGATGAATGTAATTCTAAAATCATTAATGTTCAATGTCCTTTAAAGTTTTTGGCATGATTTGTGTATTGTTGTTTTTTTATTATTTATTGTTTATTAATTTTACATCTCATAGTTTTAGTGTAGCAGACAAATTGATACTGAATCTCTTATCAAATAGACTTTTTTTAATTGAAGAAATCTTTTAAGATGTTATATTTTTAACAGAAATTTTAACCAATAAAATTAGTTGAAAATAAATCTATATAGATATTTTAATTATTCCGGGATTAAAAAAAAAATAATATAGTATATTTAGCATTTAAAAATGATAATATCAATTGTCTATTTTTTGTAATATTATTAGCACAAACCGAAATTGTTAAATGAAAATAAATAAGGTAATTTATTTCTTTCTTATTTCAAATTAGAATTCAAAAGATAAAAAAATCCTTTGGTATAGTGAGTGTTTTCATTGATCAATTTTACAAATATTGAAATTATTCAGGAAAACTTGGGTGTAAGAAGTTAACTTTCTACATTTTCTAGTCATAATTGTTAATTTTTTAACTCCTTTAATGAATTCAAGTGTTTTAATTAAAAAAGCATTTAAATGGTTGAATTCCTTGTTAAAGTTTTGGCTATTGGATTGTGTTTTATTACTTTATTTTGAATTATTTTTACAGAAAATTAGTTCGACAAATGATACTGAATGCTTACAAAAGATTTATATAAAATTTAAAGATTTTATCTTTACAAGAATTTACCAAATAGAAATTAGTTGAAAATAATCTATAATAGATAATTTATTTCTCCGATTTAAAAAAATTAATATAGGTAATTATTTTAGCATTTAATATGATTTAAGTATCATTACTCTATTTCCATTTTATGTAATGATTTATACACTAAACAGTATAATGGTTTGTTAATGTAAAATAAATAAGGTCAATATTGATTGTTATATCACAGATTATTTTTGAAAATAAATCAAAACAATAAAAAATCTTTGTGTAATAGTATTGTGTTATTCATTGAAAACAAATTTAATTTTTTTATTATTGAATATAGTCATGGAAAAACTTTGGTGTAGAAAGTGTAACTTTCTAATTTCTATTCCCATGTGTTTATTTTTTAACTCCGTTAATGAATTGGATGATTTTAATACTAAATATCATTTAAATGTTGAATCCCTTTAATTTTTGGCATAGTTTTGCATTGGTGTTTTTTCAATTATTTATTAATTTTACTTGATACGATCTTCTGACAATTGAATTTTTAAATCCACTCGGCTCAGTATCTTTCCAAAAATTTATTTTTACATACGCCGAAGGGCGTTTTGTTATTCAGTATATTAATATATTGAGGTTAGTCATAGTGGATCACACGATATCAATGATGGAAGCTAGGAAAAATGAAAGGAATGGAGGAAAAAACCTTGGTTAATTGACAAAACAGGCGCTTCGTCGTGCTTTTCAGTTTTACAACCCAGAATTCGGATTAAAGTAATGAAAATTAATTCGCATGAAATGGATATGGAATGAAGATAAGGAATGGTTTTGACAAGAGGGGGGCGAAAACAAAAGAGAAAACCCAATCATCCCGCAACCAGTACCAAGCGCCTCACCCAAAAACTAAGCTAAATGAGTTGCACCCTCCTAACATTTACGACTAAGAAGAGAAAGGCTTGGCATCTTGAGTATGAGTTCGTTGTCTTTTTGTGACAGTGTATTTCCAAAACCGAGTCACTGGACTATAACCTGAGCTGGGATTCTTTCACCTAAATCCTTGCAAAGTTAAATTTAATTAAATTTGCCTAACTTCCGGCACCTAAAACTGTTCCGTGCAATAAATATCCAAGGAGAACTAAGAATACAAGACTTTTTTAAATAATGGGTATCCTGGAAGGCATGTCATTGTCTGACACTTATTTAGAATAGTTATGGCAAAATTTGATCACGACATGACATTGTCGTTGTCCAATCCTGGTTTAATATTCGTTTATACCTGGGTGGGACTGGCAAGCCAAACTCTATGCGAAAATCAGCTTCCTCATTATAACGTTGCTTGATCCTGCAGCAAATAGTAAGAACAATTTCTGTTCCACCAAAACGCTTTCCCGCTCTGCTAAATAAGGATCAAAGTTTATCAGTTTACAAATATACATGCAGTGTGGGACCAATATAATTTTGGGGTTACATTCAAAGATGCTGTTAGATGAGTCACATGTGCCCCGAGGAAACGTAGACACACAACATCCGGGCATTCATAAGTCGAGTCCGCAATTGTGAACAGCTTAATAATACTTGCCGATCAATATAGTAATCGTCAAATTTTTCATTCTGCACAGCATTTAATGTCCTCGAAAGCTGTTTCAATTTTCTTTTCTCACCTACTTGTGCAGACAAATTAGACCTAGCAGCTCACTTATTTGATTGGGTGAGCACTTGGTCTGTGGATGTTGATGGGTGTTTTCTTCTAGTTTGTTTTCCCTCCGCCCTCTTCAAACTTATTCTTTATATCTTCATTCATATCCATTCATTGTTATATCTCACATTATTAAATAATACAAAATATATATATAGTATATATATATAATATATATATATAAAAAAAATAACAAAACTTGAGATCTTTGTTATGTCTTTAATTAAATTGTTGTGACTAACATAAGACCCACATTGGAGTCCTTCAATGGCGACAATTGTTTAAAAAGAAAACCTAATGTCCTGAAGGAAATTTGTTCTCTGGACTGTTTGGATTAATATTATATTAGAACACATAATTGTATTGGCATTTCAGTCTCGAAGATATAATGTAGTTTTGCCCCTGAAGTCAATGGCGCCCTCCTGGACGTGAAGTCCGAGTGTTTTGAAAACGATTCTAGACCACGAGATGTCGGGGCATTTGAAGCTGGTCTGAAGATGTTGATGTAGGTAATGTTACACTGCTAGTCTAAACTCTTTAGCGTTCATGGTGTGTTGCGCAGGGTGATTCTGACATGGATCAGTCTCTTACAGATAGAGTCTGCCGCACCCGGAGGATCAGTCCTATGCCAAATTTTCCACTGGAAGGGCAATACCAAAGCACCTTTTTTTTTTTGTGTAGTATCATTTTTGCAGAACCTCTTCAATTGCAGCTGGGCGGACCAATTCTAATCTTTACCAGTGTAAGCTTGCATAAAGAATGTCATTCGGGAACAATGCTATGTTTGCTGATGACGGCACATGGTACACACTCCTAGAACACATGCAAACACTCATGGACCAGTTCACCAAGCTTGCAGAACTTCACCTGACCATAGTATTAGAAAGGAAATAAGATGGGTCAGGGAAATGTAAATCTCCCTCCATCACCATAAACAACTACACCTTGGAACCGTTAACACCTTCAACCAACTTGGCCCACACCACAACCTGTCTTGATAATGAACTCAGTTGCCGGATCGGAAAAGCTGGCTTCAACTTTTTGGGAGCTCACAGCAACAGGTGGAACAAAAGAAGCTAATGATCGAAAGGTACAGTGTATGAGCATGTTGTTCAGCACCCTCAATGTATGGAAGTGCAACATGGGACCTTATACTCCCACCTAGAGCGGCTGGTAAATAACTTACTTGCTGCTTAGAATATACCGAGGCATCGACTAGAGGGTCGGATACTAACAAGCAGGTTCTAAAGAGAGAAGCTCAACTCCCAGCTTGTGTTCTCACTGAGGCAATGTCGCTCTGATGACTGGGTCAGTATGTAGATGGATGATGGATGAATCCGAAGACAAATTACTTTATGTCGAGCTTACACCTGTAAAAGAATCGATTGGGTCCGCCTCCAGCTGCAATTGAAGAAGTCTGCAAAAATGAGATCTCCGTGCTTGGTTATTGGTCCCTTCCAGCTGGAAAATTTGGCTCAGGACGCCTCGGTGCGGCAACATCTGTAGGGATGATCATGTTCAGAATCACTGACGCAACACATGAAGTAAAGGTTTAGTTTAAAAGCAGTGTAAAAGTTACACAATAAACTAACAGTCTTCAGGGACAGCCTCAAATGCGACATCTGTGTCGACGAAGATTTTCAACCAACATAGGACTTCAAAACAGATCCACAGGAGGCGCTGTAACTAAGGCACAAAAACTCATTATAGTCCCTTCCGAGACGAAATGCATACAATATGTTGTGTTAAAATATATAAATCAAAAGGTCCAAGAAGCAATCTCTTATTGACAGGTTTTTCCTTTTAAAAAACTTGATCAAGCAGCTTCTGAGAGCTTCAATTGTGTGCTCTTATTGTAGAGTCCAGTAGTAAATTTTATATTAAAGAATAAAAAAGATTCAAGTCTTTGTTATTTCTTAATAATAAATATAATATATATATAATTATATTATATTATATTATAAAGTATATGTGTGTATATACATGAATGGATATGTCATGAAGATTACAGGAATAAGTTTTGACAATGAGGGGAGGCGAAAACAAAACTAAAAAACACCCATTCAAGTTGCGCCCAACCCAGCTGCCTCACCATAATAAGTGAGGTGCTTAGTCTAATTGTCCCCTGCAAAGCAAGGTAGATGGAGAAAAGAAAATTGAAAACAGCGTTCGAGAAATTTAAAATGCCTGTGCAGAATGAAAAATGAAGATTATATAGGTTGGATCGGCAGTATAATTAAGTGTTCCAGATTTGCGACTCAGGATCTTTGTGAATGCACGGATGTTGTGTGTCTACGTATGCTCGGGCACATATTGCTCACTCTAACGCCAATCTTGAATTGTAACGCCCAATATTATGTGCCCACAGCCGGATGTATTTGTTAAACTGATAAACTTTGCTCCTATTAGTCAGAGGGCGGAGAGCAGTTTTTGGTGAAAAATTGTTCTTACTTTTTGCGCAGGATGCAACGATAACTGGAGGAGCTGATTTTTATTTAGCAATAGTTTGGCTTGCCAGTCCGACCCAAAGGAAACGAATATAAACAGGCACTGGACAACCGAAGTGTTAGTCGTTGATCCAATTTTGCATAATATTCTAATAGGTGTCAGAAATGGACATCCATCAGGATACCCATTATTTAAAAAGATGCTTTGATATCTTTAAGTGTCTCCTGGATTTATTGCTGAACAGATTTTTAGTGCCCGGAAAGTTAGGATTAATTAAATTAATTTCAAGAGTTTAGGGGTGAAGAATCCAGCTCAGGTATAAGCCATGAACTCGCTTTGGAATCACTGGTCACCAAGCTAAACGGGACTCAATAATCAAGGAATGCAAGGCACAATTTCCTCTTCTCGGAAATGTTAGGGAGGGGTGCAAGATATTTAAGCTCATTTTTTTGGGTGGCGGCTTGGGTCTGGTGGACTTGGATGGGGTTTGTCTTAGTTTTGTTTTCGCCCCCTTGTCAAACCTATTCATAGTCTTGCATTCCATATCCATTCAGTCGTAATCTTTTACAACTTGACTTTTAATGTTCTGGGTGTAAAACTTGAAGCACCGGACGTAAGGGCCCTTTTGTTTTGTAACAACAGATTTTTTTTTCCTCTATTCTTCATTTTTCCTTAGTCCTCATCTTGATATCGTGGTGATCCTATGATAACCCTCAATATATTATAGTATACTAGCATACAAAACCGCCTCGGGCGGTGTAAAAAATAAATTTTGGAAAAATTAACTTGAGCGAGTGGGAAGTTAAATCATGGTCGAGGGTAGTATCCAATAAAATTAATAAGATTGAAGAAATAAAGAACTAACAATGCAATATGCAAACTTAAGAGATTTCAACATTTATGATTTAGTAATAAATCGATCAAATCATTAAGGAGTAAAAAAAATAAACTTTGAAAATAAGAAATTAGGAAAGTTACTTATTCTACACCAAAGTTTTGTATGTATGTAAAATTAAATTTGTTTTCAATGAATAAAACAGTCAAACTTACAACATGGATTTTTTGTATGTTTTGATTAGTCAAATATCTTGAAATAAACATTAAATATTGGACCTTATTGTCTTTTAATTTACAAACCTTTTTACTTTTAGTGTAAATAAATATACTAAATAAATAGGAGTAATGATACTTAAATCAAGTATTTAAATCTAAAGTAATCCTAATATTAAATTTTTTTTTTATCGGAGTAAATAAAAATATTAATTTATTAGATTTATTTTCAGCCTAAATTATTTGGTAAAATTCTGTAAAAAAAATTCTTTAAAAATTTTTCTTTCATAATAAATCTTTTGATAAGAGATTTCAGTATCAATTTGTGTAACTAAGCTATTTGCTGGTAAAATTAATAAATCAATTAAAAGTAATAAAATCAACATGCCAAAAATGCAAAAATTTAAAAGGACAATTCAACATTATGATTTATTTAATTAAAATCATGTGAATTCATTAAGGAGTAAAAAAGTAACAATTGAATAGAAATTAGGAAAGTTAACGTTCTACACCAAAAGTTTTTCCTGAAATAATATTCAATAATTAAAATTAAAATTTTGTTATATCAATGAATAAAAATCAACTATACAAATATTTTTATTGTTTTGATTAACTCCTAAATAATTTAATAAAAAAAATAAACGTTCACCTTATTTAATTTCATTAACTAACATTTATTTTAGTGTAAATAATTAACATAAAAAAAATAGAGTAATTGATACTGTAAAATCAATTTTTTAAATGCTAAAAATACCTAAATTATTTTTTAATCGAGTAAATAAAAATATCTAATTTTATAGATTTTTTTTCACTAAATTGTATGGTAAAATTCTGTAAAATATAAATTCTTAAAAGATTCCTTCATAAATAAACTTTGATAGAGATTCATATCAATTTTGTCTGTAACTAAACTATT
This sequence comes from Doryteuthis pealeii, assembly GCA_023376005.1. Taxonomy (NCBI): domain Eukaryota; kingdom Metazoa; phylum Mollusca; class Cephalopoda; order Myopsida; family Loliginidae; genus Doryteuthis; species Doryteuthis pealeii. The sequence continues at coordinate 13,093,741 of CM042177.1, forward strand.
TTGATGTAAAATTAATAAGCAATAACTGAATAAAAACAACAATACCAAAATATGCAAAACTTAAGACATTAAATTTAAGATTCTTCGTATTAAACACAAATTCTTAAGGAGTTAAAAAATATAACAATTTTGAAATAGAAATTAGGAAAGTTAACTTTCCACACCAAAAGTTTCCTGAAATAATATTCAATATAAATTATTTGGTTTATCAATGAATAAAACAATCAACTATACAAAATGACTTTTTTATGTTTTGATTATTGCCTAAAAATTTTGAAAAAAACATAATATCACTTATTGTATTTTGACATTTAACATACATTTAGTTTTAGGTGTAAATAAATATTACATAAAAATAAATAGAGTAAATGATACGTAAATCAATATTTAATGCTAAATAAATACCTAAATTTTTTTTTCTAATGTGGTAAATAAAAAAATATTAATTATAGATTATTTTCAACTACACAATTTTATTTGGTAAATTCTGTAAGATAATTCTTTAAAAATTTTCTTCAATAAATAAAATCTTTGAATAAGAATTCGGTATCGAATTTGTCTGACTAAACTATTTGATGTTAAAATGTAATAAATCAAATAAAGTAATAAAAAACAACTGAAAATAGCAAATTTAAAAAGACATCAACATTAATGATTTATTAATTAAAATATTGAACATTAGAGGAGTTAAAAAACTAATTGAAAATATAAATTAAGGAAAAAGTTAACTTTCTACACAAAGTTTCCTGAAATAGATATACCATAATAAAATTAAAATTTGGTTTATTCAGAATAAACAATCATATAAAAGATGATTTTTTATGTTGTTGATTATTTCATAAAAATCTATTGAAAAGAAACAATAAATATCACCTATTTATTTTAGTTAAAACATAGTTTAGTGAAATAAATATAACATAAAATAATAGAGTAATGATCTTAAATCATTTTAAAATGCTAAAATAAATACTAAATTATTTTTTTTAATCGGAGTAAATAAAATATCTAATTTATAGATTTATTTTCAACTAAATTTTATTGTAAATATTCAGTAAAAAGATAAATCTTTAAAAAGTTTTTTCAATAAATAAAATCTTTTGCATAGAGAATTCATATCAATTTGTTGTAATTAAAATATGTGTGCGTAAATTAATGAATTCAAGTAAATAAAAACAAAATGCCAAAATTGCCAAAAACTTTAAAAACATTCAACTCTTTGATTTTGTAATAATAATCATCAAATTCAATTAAAGGATTAAAGAATAAACAATTTTGAAATAGAAATGTTAGGAAAGTGTAACTTTCTCCCACCAAAGTTTTCCCTGTAATATTTCATAATAAAATTAAATTTTGGTTTATCATTGAGATAAACAATCAACTAACAAAATGAGTTTTTATTGTTTGATTATTTTCTAAAATTTGAAATAAAAAAATTAACATTCACTTATTTATTTTACATTTAACACATTAGTTTTAGTTAAATTAAATATTAATAAACAAAACTAGATAAATGATACTTAAATCAATTTTAAATGCTAAATAATATTTAATATTAATTTTTTTTTAAATTGTGAGTAAAAAAATACTCTAATTTAAGATTTATTTTCAAAACTAAATTTGTTTTGTACCACTTGATGTAAAATATGAATTCTTGTTTAAAAAGTTTCAATAAATAATAATCTTTTGATAATAGATTCATATCAATGTTTGTCCTGTAATAAAACACGTTCACTGTTTACATCAAAAACCGTCATTGATAAAATATTATTTGATTAATAATACAATTAGATGCATGCAACATTTTGATTTGAGGGGGACGAAGTAAGTTTCATTTAAATGGTTTCTTGTTCTTTAACCTTAATAAATTTGATGATTTACAGATAATCACCCTTTTTTATATGGAATTTTAACTCGACAATAGCTGTTCAAAATAATTTTTATAACCGCCCAATGGGTAATTTTTGCTAGTTATGTAAAAATTGGATTTGGTACAATAAATTAATGAATATAATATAGTTGTTACACTCTTAATTCATTTCTTATGAGATTTAATAATTTTATATCCATTTAAAGTAAGCATTAAATCTTGAATAAGATTGGCTAGACCTGAGCATTGGAACCCCCATCTAAAATTTTGGTTTTATTTTTTTAGTCGTTCTTTTAATGGGATTATATCAATTCGCACGACCAATCTATCAGATTGAAAGAACAAAAAATGTCAAAAAAGTTATTTATTTTTTCGCGTGGCTTCATTTCCCATATAAGTTTATGTAAATAGATCCCCAAATCAGAACGCTACAAAATTTATTTCTATGTGTAATTATTTTTGTTTTTTCCCTTCAATGGATATTATAGATTGACACACAATCTATCAGGTTTTTAAAAATAAATTATAAATGTCTTAATTTTGAGTTTTTCCAGGGTGCTCAGGCGACATATAGGAGTTATAGTAAATCGCTGCCGCATATAGAACCGCTTCGAAAGGAAACTGGCGCACACGTGTTCAAGTAGGTGGCGCCAGGAAAACACAGAACCCAAATTATTTATTTCTTTTCCATTAATAACCTTAAATCCACACACCCTAACCTCATCTTAACCTAACCTAGTTACCAATTAACAGTTTTATAAAAATTTGTGTTCTTTTTGCATGTCACTTTAATTTGATGCACTCTTGTTGCAAATTCCAGCCAACTGTTATACGTAGAGCGTTCGATATAGGGGAGCGATTTATCTATAAACTATACGGGAAATGGTACGCCTGAAAACTCAAATATTATAAAAGGAATAAGAAGTTCTTTATTTTTTGAATCAGGCGCTTTTTGTTTTTTTTAGCAATCTGATAGATTGGTGTGAATCGAACAATCCAGTGAAGGTAAAAAAAGAAAAAATAAAAAAATTTTTAGCGGGTTCGATATGGGGGATCGATTTACAATAAACTTATACGGCACTGACACGCGCAGAAAACGTCGACAAAATAATAATTTTTTTGAATTTTTTTTTTAACAACCTGGGGATAGATGGGTGTGTTATAATCGATAATTTATCCCTTGAAAAATAAGAATAAAAGATTTAAAACATTTAGATGGGGGGTTCAGAGCTCAAGTCCGACGATAATTTATTTATTTAATTTAAACACAAACAAATTTATATAAACTCGAAGTAAATGGCTATTTTCAATCATCTAATCCAGAATAGGTAATCTCTTATGAATAATGTGTATTGTTTAAACATTGTTTTAAAACATTGAACAAAATACTATTAAACTTTCTCGGCTACAATTAATGTAAATAAATGATGAAAAAACATTAGTAAAATAATAACCTGTGAACAAATGGTTAGTTAAAATAAAAGTTAAACATTGCTTTTTTTTTAATTCTAATAGAATAAAAAATTTGAAATAAAAATACTTGTTATATTTGTGAAGTTGCGCGAAAATTAAAGATAATTTTTATCTTATAATTTTTCATGGTGTTTTGTAGCATTTTATGTATTTAAAAAGTGCCCTAATAAATCGTTAGGTAGGCGGATTTTTTTTATCACCGCTTGTTTATACAAACCCAACTCGGTAAACATGTTGAATAATGAATTTTAAAGTATTTGCGTCAATTATGAAAAAGAAATTAAAGATTAATTTTATTTTAAGAAAGAAGCGCTAAGTGTTAAAAAAAACCGTAAATCTTTTTTTTTTTGTTTTGTCGTCTGTTCTGTTAAGGATTAGTGACAAATTAAAGATTAAAAGATATTTCTTAATTTCCTAAATAACACGGTCATGCATTTTACGGAAAAGCATTCGACCACACTGGTTGTTTTTAATTTAATTTAGTTTAATGGAATACCGTAAACAAATTTGAATTAAAAATAAATGTTAACATTTTAAAATTCTAATAGGAGATAAATAAAATTTTGAAATAAAAAATATTGTATATTTGTGATAGTGCCGGAAAAAATAAGAAATAAATTTTTATCTATAATTTATCTATAATTTTGTAAAATTCCCAAATAGAGAATAAAATTAATTTGAAATAAAAAATACTTGTTATATTTGGAAGGTCGCGAAATCAAAATAAATTTTTTATCATAAATTTTCATTAATAAATTACTCATTAAATTTAAAGAAATAATATTTTTTTTTTACCGAAACGAAAAAGGGAGTAAGTCACGGACAATAGAGACCATAACTATAATTAACGTATTGATTTTAATAATAGTAGCTGTATCTTTTATTTTTAAATTAATTCTCGCAAAACTTTATACATGAAATAATATAAAATAACATAATTAAATTAAAAATATCAATTTAGGAAACTGTTTGAACTAACCATGCATTTTAAAAAGATTCGTTGAAAATTGCTATGCAAATATTACATAACCAGCAAATTACAAGATCTTAATACTTGGTATATAAAAGCAATTTGTTCCTATATTAGTATGACTAAAAGTTGTATTACAAATTAGGTTCTCTATTGATAAGACGCTAGAAGTAGTTTGGATATGTGACGCTCAGCCGTGGACGTAATTCGCTTTCAGACAAAAATGCATCTATCTCCATTAATATAGATAATATATATATATATACCACATCACAATAACTTGCTATAGTTCATAATAGAAGAGTACCAATATTCAATGTGATAAGAGCATGTATGTTAGGAGTGGAAACATAAGTCAATCATTTGGGTACTGTCAATTTTTATGACTATGTGAATATTTTTTTGGTTAAAATGCATAGGCAAGACACGTCAGTACAAGGGCCGTTGACTTCAGGTCCATGCTACACTTAAGAATATGTTGTTCTATCAATGGACTGCATTGAACACTTTAAATGATACCGACACGTATTATTAATATCTATCTATTATCTCTCTACTATCTATATATAATATAAATTATATATATTATAATATATAAATATATATATGAATTGCATTTATATTATGTGTATTTGGCATTTTCTGATAATATGACTTTTTGCAGGGCAGTGACTTTTTACGACAATATTTCCAAACAGTATTGAATAAAGAATTACTTGAAGTTGAAAATTGCCTTCAATACAGACTGGTAATCCTTTCTAGTTTCTATAATGAATAAAAAAGAAAAGACAGAATCATATAGAAAATTGGTCATATTTTCAGGTCAACACAGTACAAAATGTATTATAGTTAGTTTTTTCTAGCATCTTTTATAATACTTTTCTGATTACCCAAATTTTGAGATTCATAAATCACTACTTCCAAAGTATGGTGTAATGCTTATTTCTGGTAATTAAATTCAAATCCTGTTCAGGCTTTTTCTTATCACTTTGGCTCCCTGCTCTTAGAGGGTAGAATCCATCTCTTCTCCTCATAGCTATGGGTAAATAGTCTTGGTAATGAAATCCGCCCAGGAGAAAGAAAACTAATGAATTGCGCATCAGCTTTTACTTCATGCTAAAATATAAAATAGATTTCAAAGTGTCCATATAGTGTTTATTTGCCTTTTCTTTTTTTGAATTTCTTACAAAGTCTAAACAAAATTAGCATTTCAAATATTTATTTCCTAAGCGAAGAATAGTCCAATTAAATATTTTTATATTTTTGTTCCAATCTTTCCTTTTACAACGTACAAATAGTTGAAAAATATGAATGGTCTTTAAAATCTGAAAGCCTTTTTAACCTGTTTCCTTTTAGATATGGTTGTTTCAGTGTTGTAAAGCACTACACTGGACGTTGTGGTTTTGTAAAAAAATTCTTGTGGAGATACTATATATACTGTTATTGATCTTGCAGGTCGAAATTTAAAGAATCATTATTCTCCTCTTTCTACCCTCTCTCTTTCTATGCATATATAGTATTAAGATTATGGCCTTCCCTGGATAAATATGGTGGATAAGAAAATAACATGATATAGCAAAAGATAATTAACAGTATTAATTCCATGCTGAAATGTCAACTGAATTTTTTGGGTGTTTGTATTCACGAATTAACCTCCAAATTTAACTTTCCACAAACCAAATTTACAGATATTGAAAAAGTTTTAACTATTGAATAAATAATTCTCTAGTTTCCATTATTAGATCCTTTAGTTGTCATTATTAATCCTTTAATGTCATTATTCAAGAATGTGATAATAAGTAATGAATTCAACTGAAACAAATTAAAAAATGAAGATCATTAAAATTTTATTTTCCAGCAAATTGTCTTTTGGAATAGATTGCTACATATCTTGGCACTTGTTAACCAATCAGGAGAAGCGAAACATATTGTATCCTGACCAAATTCAGTACAATTGCACTCCATATTTCCCTGGGAAAGAAAATGCATAATTAGAATTTGTTATTTGGAGAATAATTTTCAAAAGCAAATGCTGTTTTCCAAGTTTCAGTGATCTGACAATAATTAAAATTCAAGAGTCGCTAAGTGTTGCTATACAATTGTAATAATAATTCCTATTTAATAACTTAATTAATAAAGATATTTTTCTTTAATTTTGTAAGAATTTTAATAGTATAATAATGGCATATGATCTTTGCCATCCACTCACTCTCTCTCCATAGTTAGAGTTTTTGTGCTCATCTTACTTCAAGCAAGATGCATGTCTAAGCTGAGATCTGTGTAAGCTAGAGACGCGATCCTTAGTGAAGTCACTTTGGTTGCCTCCTTGATGTTCTTCATTGTTAGTAAAGTCCGTTTGGTTGTTCCCTGGGGTCCCCTAGTGTTGGGTTATGAAATTTTGTTGTCTTGGTGTCCTTTAGATATGAATACATTTTTTGCAATTCAGCCAAGTCGCGTTATTTGCAGGTCCGATTTCGTCAAATAAATAAGTAAAATGAAGGTCTGTCAAATCAAGTCCGATTAAAGGTTGTTAACTAGACCACATATTGTGCTGTTGATTGGCGGTTAAACGGTCCAGACCTCGCTGATCTATAAGTTTAAATGGTGATTACAGCATCTTAAATACACAAATAATCCAACACCTGAATATCAAAACATGATGAAAATTTATTCAAAGGTTTTTTTTTTCTTTCTCTTTTTCTATTGTCTCAGCACATTTTGTTGTACAGAACCATTTGCATCCGCAAATTTGGCTATTATTTAAAGATTTCTCCACAATTTTCCTTTAACTCTGAATGTAGATATTAAGGAAAGCAGAAATGCAGTCCTTCAACAAACAGAATAGTCAGCAGATGTGATACCATTCGTGCGGTGAGACATTGTTGTTTTTGCAGTTGAGAACTCTTTTAACTTATAACATGTGAAATAAGTTGAGAAAATGAAAGTAACAATTATGATGGCATATCACTTTGTGTAAGTATTTGCATATAGAATATATCCCAAACTTTCCTGCTTCAGAAGTGCTAACTTTCAAGAGGGTAATGATGCCTTATGTGTAAAACTAACAAGCTCTTTCATTCCCATATGCAATTTTGAGTCAATAGATGATTTTTTTAAAGCTCAAACAACTGTTGATTAAGAAAAATATATGTCGTCTTTCTTTATAATAATATCATTTGATGTTATAAAGATATATTTAAATTGTATGAAACTAATACACAGACAGGAATAATACTTTTTTTGAAAGTATACTTATTTATTTTTCTGTCAAATTCTACATTTTCATATTAACATTACATTTTAATTAAAAGATTGTCTCTTTTGTTAAACCAGTTTAATTTCTATCAAATTTTAAATGTTTAGTTTGCCTGCAATCCATAATTTGATTAAAAATGGCTTTTTTTAAAACATAATCTTGTTGTTACTCCTTTGTCTTGTCAAACAAATATTTTTACTATATAATAGACTTAGTAATTTCCTTAATAGCTTATGGCTTGGATTTTCTTTTGTAGAGAGGAATATAAATATGTGTGAAACTTTTCTGAATTAATTGTAATAGCTAACTTTGTATCGCCTAATTTTTTTTTTTTTTTTTTTTTGTTCGAGAGAATGGAACAAATATTAATGGATTTGCAAACGGCTGAGAGCATCAGCAATGAGATGTCAAACACTCCAAGAATCAATGCTATGAATATGAAGTGAAAAAGACAGGTATTGTCAAAGTACAAGTTTCTCTTCAAATATATGGCCCTATTTGGTTTTAAAAACTTTATTCAACCTTTTTTGAGATAAAGTTATTTTCATCATGTTCACCATTATATCAATTGATATAATTGGTGTAAATTGAGAAATTATTTCTTATGTGCGAATGTTTAGATAGACTTGATATTTTATTATTTCTGTAATAAATCCTTCCATTCATGTTACAAGCGCACCTTACAGTAATTTTTTTTAGTGTTGTCTCATCTGTTATTGTTATATACACCATGTTGGCTGATGTGTCCTTCTTGCCTTTTTTAATTGGTTTCTTGTGAACTGCTGTCTGTGCGGAACTCAAACTGACCTTATTAAATCCATTCGGGTAGATTGCTCATTCTTTAACAATAATGACTCTACAAGTGTCTAGAGCTTATAAGTATCTGTTATTTTTTGCCTAGTTGGGATTGAACTCGAACCTCAAGATGATTATAACTTAAAAACTGTAATTAACTTCCAACTAATCCGTTGATGCCGATAGCAACTGAAGGCTCCGATTCTGAACAAGAAAGTTTCTGGATTTGACAAGAACACCTGATTTTTCGGTAAATTTAAAAAAACCCGAAAAAACCCAAACCTGTTTATTACCTCTCTGAGTAAAATTGCACCATACTTACTTCGTTAAGCTCACTGTAAGCTTATCAGTACACAGAGAAGAAACGCTGTCTTTTTGATAGAAAACATACTAAATTAAAAAACTAAAAACTCAGAATTGGACATAGCGGTAATTAGGAAACTAAATAAAATAATCGAAATAAAGATTGCCAAAAACTGCCAACATGTATATGAAATATTGCTTGTATGCATAACAATTGAGGACAAACAGTCGAAAACTCAAATAATATCCAAGATTTTCCTTTGTTTTACTGTATCAGAATATACTAGTGAATACTCGTTGTATTAGCTTCTATCCAGTCACGCTTTAACCGGTTTATTAAATTGATGATTTTTATGTATCAATAGAACAGCAATAGATACATAGTAAACTACTATACGAGATACAATGATTAGGGAGAACAGTTTTGGTGTTGTGTAGATTGTTTAACAATATTTGCCTTCTATGTTAGAGTTTGTAGATTTTGAACATGATAGATTTGCAATGCTGTTCTAATTTGGGATTTATAAGTCTCATATAGGGGCTTAGTAGTTTTAACACTATGGGAGCAGCACGTTAGAACTTTGTTGGCTATAAAGCCACATTCAGAAATTTCATATGCAATTTCTTATATTAATAAGTCCATTATTTATTTAAAATCATTTCAGTTGCATTTAACAGAGAAATAATTACAAGATGCATTTTCTTGTATAAATAATTTACAAGGCATTTTTAATATATAATGTATTATTTGCCGTAATACGACAAATAATTAATTAGCGGGTGAAGAAAGTCTTGACATATCATTTGATAATCATATCGAAGGCTATATATTTTTTGGGTTCAATGGTATAGTTTTTCTCTAATTTGACTTACAATAAAACGATATGAAAACATCTTTAAAAAGAAGTGGTTTTATGTTTCATCGCTATGTTTAGCAAAAAATTTATCTATTTCCTTAATCTATATTCATCTATCTGTTTTTGTTCTCAGGCTTGTTCGAGGGAGCTCCAGCCAGTTTGTAGAGGAAATGGTCAATTCCGAATCTATATAATCCGTAGAACTTACTTTTCATACCTTTTATTTTAAGCTCTTCTTACGTTTTGAATACGTCCTTTTGATATTGTCTTTATTTATAAACCATCTTTGGACGAAGTAACAATAAGCCCTGGCTGTTGTGGCCTAATTTCAAAAGACAGGTTTGCTTCACTGTCAGACTCCCGGTGTGTTGTTACAGACGATTTTTAGACACTTTTTTTGTTAGGTTATTTCCATTTATTTGTTGTTACTTCAGTAAGGTCTTTAAAAAAATTCATAAACTAATATATGAGACCTTTTATATTAAAGATACATTTTTTTTGGTAACATTATAGTATTTGGCTACCTTTTTGATGTTGGCTTACGAAATCATGTTTCCTTATAGTATGCTACATAAAAAGTATATTATAAGGTTATAATAATAATGGCTAATAAAGTATATATTTATATACTAACCCCAACCCTAAGTTTCCGATTTTACGAAATTTTCAGATTTAAAATTTGATACAAATTTTTTATTAACTATCCGCATAAGGCACTATGGAAAATAAATAAACATGGTCTTTCGTTTACTAAGTTTCATTCTTTAAAAAAATTAAGAGTTAGTTTCTATCTTTTAGTGCAAGAATTAATTTTTTTCATAATATGGCCTAAACAACAAACAACATGAAATAACGATTTTTTTATTAACACAAAAGCTATTTTTAATGTATAAAAACGTGCTTTGTTTTTTATGGCCGATAGGATTTCCGTTTAATAACAACCAGTGAAAAGTGTACACGGCCCGTCCGTGGGATCGACCAGACGCGCGTACAACGATACAATAAGAACAGTATAAAAATAACGAAATAAGGTCCCTTACTAAAATAGTTGGTATTAAATAAAATGGATTCAGAACTCCCTTCTCTCTCTGTCGCGCAGTGAGGTGGGACCAGATAAATGAAAGCAGCACAATAACACAACATACTGATTGAATGACAAAACTGGACGAATGATTAAGCAATATTAAAATTTATTGTTAATTAGGAAAAACCTAAAGGGATGGGGGTAGATACAGGTAATGAGGTCAGGCCGGACCTAATATGGCAATGCAAACATATAGTGAGGGTTCTTCCACAACTAGGTGAAGGAACTTTAAATTAAAATCTATCAGAAAAGGAACAAAAGAAATAAAAACATCATTAATATATAGATAACACTGCGATAGGGTTTAACATAACAGAAGTCAATCGAAAGGTTCATGCAAATAGTAGAATAATGACAACCAATTCCACTTCTCCTTAAACTTCACGATTCGTTGCATCCTGGGTTTTTCCAAAATTGGAAAACGTTCTCCTTTTTCACAAATGATTAAGAAAACATCTGCTAGGTTCTTCTCGCAAAATATAAAGAGTATCAAATCAATCCAAAGGGAAAGTCTTCGTCAGAACAATCATAGATTCAGTTTCTTTTCTTTTCTTTTCTTCCTTTCTTTTTATCCTCTGAATACTTGGCTAAAGTCTTTTAACATAATACTTCTCTCATAGTAAAGGATCGCTGTCAACAATGATCAGTCAAATCCAGAGCAAAAAAATGTCTCTTGTCACAAAGCTGAGCTGCGAGAATTGTGAATTTTCTACTCGACTAAAAGGCGATTTTATTCATATTGCTATACGATGAGGTCCTGGTTCGCCTGCCAGTCGGAGCATCCAAAGAAGAAGTGAGGAGTTGGGTCCGGCTAACTCGCGCCGTCTCTATCTTTATGCACAATATATAAGATGTCCATCTACGACAGACAAAAAAAATGGCAAAGGGGTTAATGAACTTTTAGTTTCTGGTTTGCCATGCGCCATGACACCCATGTATCTACTTTCAACTGAGTAACTGTGATCTTCAAGCGATACTGTAAACTAAGTGACGATACTATAGGAGTCACAAAAGCAATAAGTTCAATCCCTTATCAAAACTGATGCCTTGGGGCAGGTGCTATTAGTGACATGGTCCACATTTTTTAAACATTATTGATAAGTGACAGGTATACTAAAGTCACCTATGTAAACAAATATGTAATTCAAAATAAAAAATCGAGAATGTGCATGATTGTGGTTACCACATGGTGCGTATAACCATGGCTTGTGGTAAAATGAAAGAAAGGGATGACTATATTGTAATAGTATGTGGAGTTTAAGAGTTTTAGTCAAAGACTAGAAAATCACTGACAGAAATCCAAGTAAGTTATAGTCCGCAAGTGCCCTGTGAATCTTGGAGGAGATTCTTTTTTTGGTGCACTACCAGTCCTTTGAACAACAGGAATGCCCATCTGGACTGGTTCAATTTTAACCATACGGCATGGTGGTATAATGTGTCTGTAGAAGGAACAGAATAGAAGGATACTTGAGTTATCATTGAATGGGTTCACTACAGGCAGGTGCACGTTGGCTATTTCTTTATGCCTCCATTATGTTTTGTGTCATTGTCAATTGCATGGTCCTTTGATGAGAACTGATTTTTTTCATTCTTCACATTTGTTTACTTATCTGTATTGTTTGGAAATGTCAGGACTGATATGTCTAGATGCTCATCGAGAAGTGTTGTCCAGTTACCATCAGCAATGATTTTCTGTCCCTGATAATTTTCTCGTCCACTTGAACAGTTCCTTGTAAAAATGTGTGTTCCCCTGTTTGGATAATGTTAATGAGGAATAACTGAGTATTTATATATTTGTAATAAAACTATCTATGTTCATATCTATTTATTGTATATATCAGTCGCCTATTCAAAAATATCTATTATCTATCTATATCATTTTGTTTAATCAGGTTACTTTGGGTTTCTTCTATCCATCTATCTCTGTCGCACTATTATCTTGTTTTTCAGGAAAAGATAGCAAAGCTATTTCCCAATATCCCTAAAATAATCAATGAATAAAAATGTTTTGTTATCAGATCAGCTGCTTCGGCTAGGACTTCAATCGTAAGCTGGGGTTAGTTTTCAGCAGTCACCGGAGCCCACAGTTTTGAGGCAGGAGACCGAGACGGTCTCCTCAAAATACCCGGCTTCTTGCTGCTGCTAATCATTTAGCCGGGCCAAGAGGTAGGGGTATCCTCCAACTCTTGGGCATCAAGACTTGCTCTCTGGTTTCTGTACTTCACTGGTCGCCAAGTCACTGTCCTCAACTAATTCAAAATTACGTCCGACACTCAAGACTAACAAGTCAATTTTGCAACTCCCAAGATCTTTACTGCGGAAGTTGCACTTTTTTTTTGTCTTGGATAAGGCAAACAATGCTATTTTTTTTAAAAAGACCCTGTAGATCTTATCTCCTAATTCCCTCTTTCAAATTTTCAATTTTAAACTCTTTTGTCACTATCTAGATTTTATTGCCTCCGACACTCCTGCAAACACCATCAGCCCTTGTGACCCGTCAAGACATAAACAAACACACGTGTATATTGTATAATATATATATATATATACACGAACGGTATATATATATATAATATATATAGTATAATAACACACATGTACACATATAATACGATTATCTCTATTCTTTTTCTGCACATACACAATCACATTGTCGCATGGGTTTTGGATTTCTTAAAATCAACCATTTTACACACATGAATGTGCCATTCCAATCATTGGCCACGAAACTAAACAAAACAACTCCTTATGGAAGCCTTCAATACATGCATAGATATACCTAATAGGTATCAGTCATGCATAGTAACTTGCAAATGACTGCTAGCACTTGGAAGAATCATGTCAAGTCAATGTACTCATTATTCAGACGTCATAAGGACTACATATTTTTTGGTCTGTCTAATTCTTTTTTTGTTATCAGTTTCAAAGAAGTTCTAAAGATTTGTTATTTTCTTCTTTTAATTCTCTCTCTCTCTCCTCTCTGCTCTCCTCTGCCTCTCTTCTCTCTTTGAGCCATATTGTAGACAGCCGGTAACTGAGCCGTGAATTTAGGAACACTGCATTGAAATGAATCACAAGATGCAACTTTGTAGGGAGCAGCGCCGTTCGGTAGGCACGCTCTTGCCCGGAGTACGTGATAATCTTGGAAAAGCTAAAAGAGGGGTGATTTTTATAGAAAACTGAGGATTACTTGGGAGAAAAGGGCATTGCTATTATGCTAACTATAGTTCCCCCCCCAGCACAGGGCCAAAATAATTGAGGAGTCCAGTTTCAAGTAGACTTAGTGAATATTTGCAAATGTTTTTCGTAGTTGGTTTGCTAATTATTTCTCCTTAACAGACTCGGTAAAGTAAACATATATGTAATAATTAACATATACAATATTATACCCGCTGTGGTTTGGGTGTTATCAGAAACACTGCACTGCACTCTGTAGAGTGGGGTAAAATCCCAATGGGCCGCTTGTTTGCTATGGCATGCGAACTTGTGAATGCATTATAGGATGCGAACCAGTTGCGCTGACAGATCTCCAACATCAACACTCCACTTAGACCTATTAACTGTAGCTAGAACGGGAAGGCGGCGGAGAGAGCCCCTTCCATCAATTTGGCTAGGCCATGTTCAAGCCTAGACAAACCTAATAGTTTTGGCCGCAACGCCTTTGTGCCTTATGGACCAGCCTTTTTTATTCTATGGGTGCTAGAACACGTGGCGAGGGCTTCATCCGGGTGACGTTAAACTCTATCTGAGTGGAGGTTCCCAGTGTTCTAAAGAGGTCTTGGGAATGTGGAGCACCCTTCATCACATTGTCCCTGGTCCACTAGTACCTGTTAGGGTCCATCTATGGGTTATAATAAAAAAAACATGAGGTTTTTATAAAACAATATTGAGTACATAAATAATGAATTTTATTTCAAAATTAGTTCTGGCATTTAAATGACCCACTGCAGTTGATATGCTGTAAAAAAAAAAAAATTAATAAATACATTTTGGATTAAAAATATAGACAGCTGTTATTTTTTGTATTAATACATTGGATAACGTTTTTTAATGAGCTTGGGAAAATATGACAAACTTAAATATTTAGTAGGGGTCTATGTCCATTGCTCAGTTATTTTGTCTTACAATGTCTGGTCCATTCTTTAACAATTTGGATTGAACAAAGACTATAGAAATCTTTGCATATTGTTTATTGCACAATTTACTTTTTCAAGATAATTGTCTTTTGCCAATTAAGCAAAGGACTAATACAAATTAGGTATCAATCAAGGAACCAGAAATTCTAAGAAATTTTCCTATTTTGGTATTAGAGATTTTTTCATTTTAGAAATTATGACTTTTTGCTACAACAGGAACAGAAAACACTACATCAAGGAAAAATAATATCTTCCATTGTTGTCAAGTCCATAACATAAAATTTAGGAAAAAAAAAGTGATTATTTTCAGTGGTAGTATATATATATATAATATAATGTTGTTTGCTTATCATAATTNAAAGAAGAAGGAGATGGGTAGGTAATATTTACAATATTCAAAGCCTGTGTATTGGCGGGGGTGAGTGACCACTTAAGAATAATTTTATACCAAATACGTGAGCGATCAATCAAGCAATACAAATAAACTGGCATATAACAATAATCACACAATAATAAGAGTTTACAGATACAACATACAGAATGCATTTTGCTTTCAACTCATAATTAACCGCATGGTCTGTCAAAAAAAACAAATGTTCTTTTCCACAAAAAGATTATGAGTCTGTTAAAAAGTCCTTTTCCCTGAATTTCAGAGTCAATCAAAAGTTCCCATCAAAACAACAAATAATTCAATCTCTTTCTTTGCTGCTTTTTTATTCACTCTTTTGTCATCCGTATTTTCGTCTTTCTTTCTGTGACAGACTGGGATTCTGGTTGTCAGTAAATCTTCTATCATCCATCCTATAATCAAATAAGTAGTTTTTCTCACGAGGGCGAAGAATTAAACGTGTCGTATCGCTGGTCTGGTTCGCTGAAAAGTGTCCTTTTCTTTGAATTCTTGCGCGAAACAAACAAATAGGCGCCAGGGGGGTGGTAGGTGTACCCGGTCATTGCCAAAATGGTGATGGCTCAGTGTCGCCTGCACCTCTTGTGATCGCGAAGCCACCTCAAAGAAAGGGGGGGTGGCAATAAACTTTTCTTCAGTTCATACAGGTAGTATTAGGGAGATGTCAACATTCCTTTGCACAGAAGGGAATTATAAGAGAGAACCGGACAGACTCTTAAACTTTCTCGTTTGCTCACCCCACTCACTTCAAAGTCTATTCTACCAAACCGAATTGACCTATGATTTTACATTATGTATACTAAGTTGGGATGTACTAATAGGGTGTCACATCTCCCTACCAAAAAAAGAATGAAAAAAGGGTCGCTTAGATTCTTTTTCATTAGAATAGGGGGTGGAGTTCTGAGCTCCCCCGTTTTTCCTTTTAAGTCTCGCTAAAATGAAAGGGATATCGGCACATAGATATTTTAAATGGGATTATGGTCTCTGGTGGGCTCGTAATCTTCCTTCCTATACAGATGCAACTCGACATTGTGTCCATTAAACACGTGAGACAACGCATCAGCACAGACATTGTCCACGCCTCGAATATGTTGTATGTTCCAGTCATATTTTGTAAAATCAGACTCAATTAGCGGTCGTCTATTCTTATCCTTCATGCCGTGTAAGAAATGTGAGGGGATTATGATCGGTGTATACCAAAAAGTAGGTTGAGCGAAGATGAATACATATACAGCGAACTGCTGTAACTCAAAACTAAGGCTTAGCGTTTTCTAAGCAATGAATATTCTTCTGGTGAGTGTTGAATCTTCGCGAGAAATAACGCACTGGGGGTGCTCATGCCATCATCACTTGTCTGGAGTAACACCAACACAATCGCTGCATCAACAGCTAAACGGAAGGGTCGGGTGAAACACAGGTTGCTTTCAAGGACAGGGTTTACTACAGCAGCAGGAGGGGGTCCATACAAAACTGGATTTCTTGGCCAATTCAATTGAGTGAGTGGGCCAGCTATGTCGCGAAAAATTGTGGCAAAACTTTCTGTAATACCCGCATAACCTAGAAATCATCGCAAGCCTTAGCGTGTTAGTTGGGGACAGAACGTGTAGGATTCCCTGGATCTTGGCCTTGGGTCAGAGATATACTTCCACATCCTGTGTCCCCAGTAATTTAATCTCTGTCTTCCCAAATTCACTCTTATCCATTGTGGATGGTGAGGTTTGCCTGTTCGAGTCTATTAATGTATCTCTTAGCAATTTCATGTGTTCCGTCTAATTGTCATTGTAGATAACTATGTCATCTACATAAGCGGTGACGTGGGGCAGTCAGTTCAAAGCAATAGTTCATTATTCGTTGAAAGGTCACTTGGGGATTTTTCATACCAAAGGGGCATGACACGGTATTGATACAGGCCGTGGTGGGGTAAGGCCGATATTTCCTTTGCTCTTGCCGTCAGGATACACACCAAGTATCCTTTCAAAAGGTCCAACTTAGTGATATATTTAGCCTTCCCGAATACTATCGATACAATCATCCACTCTGGGGATAGGTTTTTCGTGACTGCATTAACCTTAACAGTAATCCATACAGAATCGGTGTACATTCCGTCAGCTCTGCACACTAAAGCAACACACAGCGACAACCAACATGCCCTGGCATTATTTGCGGTCTTGTGGGTGTTGACCGCGATATGGGTGTTGTTTTACTGGAGTGACGTTCTCAAATTCCACATCATGATGGATGAGTTTCGTTTGCCTGGGAACATCTGGGAATAAGCTGCGAAAAATTATTTATGAGATAGGTTATATCATCCTTTTCCTTGGGGTCCAAATGTTCAATCTTGGGTGTGAAGATTGGCTAAGATTTCCGAATTCCTGCAATTTCTGGGGTGGTCGCTCTTGTCTTCCTACAACTTCACCGTAATATTCCCATGGGTACTCAAGATATGGGCCCAAGTGGTGATCAAGACGAGAATTCTCTTCTCTCTCTCGTGATAGGGGTTTGATCATGTTGACATGACACATTTGGGTCGCTTTTCTCGCTTTTTCTTCTACGGTCAGGGGTGTTTTAATTATGTAGTTGAGGTCCCTCCGACTTTTCGAAGGAATTTTATATTGGACCGTGAAATCGGGCCTTAAGGGGTGACTGGATAAGGGTAAATAATACTAGACTTGATCTATTTCGGTAAGCTTCTACGGACCGCATTTCGATCATAGCGTTGTTTCATCCGGGCTCTGGCTTACCCGGAGATTTTCTCTCGCCACTTTACTGGTTTCATATAAACGTTGTTCTAAATCGAGTCATGTACTCGGATAGGGACTCCTTCGTTGGACTGTCCTGCATCATTTCTCTTGCAACATAGACAAAGGTCTCTTACGGAATGTCCGAAGATATCTCGAAAGGGTGAATCCTAAAGATTCTTGTGGGGCATCTCGAGCTGCAAATATCAGGAAAGGGATGCCTTCATCCAGTCTTTTTGGTGGTCAAGGCAAAAGGTCATTCCATCTCTGTATTCCATCTAATCAAAATATGTCTCCATCTGCCTGAAGAATTCCACATAGGTTTGTCTTTTATCTTTCTTGCAACTCCAAAATCTTTTGCCTATAAGCTTCAGGCACCATTTCCTAACTCCGCAAATAGCTGCTTTCATGGTATCGTAATTCGCGCAATCTTCGATTTGACAGCGAAGCATATACTTCTGTGCTTTTCCCTGAACGCCGTCTGTAAGCAGTGTAGTCCAGCTTTCTGGTGGCCATATCAGGTTGGAAGCGATTTTCTCAAAGTGTTGAAAATATTTTCGATGTCCATTCTCATTAAATGCTGGTACGAGTTTAACCTGTTGAACGAGATCGAACTCGTCTTGTCTTTCTTCCTCTCCAAGGTCTTCTAATTTCACTTTCCTTTGACCGTGACTCCTTGGATAGTCTAATCTTTTCTAATTCTATTTCTTTTTCAGCCTCAATCCTGGCTTTTTCCAACTCAATCTGCGCCGTGAGATAATCTAGGTGAATCCATCCCCAAGTCGTCTAATAAACATTCTTCAAAAACATCATTGTCCACCATGTGTTCCGATATCATCCTGACTAAGTTTTTCCTCATCGCTCTCTTGACTTCTAATTCCAACTTCAAGCCAATCTCTAAAAATACTATCCTTCCTCAGTCTGACAAGCCCTTCATAACGTGGGAGATTCTAAAAATGTGTCCACCACCGACATTCTAATCATGTGCTTCCCGCCAATTCAGTGTTGTGTTTTCGTCCTTCTATGGAGCGTTATAGAGAGTATAAAAATGAATGAAAATATCCCGGACGAACCCCCAATTCTTGTTACGCCCACACACTCATTGGGATTGACCAGCAGGTGCCGCATAAACAAGCCAATAATAAAAAATAAAAAAATGTGCGAGATATTCTTCAACCCGAATCGACCAAACAATTTACATATGTATACTAGTTGATGTACTAATAGGGTGTCACAATATATATATATACTTTAAATGGGTATGAGTGTACCTTTGTGGGTGATATTGTGTGGTACTGCTATAATATGTATTACTACTAAAAGTATTCCTTTCAAAAGACGGTTATATCTTAAATGAGGAACAGGATCACTCTTAGTCAATTAAACATCTTTCTCCCCTAAAGCATTCTAAGTGGTGTGGGGGGGGGTAATTAGATGTCATATTAATTTAGAAAAAGTTAAAGAAATTAGGAGATACGTAGGAACTAATTTATGAATCTAAATTTCTGAGATGAGGAATTACATTTTCTGACTATTGTCTTTGGCTGCTATATTTACAACATTTCATTTGAACTTTCTTCAGATATCTTTTGTTATAGTCAGTGAATCTTTGAAACAGAAACTCTTTATTCAATCCATGGAAGTAAGATGGTTTTTAACTATGTGGATTATTACCAATCTGTCATGTAACATAAGATCTTGTAGTATTTCTTTAAAAAGAGGCTATTTTGTTGCAACCATAACTGGTAAAGTAGACGAGAATCACAGGTTGGAACACATTGTCTGTTAAGGATTCTAATGTATGTATTTACCCAACCATCTGCCACAGGTAGGATGTGACACAAAGGTCAACTGGTTTTCCTTCTCCCAGACTGATTGTATGAAGGCTAAAGAGCCCATTCTGCCTTAAGTATTTACCAATTGTTGGGGAGAAGAGGATATGGAATCATACCTTTCCCAAGTGCATTAGCATGATGTAAAACAGTCTCATCCAGGAATTGAATCAGGTCACTGTGTTCATTTCCTAGACAACAACTCTTACACCATGTGTCTCCACAAGGATTCAAATGTATACTGATTTTAAACAGCCTCTTATCTATCACGTGGCACAATACCATGAAGCTAGGAGGTCCAGAGAAAGCATCAGCAACAAAGCACCGGCAACATCAACATCTTCAGGGACAGCCTTCACAAGCGACATCTGTGGTCGAGAATGTTTTTCTAACATTGGGCTTTACAGTCACAGGAGGTGCCATAACTTCAGGGGCACAAAAACTATATTATAGTCTTCGAGATTGAAATGCAATAATAATAATAATAATAATAATTTAATATTGGATATGACACTAAACTGCATCCTGTAGTAAAACTCCTATTCTGGAACTCTGAAGAGTGTAGAGTCATCCCTTCATTGCCAATATCCACATTACTCATTGTCTTAAGTAACCTGGAGTGGAAGTATCTGTTTAAATGATTTTGAACAACATTAATACATTGGCTCTTAAATATTTCACCTTAGAATACACTAACTGTTAAATCAATCAATAAACTTTAAAATATTGATATTGCAAATAACTATGAAGTTGTATTATTTGTATTATTCGGACTATTGTCCTCATCTTCATTGTTATTTGAACAATGTTTGGGTCGATATGCCCTCCGGCCTTCTTCAAGTATTTCTTCTCGGACTCGGGAACCTTCTTTGCCGTAATCAGGGCCATCACGGAACTTTGAACCTAACCCTTTATTCAGTCCACGGGGGTATCCAGTTCTCATTCCACTAACCATAGCTGGGGTACAGATGTTAAGTGTGTTAATTATTATTCTATGTTACTGCTGCCCCTGACCAGGATTGAACCTGCAGTCTAAAGATAACTGTCACTTAGAACTGTCTTAAACTAACTCCTTTATCCACTAGGGCTATGTGGTCAAAACCGTTGTACAAATAACAATAAAAGATGAGGACAATAGTCCGAATAATACAAATAATACTAATTATCAAGCTTCATCTCAAAAATTCAGAGGAAAACTATGAAATGTCTACCCATTTGAAATGATTGCGAAAATTCCTTTTTGTCTCATAATTGTTAAAGTAATTTCAACATAAAATAATCCAAGAAGGATTGACATGACAACCAACCTATTACAAATTATTAGATAGGAATACTAGAAAACTGTACAAATTAATTTGATTGATTGAATGATTATAATGGCATGTCAACTTGTCTAGAGTTATTTTATGCCTAGAGTTTAGGGAATTGTACAAATAATTTTCAAACAGATTTATTTTACCCATAAATGGGACCCTAACAGATACTACCACTCCGGGTCAGAGTGGACCTGGAAGTAGTGTCAATGAATGGTTAATCCCCACTCTCAGAGTTCCAGAACTGAAGCCTCACCATCAGATGTACAAATTATTTGTATCAAGAACAGTTATTTGAAGCTACAATTGTATGCAAATGATTATTATTACAATTATTTTACTCCTTGCAAGCAAGTTTTTTCACACCAGCTCTAACTGGTGGTTTTTTTCACTGAAGTTTGACAGACAACAATTCTTTGGTGACCATTCCAAGAACACCAACTATAATTGTTATCACCATAATGTTCCCACAGCTTTTTCAGCTCTCTAGCAAGGTCCAATCATTTGTCTATCTTTTCATTTTCTTTTATTTTCACTCTATGATCCACTGGATGATAAGTTCTTTTCTACTTGTTAATTAATACTTGGTCCGGTCTTCTAGCTGGGATTGGGTAATTTGTTTGTATCTCAAAGTTCCAGAGAATTTTATGCATCTCCTTTTCTAAGAGAGATTCTGGTTTGGGCATATACCATTTATCAGTATAGTCCACTTTTAATCTCTTGCACTATTCCTAGTAGATTACTTTTTCTATTTAGTTGTTCCTAGTTTTGTAGTCTTTTTGGTGATACTTTGCTGTATTCTCTTATATGATTAACCATTTCATCTCTATTACCACATAATCTAAACTTCTGCATATAAGCAATTTTTACTTTGACATAATTGGTTCTTATGGCGTTATTTTGTGCTTCTATTAAAAAAGATTCAGTTTCTCTCTTCAGGTTTCCTCTTCTAAGCCATATCCATTTTGTGTGCTATTTCCTTAGTTTGTTGCCTGAAGGATCCATACAGTTGTTTTTCTTCCCGTTGTTAGTTTTCAGCACCCCATTATAAATATTTATTATGTAACAGAATTAGTTGTATTGAATAGCAATATTGCTCAGGATATGAATTCTAGTCAGCTTAACAAAGATTCCCTGGTTAAATCCTATTAAACAAACAAAAATTCCAGCAATGAAATTGTACTTGCACATTATTTGAAATGAAGTTAGCTGTTACTAAAAACAGTTTTTATGGTATTTTTGAGTTAAAACATGCAGTTGCATTGAAAATACCAATCTTGGCAATTTTGATTTTTACTACAGTAGAGAAAATGGTGGCTTCCGGCATCTTTCTATGAAATAAGCAAGGGAAACCACTCTCATTGCCTAATGTTTATCTATTTTATTTATTTATTTATTTTTCAATTCATATTGTGACTATAGTTCTGTTACAGACGGACAAACACACATTCTCCATAATAATAAAGATATATATATATTTATTATTTCATTTTCACAACAGGTATGTCAGTGCTCTTCCAATATGTGATCTACTGAAGGTTTGTGATCTACTATTGATCTACTATTTATGGCATGTGATCTACTAGGAAAAAAAGAAGTTAGAATTAGGGTTAGTTTAATAGGAAAATAATGGGCAGTTAATGGGTAGATTAATTAAAAGATAAAATTCATTGATAATAAAAATGAATTAATAAATAAATAAATAAAATAAAATAAATAAAAATTAGGCAATGAAAATACTATAAAAATTGTTTTTAGTAACAGCTAACTTCATTTCAAATAATGCGCAAGTAAAATTTCATCACTGGAATTTTTGTTTATTTAATAAGATTTTACCAATTCCCTCTTCCAGACAACTGGTTTGTAAACCTGCAATCTGTTTCCAAAATAGGCATCTGAAAGTAAGAAGAATTTTCGGACCATATTACCTTTTTGATCTCAATTAAGAAAGGACATGTTTTTCATTTAAATTGACAATATCCGGTTGTTTTAACAGACGATTTTTAGATTTTTTTTTAAATTATAAAACTAACCCCTAACCCTAACAAACAACCAGATATTGACGGTATAAATGAAAAACATGTCCTTTCTTAATCGATATGAAAAAGAGGTGCCTAAAAGTAATATGGTCTGAATTTTCTTTTCTCTTACTTTCAACAAGTTGGAAAACTTTTTGCTCATTTTGTTTTTGAATTGGAGCCAAGAACACCACCATTATCCACCAATAAATCAACAATGTGGTATCACCATTTAAACCATGATGGCAAGTGGTATGATCAAAATGATAAGAAGAGAACAAAGGACTAAAATTCCTCCTTTTGTAAGCAGTTAAAAACTGCAGTTGAAGCAGAGAGACCCCGGAAAAAGCCAAATAACCCAGCCAAGAGATTTTGGAAAACCTTAAAACACTTACAAGAGGCCTACGATCCTGGAACATTGAAAAGCTATTTAAAAGTGCCATCCATTTCCAAAGAATTTTGTATCCATACAGGGATAAGACAGAATACAAACACGAATAATGGTTAGTGAGAAACCTTGTATATTGGAAAATAAATCACATCATAATATTAATATTTGATTAATAATTCAAACAAATAAATATGGGGAAGTGGTTTACAATTAGTATTCAATAGTTATCTTAAGTAATTATAATGATCAGGGTGAGTACAAACAAAGACACAAAGCTATTGTTTATTAAGTTGCAAATTGGATTGAAAATTGCTTTATTCTTTAAGAGCATTTTAATGCTTTTAATAAAAGTATTGCTAAAATATGCTTTTTTTACTTGGTGTTAAGGTGACATACATGCAAAAATCAAATCAATATAGATTATGTTAAAAAATATAGAGACAGAAGTTATATTTTTCTGTGTTATGACAACACAGATTATTGTCCATAAATAAGTACACACTTAACAATTTTTTTATAAAAAGTTATTATTAAAAGGTTTTTGGTTTTTTTTCAAAACCAAAGATACTGGGATTTTATTATTTCTAGTAGAATATCATACAATCCAAATGGATATCATTATTATCAAACTTCATTGAATCCCTGTAAGTAAAAGCAAAATTGCTTATATATATATATATATATATATATATATATATAAGGGGTGTACTTATATTTGGACTTCTACAGATTCATATTTTTGGTTAGAATTTTCAATGATGCAGTGTTTGGAAATAAATAATACCTAATAATATCCATTTTGATTGTATGTTTCACTAGAAATGATAAAATCTTGGTATCTGGTTTAGAAGAAAATTATTTTTTTTATTAAAAAACTGGTAAGGATGTAACTATAAGCAATACTGTATAAAAATCATAATTCATAATACAGATTCCCAATGTAGATGAAAGATATAATAAAATTAATTAAACATATAATAATATAAATATTAAAACAGGTATCTATAAACTATACAATCAATGTTTTAATAGTATATCTATGGTTAAGGGTATTGAAATGTGAGAGAAAAACCAAGCAAAGGATTTCTTAAAAGCACAGTAAAGGAAAGAGAGGAATAAGAAAACTAAATAAATATGACAACAAAAAGAGATTTCCATTGAAATAATTAGGAAAGAAAGAAAACAGAATTTTTAGACATCATAGGAAATAAAGCTGTTATCACTAAGCTCAGCAGAATTGGGGACACTCAGTGAGAAGTGAACTCACTAAAAATGGCCTGCTAACTTATCACTCTAACCATTTCACTAAGCAAGACATCCAATAGTTTTCCTTTCATAAGCTTTAGCTTAGAACAAGGCCAGAAATATGGGGCACCCACTGAGAATTGAACTCATTAATAATGTTTTATTAATCATTATGGCCTAAAAAAATTAAGTGTATCTTAAATTTAACACAAAGCTGCAAGTCTAGGACACCTAGTGAGGATCAAACTCATTACTTAGTGTAATTGGTTTTCAAGTCTTAGCTTGTTATCCATAAGTGTTTTGTTTTTTTTAATCTAAACATAACTTAGATTTGGCACAAGGCCAGGAGTAGGGAGCACCTAATGAGGATGAAAGTCAATACTCAGTAGTAATTGATCTGCTTAAATAGATTAAATATTACACTATGACAAGGTGGCAGCCTTCTTTTACTACTAAGCTTATTCTTTATTTACTAAGCTTATTCTAGTTTAAAAACAAGGCCAAAAGTATAGGGTACCCAGTAAGAACTGAACTCACTAACAATGGGCTGCTAGCCTGGCTCTTTAACCATCATACCAAATAAGGCACTCATAGTTGTCATTTTAGTTTAGCATTAAGCCAGAAGAGTGGAGTACCCAGGGAGAATCAAATTCACTAACAGTCTGTTAACCAAGCTAGCAAACTATTACAACATGAGGAATGCCCAAAGCAAACAGAATTGTTGAAAGATAATAGACCAAGTACTCAGCCTTTTTCCAGGATTCAGACAGAAATGTAGTTAGGCTTAAAAAGGAATGTCTCTCATTTCTATAAGACAAGAATATTTTTTCATCCTTTGAAAAAAGTTTCTATCTCTCATACTTTGGAAACTACTCTAGCCATTAAAAAAATAAAATTATAAGAAAAATTTGGTTTGGTTTGGTTTATTTGTTTAATAGCATATCAATTCTTTATGGGCTATTTAATCCTGAAATTTGATTAATTTCTAAAGGCTTGATTACAATCATAACTATTTTTCCATCGCATTTTTTTTTTAAATGCAATTTTTGTGTTTATAATCATTTTTATGTATACAGTTATATGGTTTCAAGCATTCATATCTAATACTAAAATTTTTCAAACGGATTTATTTCACCCATAGATGGAACCATAACAGGTACTACCACTGAGTCAAATTGAACCTGAGAATGATGTTAATGAAGGGGTACTCCACACTCCTTAATGTTCTAACTAGAATACTACTTTAGGAGAAGAGGAAGGTCTTACTCCATCTGCTGAGAATGCAGTTAGCATATTTTAAGCCCCATTGACAGAGTGGGAACTGTTTTGATTGGTCTTCTTTATTCAAATTAAATTTTAGGGGTGGGGGTGAGGATTGTGAGGAATTGACCACCCCATCACAGGGTTATAATGTTCATCTTTTGGTATTGAGGATGACCATTAAATTAAGTCAAGTAACTGAATTACACATGTAATTTCTTTATAATGATGAAGGCCAGTCACAATTTTTGGATGAGCTGATCACAGAAGAATTGTGTGCTAGGCATGTGCCACAATTTCTCTGAGTTTTTCCTTCTATAGTTGACCCAACTATTTTACAAAAGCAGGATGCAACACAAGGTCAATTTTTAAGTGGTTTGAATTCATGTTTTTCTTCTCTTGGACTGGTTGCTTTACCAAAGCTAGAGAACTGTCTGCCCTACTATTTACCCATAGTTAGAGAGAAAACCCAAGGGTATTAGCAGGAAGTGAAACAAACATTTTACTCATAGCAGGACAATGAAAAGAAGAGATGGATACATGACTTTCCCAAGGGTATTAGTGCAAAGTGAAATACAAACAGTCTCACCCTGAATTTGAACTTGGCTCTCTGAGTTTATTTTCTTTAACAATAACTATTACACTACCGCACTTCTCCATTACAGTGCCATAAAAAAAACTATATTTTGTTTCTTTCTTGTAGATTTTGTATAAAGTAAAATGTGATTCATTAAAGTTTTAGTAGCAAATCCCATTCAATAGTATTGCAAATTCTTGTCCCTGGCGTCACCGACCACAGACAAGCAGCAGCAGAATGACGCGGCCTGCAATCAAGCAAACTCGGGTATCGTAACTTCAAAAAAAAAATGTTGGTTCATAAAAGTTACACAGTAGTTTAACAAACTAGAAACTGCCTCATACAAAAGAGCCGAACAAGACACAAATTAAACTACACAGTAGTTCAACAAAATAGAAACTTCTAAAACACCTAGTCTGATGAGTTACAAATTCATTTAACCACCCATCCCAAACAAAAAAAAATCTCCCTTTCATGCCTACTGGACAGGATTGAGAGTAGGCTGGAGACAGGAAGAGATAGTCCACTATTGGCACAGGGTAGCTATGGCCACTATGCCACTAACCGCTCACACCTGGTAATTTTAACAATAGTCTTTTCAAAGTGAAACTTGTTGGATATGGGACATTTCTAAATCTTTTAACCTCAGTTCCTGTCATGTATGATCTCTACATTGGTAAACCAGTGCTAAGTGTAGGAGAAAATAAAAGTACCACTGATATACCATATATATAAAGGGCTCAGCTGACATGAACAAATATTTACTGCATCTGTATACACTGCACAGATGATTTTTAAATGCCTCTGTAGTAGTACTACGCTTTTGGATGTCATAGAGTGAGCAATAGCAAATATATTGCTTTTTAAACATTTTAAAGGTATCATCCTCCATGGGGTTATCACAGGTTGGAATACATTGTTAAAGATTCTAATGTATGTATTTACCCAACCCATCTGCCACAGGTAGGATGTGACACAAGGTCAACTGGTTTTCCTTCTCCCAGACTGATTGGCATGCCAAGGCTAAAGAGCCCATTCTGTCTTAAGTATTTACCAATTGTTAGGGAGAAGAGGATATGGATTCCCAAGTGCATTAGCATGAAATGAAATGTAAACAGTCTCATCCAGGAATTGAACTCAGGTCACTGATGTCCATTTCCTAAGACAACAATTCTTACACTATGTGTCCCCACAAGGATTCAAATGTATACTGATTTTAAACAGCCTCTTATCTAAGCCATGCATCCTGGAACTCTGAACAGTGTAGAGTCATCCCTAATATCTCATATCTAGTGTATGTATGTAACTCAGAGCAATATGTAACTACTTTCCAAACATCTTAATACATATATGAACTAAAAAGGATTACTCACTTTCTTATTCCTGTAACTAAAATTTTCATGTACCTTTCCAGTCATGTGCTTCACCATGCTTCTTTAATTTACAAGCCTAGCACTGTAACTGCCACTAAACCAACCAGTTAATTATATCTTATAGTTTTCTTGGAAAGAGTTTATGTCACTGGTCGGGGGACAGGCGACACGGTAAGCGCTCTCATATTCCTTTCAGGATTTTCTATTTCTTTGAAAAGTATTCGCTGTTATCCATTTATTAAATGTTATTTGTTTTTCCTTGTACAGTTTTACGGTGTTTATTAAATAAACTTAATGACATCAGTAAAGAAGCATCATACATCCCTTTCTTCAAAGACCAGTAGGCAGTAAATGTGAAACGTGTTGCCTATCCCCCGACCAGTGACATAAACTCTAAAAGGGCTTGTAAGTGACTTCCCCTTTACCCTTTTCCAGTTAGGGATTCATAGACCACAGAAACTAATGGTCAGCACAAAATGGGATTAATAAAACCCATTAAACTACTCTAAATTGGATACTGTGGTTGTAGTTAATTTTATAAAAAAATATAACTATAAAAAGATAAGATATAATTAACTGGTCAGTTTAGCAGCAGTTACAAGCACTTTGAAATTCCTTTTTAGACTTCCATCTCAGAGCATTGTCACTCTTATGTAAATTGTCAATTTTGTCATAGAATCCCAGTCTTCTCCTGTTTGACAATTGTGCCATTCAGCACTAGAAACATTGGACCATATTACCTTTAGGCACCCCTTTTTGATCTCGATTAAGAAAGGACATGTTTTTCATTTACACCATCAATATCCAGTTGTTTGTTAGGGGTTTGGGTTAGAGGTTAGAGTTAGGGTTAGTTTTATAATTTTTTTTTAAATCTAAAAATCATCTGTTAAAACAACCGGATATTGACAGTGTAAATGAAAAACGTCCTTTCTTAATCGAGATCAAAAAGGGGTGCCTAAAGGTCATATAGTCTGAAACATTTACTTACAGGAATAAGGAAGTGAGTAATCATTTTTTTTAGTTTTTATACTTCTCTGCTTGCAGGCATCTCAACACTTTAATTTTATTGCCAATGTTTGCTTTTTTCTTATTGTTTTATATATACTAGCAAATATATGCACCCTCTGGGTGCAAGTATTCAAGTTTTAATATAATAAAATATCATTAAATTAGAAAGGCTAATGAAACTAAATAAGAATGCAGATAAAAACTTTGGAACAGAGGGGGTATGATTGAAAAAATAGAACAACTTTGAAAGTAACTCTTCCATCATTTTGCATTACTCCCCTCTTTCATTGGTAAATTTTCCTAATTTAACTATTTAGTTAAAATAGGAAGTAAAGAATAAAATTACAGTTATTTTTTCTTGTTAATGGATTTATTTTAAAATTTATACCGGAGATTTTAGATAATATTCATTAAGATAAAACCAAACAATTAGAAATCAGTAATAATAAGCACATATTTATTAAAATCAGTTTTTTAATATCAATATGCAAATTAGCCTTCCCATTAACACTGTAAACTGCTATTTTGTTGTATATATAAATACAATTGTATGTTATTAGTATGTAGATATTACCAACAGTATTAATAATGTAAAACAATTTTATTAATAATTGAGGTTTAAATAAAAATAAAATCATGGAAAATGTGATATCAATAACTAAGAGAATTGTGACTTGAGTAGGAATATAGTTTCGGTTACAGACAGAAAAACACACAATCTCCATTATAATAAGATATATAATCTGACTAGTCAGATTCTTGTCCTGATAGCAAAACTATTAGTAGGTATATCTGATTTATTAGGTTTATTATTTGCTCTACTTAGGTATTGAGTACTTTTTACATTTTAGCTTTAGATAATCCTAGCGGTTTATATAAAGAGATTTTTTTTTCTTTTGGCCAAGTGTTATAGTGTTAATCGATTATTTTCAGTTGGTGCGACTCACTTGGTCTTTTCTTTTTTTCATTTTTTTCTCCAGGTGAAGTTTTACTAACAAACTATTTTCCGGGGATTTTTTCTTACTGCAAGGGTTTACTAATAATAATATATATATAACAATAAGAAAAAGCAAACATTGGCAATAAAATATATATATATATATATATATATATACACACACACACAATGAATAAATGTTGGACAAAATGGGAAAATATAAATTGAAAATGAAAGTTTGGCGGAATATTTTTTCAAAATCATTATCTGATAAAACTCTCCTATGAAATATTACCAATCTCTATAATGTGCATAAATCACTATGAAATAAGCCTTAGGGTTGGATAATGTAACAAATTTATTACTAAACATAATTTGCCTGCACCAAGTGTTGGATTAAGGTATGGGCTTTAAGGGCTACAGGCCAGGTACCTCCATTGGCTAGGGGAATCTCCAGAGATTCACCTTTATAGTAAACAGTAGATTCTTCATTCTCTAATATTGAAATATCACTTTGGGTCTACTCATATTTAATAACAAGTAAATCAACTTGGAAAGAGGAGGTTTTCCTAGAAACATCTTAAAGAAAGACAGATCAATGATGGCACAAGAATGACTAAACAGACATGTTCTCATGGCAATTGAAAAGGATGTTCAAGAAATTACAATTTATGAATGTTTTGAAGAAATTTGATTGATTGATTGATTGATTTTAACAGCATTGTTAACCCATCTAGGGTTATTTAATGCCTAGAGATACTACCATTCTGGATCAGAATGGACCTGGGAGTAATGGCAATAAAAAGGATACACCACACTTCCCAGATCTCTAGAGCTGGATCTTCATTATCAGATACAGTTTAGTGTAATTCCAGGACAACCCCATTTAGGGAGAGGGGATCGTATCCTTCTGCAGGATATTATAATCAGTGTATTCTAAATTTATTTCCAAACCTTATTTTTAGCCTTGTAAAAATAAATTTAATTTTTCTTATTTGGTTTTTTCCTTTTGAAAATATTACAAGGACCTTCACAAGTACTTGTAGCCCAAGAATCTTATACAATCTTAATCCAGAACTGCTTCACCTGCGAAAGGCAAAATAAATTTTATATTGCCAAAGGATTGACAGAGATAATTTAAAACACAATAGAGAAACAATTTTATATAGAGAAAGTAATTAAGAAGAATAGAGAAAAAGAAATAACTTACTCTGGTTTCATTTTTCTGAGCAGCATGGGGTACAATAACAGGAGCCTCCAGTTGTGAAGTGAGTACTTCCCTCGATACCAAGAGAAAAACTGTAGATCTGTTTTTAAAGATGGTTTTGTAGCAAAGAAAACGTTTGGTAGTTTAAGGAATAACAAAAATATATACTTCTCAAATTATTAGTATTTAGATAAAATACTTGAAACAATATAACTGTGTGGCATTATCATTAAATAAGATTAGTTACTTGAAATGATATCCTCATCGTGTCATACTGAGAGCATGGATACCCATGACTCTCTCTCACCAAACTGTCCTAAACATTCCTGTTAGGTCTTCCACACAGCATCCAGAATCCACACAGAGCTGATTGATGTAGGTTTTTGCTGTTTGGCCTACACTAGTATGTCCCATGTGTAGGTGTCTGCAGAAGAATGTGACATGAAGTTTGCGTGTGGAAGCGTATAACTGTAAATCATTTATTTAAGAATAGTTACTTGAAGTTATAATTGCGTATGAGTAGCATAGGGATCTATGCAGTATAGAAAGAAGCTGACTGTAGGTGTGGCGCTCCACCTCAGATGCAAAAGCGATCTCCTTGGTCTAGCACTAGTGAAAAGGGGATAGACTACCTCGCTTTGATTGGCTGATACCGATTTTAGGTCACGCACGACACTACTTTAATTGTTTACAAAATGTTTATTATTAGTTATTTAAACCCATATAAATGTTGCCAAAAAAATACTTTGACATTAAATAACATAACAATGGTTGACATGCTGTAAAACCAATCAACCAACCAATCCACTCAGACATTAATAAAATAGTTAGGCAGACTTTGTGAGCAACAAGTCTAAGAGAAAAACAACTCCAACATCAAAAACTAAGAGTTGAAGATACTATAGCAGTCTGATCTTGTCTTTACCTCATTCTGGCAAGTCTGAGATGACACAGATGTCATTGAATTTTACCCTCTCCTTGGACAACATCCAGTATTGTAAAGAGGGGAGACTTTCTGCATGGGTAACTTCCTCAATTCTGTGTTCACATTCAGATGTAGATATAAGACCAGCATTTTTGACAAAAACCTTTATTCATATAAATTCATAGCATCATTATTCAGTTATAAGGATTTATAACTGAATAATGATGCTATGAATAAAAGATTTTGTCAAAAAAATGCTAGTTTTATATCTACATCTGAATGTGAACACAGAATTGAGGAAAGGTTGACTAATAGTTATTCATAGCATTCAAAATAAATTGTTTTTTAGTGACAACCATTCAACAAGACAAAAATCTAATTTCATGAAAACGTGGAGTAAGATTATAGAAAGCAAGGAAATGTTACTTTGCCTTATAACTGCATCTAGCAGACCTCTTTAATTTTCATTGTGCTCATTAAAGTATACAGATACGGAATTAATTAGTTAAAATTGGCTGAGCTGACATTCCAAAGTTATGTGGAAATAATAAATAAAACATGTTTTTTATGCAAATCCACTATTATTGTATTCAGATATACCTTGGTTCAATCAAACATTTTCATGACATTTCACAAATAGTCACTAAACTCAACATTACAATGGAATAGTTTCATTTCAAATTTTGGCCACCAGAACCAGAATTACTGAATAACAAATTGAGGAAATTTACCTTCTATCAATTTGCTTGTTGTTGAAATTGAAGTTTTACTTTTGTTCTAAATTTAGAAATATGCCCAGAAATCAGTTCTGAAAATCTATTGACCATAAAAATATAATGTGCATATAATGTCATATGAAATGTGGAGAATTCTAGAAAGTATCCAACTATTAAAAACAATTTAACTTAGTTCCCATGTCTCAAGTTCACAGGAACAGATCTAAGTATATTCTGTTCTTGTGCAGTAGTGTTGATGAGTATAGGGCTTCAACCATCACATCTGTGCTAGTGCTGTGGTTTCAGTAGGAAATAGATTTTTCCTTTTCCTAGGTTAAAGAACCCAGTCAACTCTACATTTACACAAGGTTAGGGGAAGAAGAGAAGCTTCCATGCCTTTCCGAAGGACATTAGCATGAAGTGAAATGTGAACCACTCATCCAGGAGGACAAGTCTGTTTCCTACGATAACTATCAACGTCACATTCCAGGTGAGATGAATGGTTTAACAAAAAAATAAAAAAAGAGAAGAGTGAGAGAGAAATTTAATGAATAATTAAGATTCTTCAAAAATGAAGATATCTTTTTTTGGCCGTGTCTTCCACTCCATCAAATCATCTTTGTCAGCAAGTTCTTCATACTAAAAAGATAAATATATATAACAGAAGTGATTAGATTTCAATTGGGATTTTTTTTTAAATAGAATAAATATATCTTCTTTGTTTTTTTACCATAGTCTACTGAACAGATGTTAGTGAAATATGAAATAAAGTCCAATGTATATATTTTAAAATTCTGACTGGGATTAATACTTTTGATAAAAATGAAAAAACTCTAAGGAACAAAACTTAATACATTAATTCATTTATATAAGATCTGAATCACAACACAACAACTTTATCTAATACAACATTAATTAATGCTGTCCTTTAATTTTCTTATTAATTAAATAAATGAATTAATGTATTAAGTAGACTATGGTAAAAAAAATTATGCCAAATGGATATTATTAGGTATATAAAATAAAATTGCAAAACCTCTTGCATCAAATTATACCATCATTGGAGTGCTATTTTTTTATATTTTTGATTAACAGAGTTTTAATGCTTTAGAGTTTAGGAATAATAATAGCTATATTATATTTACAATTGTATAATGTTTCACTAGAATATATAAATTCCTGATATCTTTGATTTAGAAAAATAAACTTTTTATTAAAAAAATTGTTTATTATCTATAGGTGATACTGTAATACTTAATAATGTTTTGAGTGCTTGATATTCTACTGAATAATAAAATCTGATATCTTTGATTTAGAAGAAAATTAGTACAAATATTGGTTCTGTTCTTTATATTTGATACAGTTCATGAAACAAACCAATCTACTTTCAAATGAACAATTCAATTTCATTTTTATTTTCTACTTTGAAAGGTACAATTTTTAGCAATCAAGTGGACCCTTTTCTTAGCCACATATACCAACATGAACTCATTCATCTGTTTTGTATTTTTATGCTACAAAACTTCAGCTGCCCCTTGCATAGCATGTGTATATAACATTATTAAGGAGTATACTTATTTTTGGACTGCTACATATATTTTTGGCTACAGATTTTCAAATGTTGTAGAGTTTGGTAATAAATAATACTTAACAAATCTACCTGAGCAGATTTTTTGAAAACTTCAGGCTGAATTGGTGGTAGGTATATAATAAAGATTATTAGTACCCATTGACTCATTACTGTACTTACCTGTAATTTCATAAGTCTGCTTGTATAGCCTTTGAAGATATGTAGTTAAATCTTACTCATTGTATCAACATACTCATCTCGGATTTCTTTGCTACTTGCCGTTCATGGCTCATTAAAAATCCATGAAAACCTGGAAGAAAAAGAAATTATTAAATTTCCACCTTTGAATACAGAAAGAATTAAAGTAAAAACATTTAACTTGTAAATATTGTTTATTTCTTATTTTCAGAAATTAGTTTGGTAAATTCTACCTTTGATTTCTCCCTCTCTTCTACTAAGAAAGGGAGATAGTCAATTTTTAGATTTTGCAAAAAGCAAAAGAAGAAAAAAATGAAAGTAGAAAAGAAAAAAAAAAGAAAAAAAATGAAATAGAAAAAAAGTAAAAAAAGTCACATATCCTGACTTAGCATAGTATTCTGTGGTACTTGGTAATTGGTCATCGGTTTCCTGAAGGATAATTTTTTTGCAAAAGGAATTCACGGATCTTGCTTAATGCTGAAATACAAGAAATAACATGGCATCATTTACAGAATTCAAAATACAAATTTAATATGTTTTGATTATATAAGTTCTACAAGAAGTAATAATCCTAGTCTTCTTGATTTAGAAGAAAATTAACATTCTATGAAAAAAGGTTGGTATGTATGTACTCATTTATGGATAATACTAAATAAGTTAGGATATCATAGACACAGTGTCAACTGCATTTGGCAACTGTCTGCTTTTTTTGCCTATGTGATCATCAAACCAAATGTGTATAGATTTATGAGTATTAAGAACAGTTACTTGAAGCTATATTTTTTTACAGGATTATTATCACTAGTTATTTGGCCTGATGGTTGCATAGGCAAGAAACTGACAATTACCAGCCTGTTGATCTGTGTCCATACTATCCTAACTTAGGCAACATATGCTCTATCATTAATATTGAGCACTCTTTATTTATGAATATAGCAAACAACATTATATATAATTATATATATATACACTGAAAAAACTTAATCACTTTTTTTTTCCTAATTTTATGTCTGGCTTGGACACACATAGGAAGATATTATTTTCCTTGATTAGGTGTTTCAATGTTCCCTTAGTTGTAGCAAAAAGTCATAATTTCTAAATGAAAAATCTCTGAATAACCAAAAAATAGGAAAATTTCTTAGAATTTTCTGTTTCCTTGATTTGATATCCTAATTTGTGATTAGTCCTTTGCTAATGGCAAAAGACAATTTATCTTGAAAAGGTCAATTGTAGCAATACAATATTGCAAAGAAATTATCTTATAGTCTTTGTCAATCAATTGTTGAAGCATGACCAGACATTGTAAGGAAAATAACTGATGCTAATGGATAGACCCTACTATAGTTGTCATAATTTTCCAACTCATTATAAACTTTATCAATTGTCTTAATAAAAAAAATAATCAGCTGTCTATATTTTTTATCCAAAAATGTATTAATTATTTAATTTTTTTTTTTTCAGCATATCAACTGCAGTGGGTCATTTTGCCAACATAAATTTTGAAATAAAATTCATTTTTAATGGATACTCAAATTTTTTTTTAAAACTCATGTTTTTTTTTTATTTAACCCATAGATGGGACCCTAAACAGGTACTAGTGGACCAGGGAGCAATTGGTGATGAAGGGGTGCTCCACATTCCCAAGACCTCTAGAACTGGAACCTCACCATCAGATAGATTTAACGTCATACCAGGACATGATGACCCTCAGCCACAACCTTCTAGCACCCATATGATAAAAAGGGCATGGGGTTGCCATAAGGGCAAAAGGGTTGGGGCAACAATATAAGTGCTAGGGCTTGACATGGCCAGCCAATTGATTGGAAGGGGCTCTCCCGACCGCCCGTCTAGCCTAAGTAAAGGTCTAAGTGGAGTGTTGCAATGTCAGGACTGCTCAGCCACCTGGGTTCCATCCTTAGCATCCAAGTCGCAATCCATAGCCAACAAGCGGCCCATTGGGGGAGTGTTACCCTCCTGCAGAGGTGCAGTCAGTGTATTCTAACACCCCAGCCAACAGGGCGTATATATATGTATATGTTAATTATTACATATAATGTTAACATTTACAGAGGTCTTGTTAAGGAGAAATAATTAGCAAACAACTACTGAAAACCATTTGCAAATATAATAAGTCCTACTTGTAACTGGATCCTCAATTATTGTGGCCCTGTGCGAGACTATGCATAAATTTAGCAATTACCCTTTTCTCTCCCAAGTAATCCTCAGTTTTCTATTAAAAAACTCACCTTGCTCTTTAGCTTTTCCAAGATATCACGTACATCCTGGCAGAGCGTGCCCTCCTTGAACGACTGCTCCTTTACAAAGTTGATCTTGTGATTCAGTTTCATGCAGTT
Organism: Doryteuthis pealeii; assembly: GCA_023376005.1. NCBI lineage: Eukaryota > Metazoa > Mollusca > Cephalopoda > Myopsida > Loliginidae > Doryteuthis > Doryteuthis pealeii. The sequence goes on from CM042177.1 coordinate 13,130,550, forward strand.
GTTCCATAATTCACGCTCAGTTACCGCGGCTTCACAATATGGCTAACAAAGAGAGAGAGAGGGAGAGAGAGAGAGAGAGAGAGAGAGAGAATTAAAAAACAAGAAAATAACAAAGTCTTTAAATTACTTTGTAAACTGAAATACAAAAAAAATTAGAGACAGCTACCAAAGAATATGTAGCTCCCTACTTAGGTCTGAATATGGAGCTACATGAATGTGACATGATTTTTACCAGTGCTAGAGTCATTGCATGGTTACCATGCATAGATATAGCCTATTAGGTATATCTATGCAGGTACATTCGAAGGCTGTCCATAAAGGAGTTGTTTTTGTTAGGTGTTTGTGCACAATGTATTTGATGCCACTTGCATGTGTTGTAAATGTGTGGTGTGATTTTGAATCCCAAAACCCAGAATGCGGACAGTGTATATGTGTATGGGCAGCAAAGAACATTAGAGATAATGGATTTATGTGTTAACATGGTATATATATATATAAATATATATATATTATATACACGTGTTGTGTATATTATTATCTTATATATAATACACGTGTGTGTGTGTATGGTCTGAACGGGGTCACAAGGGCTTGGATGGGTGTGCTTGGCCAAGAGTGGTCGGGAGCAATAAATCTAGATAGGTGACAAGAGTTTAAAATTGAACAATTTGAAAGGGAATTAGGTAGAATAAGACTACCAGAGGGTCATTTTTAAAAAAAATAAGCAATTGTGTGGCTTCATCCAGAACAAAGAAAAATTCAAACCTACTCTCAGCATGATAAGATCTTGGGATTGCGAAATGTGCTTTGTAGTTTGAGTAGTCGGACAGTTAAGATTTTGTTTAGTTGAGGACAGTTGACTTTGGGAGCCAAGTTGAAAGTCAGAACCAGAGAGCAAGTCTTGATTTGCCCAGAGTTGGAGGATACCACCCTAACCCTCTGGCCGCGGCTAATATGATAGCAGCACAAGAAGCCAGGGTAATTTAATGAGGAAGACCGTCTCGGTCTCCCTGCCTCAAAACTTGCTAGCGTGACTGCTGAAAAACTACCCCAGCTACGATTGAATCCATAGCCGAAGCAGTGTTGATAAAAACATTGGTTTTTATTTCACTTGTATTATTTTAAGGCATATTGGAAAATGTTTGTATCTTTTTGAAACACAGAAATAAATAGGTAGGACAGAGATAGATGGATAGATAGAAACAAAGTAACATAATAAGAACAAATTGATAATAGATAATAGATAGATACTTTTTGAATAGACTGGAATATCGATAAATTGATATGAACATAGATAGTTTTTTTATTAAAATATATAAATACTCCGGTCTTCCTCAAAATTAACCAAAAAAGCCAGGGGAAAACAATTTATACAGAACCTGTTCAAGCTGGGCGAGAAGAATTTATCAGGGACAGAATCATTGCTGAAGGTACTGGACAACACTCTCTCCGAAGAGAATCCTAGCATAATCAGTCCTGACACTATCCAAACAATACAAGAAGTAGACAGCTGAGAATGACAAAATCAAGTTTCTCTTCAAGGAGACCATGCAATTGAACAATGAAACAAAACATAATGGAGGCCCACTAGGAATAGCCAAGTGCACGTGCCTGCATAGTGAACCCATTCACTGATACCTAGTACCAATTCTATTCTGTTAACTTCTACAAGAAACAATGGATACGCACCATGCCGTACTGGGTAATGATTGAACCAGTGCCAGTGGCAATTCCTGGTGTTCAAGGATGGTAGTTTGCACCAAAAAGACATTCTCCACGATGCACAGGCACTTGCTACTATTAAAAACTTCTTGGTCTTTCTGTCATGGTTTTCTAGTCTCTTGACTAAACCTTAAACTCACATATATCATATATAATCCCTTTCTTTAAAATACCACCACCATGTATAGGCACAATGTGTACACCACAATCACTAACATTCTGATTTTGTATTTTGAATAATATTTGTTTACATAGGTGACTTAGTATACCTGTCATTACATAATGTTTAAAATGGTGGAACCAAGTCACTAAATAGCACCCTAGCCAAGATCAAGTTTTGAAAGGAATTGAATTTGCCTTGGTGACATCCTACTAATATGCCACTAGTATACATATCGCTGAGATCACAGTTGACTCAGTCTGAAGTAGATTCATGGGTGCATGGGCCGGCAGGCAAACCCAGAAACTTAAAGTTCATTTAACCTTGCATTTTTTTGTTCCTTCGTGATGGGACATTCTTATACTATTGGCATAAGACTAAGAGACGGGCGGGTTGCCGGACCCCACTCCTTCACTTCTTCTGAGATGGCCTATGCGAATAGTGCAGGCGACCCAGTGACCTCATCGTCAATAGCAAATATGAAAAAATCCGCACGAGTCGCGAGAGAAAATTCACAATTCGCCGAGCTCAGCTTGTGACAGAAGCATTTTTTCTGCTTCTGGGGATTGACTGATCATTTTGACAGGATCTTACTAATGAATGAAGATTATTTGAAAAGAATTACCAATATTAAGAGGAAAAAAGAAAAGAAAGAAAAGAAAAGAAACTGAAAACTATGATTGTTCTGATCGAGAAACTTTCCTTTTGGATTTGATTTGTGACTTATGATTTGGAAGAAGAGACTTTAAGCCAGATTTTTCTAATCATTGTGAAAAGAGGAGAAGTTCAATTTTGAAACCCGTGCAACGAATCGTGAGTTAAAGAGAAGTGAAAATGTTGTTGTCATATTTCTATAAGTTTGCATGAACCTTTTTTCGTTGTACTTCTGTTATGTAAAACCTATCGCGGTGTTATATATATATTAACATGATATGTTATTTTCTTTGTTCCTTTTTCTGATGATTGTAATTATAAGTTCGCTCTACCTGTTGTGGAAACCCTCGAACTATATGTTTGCATGCATATTTGGCCGGCCGACCTCATATCTGTATCTTACCACCCATACCCCTTTGGTTTTTCTAATGTAAATAAATTTTTATAATTGTTAATCAAGGCGTCCAGTGTTGTCATCAATTCAGTTGTTGTCGTTATTGTGCTGTTCATTATCTTGGTTCCACTCACTTACTGCGAGCAGAGAGAGAGAGGGAGTGTCTGAAATCCCAAGGGATGGGGGTAGATACGATATGAGGTCGGCCGGCAAATATGCATGCAAACATTAGGTCGAGGGTTTCCAACAACAGGTAGAGGAACTTATAATTACAATCATCAGAAAGGAAAAAAGAAAATAAACATATCATGTAATATATATAATAAACACGCGATAGGGTTTACATACAGAAAGTAAATCGAAAAAAGGTTCATGCAAATATAGAATATGACAACAACATTTCACCTTCTCTTTAACTCACGATTGTTGCACTGGGTTTCAAAATTGAACGTTCTCCTCTTTTCAGCAAAGATTAAGAAAAAATCGCTAAAGTTCTCTCTCTAAAATCATAAAGTCATCAAATCAACCAAAAAGGAAAGTTTCCGATCAGAACAATCATAGTTCAGTTTCTTTTCTTTATCTTTTTTTTCCTTTTCTTTTATCCTCTTAATATTGGTATTCTTTTCAAATAATCTTTTCATAGTAAGATCCTGTCAAATGATCAGTCAAATCCCAGAGCAGAAAAAAATGTGCTCTTGTCACAAGCTGAGCTCGGCGAAATTGTGAATTTCTCTCGGACTCGTGCGGATTTTTCATATTTTTGCTAATGACGATGAGGTCACTGGGTTCGCCTGCACTATCGTGAGGCCATCTCAAGAAGAAGTGAAGGAGTGGGGTCCGGCAAACCGCCCGTCTCTTAGTCTTATGCACAATAGTATTAAGAATGTCTCATCACGAAGACAAAAAAATGCAAGGGTTTAAATGAACTTTTAAGTTCTGGTGCCTGCCGCCATGCACCCATGAATCTACTTCAGACTGAGTCAACTGTTGATCTCAGCGATATGTATACTAGTGGAATACTAGTAGGATTCACAAAGCAAAATTCAATTCCTTCAAAACTGATCTTGGCTAGGGTGCCTATTAGTGACTTGGTCCACCATTTTAAACATTATTGTAATGACAGGTATACTAAAGTCACCTATGTAAACAAATATGTATTCAAAATAACAAAATCAGAATGTAGTGATTGTGGTTACCACATTGTGCCTATACATGGCTGGTGGTATGAAAAAAGAGAAGGGATGGATATATGTATATATGGTAGTTTAAGGATTTAGTCAAAGACTAGAAAACACTGAAGAAAGACCAAGAATTATATAGTAGCAAGTGCCCCTGTGCATCTTGAGAGATGTCTTTTTTGGTGCAACTACCATCCTTGACACCAGAATGCCCACTGGCATGGTTCAATTAACCAGTACGGCATGGTTGCGTATCCATGTTCGTAGGAAGAACAGAATAGAATGGTACTAGGTATCAGTGGAATGGGTTCACTATGCAGGCACGTGCACTTGGCTATTTCTTAGTGGCCTCCATTATTTTTGTTTCATTGTCAATTGATGTCTCCTTTGATGAGAAACTGATTTTTTCATTCTTCAGCTTGTCTACTTATCTGTATTGTTTGGAATAGTTCAGGACTGATTATGCCTAGGAGCTCATTCGAGAGAGTGTTTTGTCCAGTAACCTCACATGATTCTGTCCTGATAAATTCTTCTCGCCCAGCTTGAACAGGTTCTGTATAAAATGTTGTTTTCCCTGGCTTTGTAATTTATGAAGGAAGACCTGAGTATTTATATATTTTAATAAAAAAACTATCTATGTCATATCTATTTATCGATATATCAGTCTATTCAAATATCTATCTATCTATCTATATCAATTTTCTTATCTATGACTTTGTTTCTATCTATCCATCTATCTCTGTCCTACCTATTTATCTGTGTTCAGAAAAAGTACAAACTATTTTCGCAATATGCCTAAAATATCAAGTGAAATAAAAATGTTTTTATCAACACTGCTTCGGCTAATGGACTTAATCGTAGCTGGGGTTTAGTTTTTCAGCAGTCACCGGTAGCAAGTTTTGAGGCAGGAGACCGAGACGGTCTTCCTCATAAATTACCCTGGCTTCTTGCTGGTGCTATCATATTAGCCGGGCAGAGGGTTAGGGGTGGTATCCTCCAACTCTGGGCAAATCAAGACTTGCTCTCTGGTTCTGACTTCAACTGGTCAAAAGTCAACTGTCCTCAACTAAATTCAAATCTAACTGTCCGACTACTCAAACTACAAAGTCACATTCTCGCAAACTCCCAAGATCTTATCATGCTGAGAGAGTTGATTTTTCTTTGTTTGGATAAGGCCACACAATGACTATTTTTTTAAAAATGACCTCTGTAGATCTTATCTACCTAATTCCCTTTCAAATTTGTTCAATTTTTAAACTCTTTGTCACCTATCTAGATTTTTTGCCTCCCGAACCACTCTTGGCCAAGCCAACACCATCAAGCCCTGTGACCCGTCAGACCTACACAGACACACGTGTATATATATATTATATATATATATCACCACGTGTAAATAATATATATATATATATATATATATATATATACACACATGTATACACATATATCCATTATCTCAATGTCTTTTGTCTGCCCATACACATATACACATGTCCGCATCTGGGTTTTTGGTTTCTTAAAATCAACACACACATTTACACACATGCAATGTGCATCCAAATACATTGTCCACAACACCTAACAAAAAATCCTTTATGGACAGCCTTCGAATGTACCTGCATAGATATACCTAATAGGTATATCTATGCATAGGTAACCTATGCAATGACTCTAGCACTTGGTAAAAATCATGTCACATCATGTAGCCTCCATTATTCAGACCAAGTAAGGAGCTACATATTCTTTGGGTAGCTGTCTCTAATTTTTTTTTGTATTCAGTTAACAAAGTAAGTTCTAAAGACTTGTTATTTCTGCTTTTTAAATTTTTCCCTCTCTCTCTCTTCTCTCTCTCTCTCCTCTCTCTCTCTTTGTAAGCCATATTGTAGACAGCCCGGTTAACTGGAGCCGTGAATATGGAACAAACTGCATGAACTGAATCACAAGATCAACTTTGTAGGAGCAGTCGTTCAAGGAGGCACGCTCTCCAGGATGTACGTGATATCTTGGAAAAGCTAAAGAGCAAGGTGAGTTTTAATAGAAACTGAGGATTACTTGGGAGAAAAGGGTAATTGCTAATTTATGCATAGTCAGGCACAGGGCCACAAAATAATTGAGGATCCAGTTACAGTAGATCTTATTATATTTGCAAATGGTTTTCAAGTAGTTGTTTGCTAATTATTTCTCCTTAACAAGACCTCTGAATGTTAACATATATGTAATAATTAACATATACATATATATACCGCCTGTTGGCTGGGGTGTTAGAATACACTGACTGCACTCTGCAGAGGGGTAACACTCCCAATGGGGCCGCTTGTTTGGCTATGGATTGCGACTTGTGATGGCTTTAAGGATGAACCCAGGTGGCTGAGCAGTCCATGACATGCAACACTCCACTTAGAACCTTTACTTAGGCTAGACGGCGGTCGGAGAGCCCCTTCCAATCAATGGCTGGCCATGTCAAGCCCTAGACTTATAATGTTTGCCCAACCCTTTTGGGGCCCTTATGGCAACCCCATGCCCTTTTTATCATATGGGTGCTAGAAGGTTGTGGCTGAGGGTCATCATGTCCTGGTATGACGTTAAACCTACTGATGGTGAGGTTCCAGTTCTAGAGGTTCTTGGGAATGTGGAGCACCCTTCATCACAATTGCTCCTGGTCCACTTAGTACCTGTTAGGTCCATCTATGGGTTAAATAAAAAAACATGATTTATAAAAAAAATTTGAGTATCCATAAAAATGAATTTTATTTCAAAATTATGTTGGCATTAAATGACCCACTGCAGTTGATATGTGTAAAAAAAAAAAATTTAATAATTAATACATTTTTGGATAAATATAGACAGTGATATTTTTTTTAATTAGACAATTGATAAGTTTATAATGAGTTGGGACAAATTATGACAAACTTAAAATTTAGTAGGGTCTATCCATTAGCATCAGTTATTTTTCTTACAATGTCTGGTCATGCTTTCAACAATTGATTGGACAAGACTATAAGATATATTTCTTGCAATATTGTATTGCTACAATTTGACCTTTTTCAAGATAATTGTCCTTTGCCATTAGCAAAGACCTAATCACAAATTAGGATATCAAATCAAGGACAGAAAATTCTAAAGAAATTTGCTATTTTTGGATTAGAGATTTTTCATTTTAAGGAAATTATGACTTTTTGCTACAACTAAGGGAACATTGAAACACTAATCAAGGAAAAATAATATCTTCTATGTGTGTCCAAGCCAGACATAAAATTTAGGAAAAAAAAAGTGATTAAAGTTTTTTCAGTGTATATATATAATATAATATATATAATGTTGTTTGCTATATTCATAAATAAAGAGTGCTCAATATTAATGATAGAGCATATGTGCCTAAGTTAGGATAGTATGGACACAGAATCAACAGTGTTGGTAATTGTCAGTTTCTTGCCTTGCAAACCAATCAGGCCAAATAACTAGTGAATAATAATCCTTTGTAAAAAATATAGCTTCAAGTAACTGTTCTTAATACTCATAATCTATACACATTTGGTTTGATGATACAATGGCAAAAAGCAGACAGTTGCCAAATGCAGTTGACACTGTGTCTATGATATCCTAACTTTATATAGTATTATCCATAAATGAGTACATACATACCAAACTTTTTTTCATAGAATGTTAATTTTCTTCTAAATCAAGAGACTAGGATTTATTACTTCTTGTAGAACATTATATAAACAAAACATATTAAATTGTATTTTGAATTCTGTAAATGATGCCATGTTATTTTTGTATTTCAGGCATTAAGCAAGATCCGTGAATTCCTTTTGCAAAAAATTTATTCCTTCAGGAAACCGATGACCAATTACCAGTACCACAGAATAACTATGCTAAAGTTCAGGTATGTGACTTTTTTTACTTTTCTATTTCATTTTTCTTTCTTTTTTTTCTTTTTTCTACTTATCATTTTTCCTTTTCTTTCTTTTGCTTTTTTGCAAAAGTCTATAAAATTGACTATCTCCCCTTTCTAAGTAGAAGAGAGGGAGAAATCAAAGGTAGAATTTACCAACTAATTTCTGAAAATAAGAATAAACAATATTTACAAGTTAAAATGTTTTACTTTAATTCTTCTGTATTCAAAGGTGGAAAATTTAATAATTTTTTTTCTTTTCTTCCAGGTTTTTCAATGAGTTTTTAATGAGCCATGAACGGCAAGTAGCAAAAAAGAAAATCCGAGATGAGTATGTTGATACAATGAGTAAGATTTACTATTCATACTTCAAAGGCTATACAAGCAGACTTATGAAATTACAGTAAGTACAGTAATGAGTCAATGGGTACTAATAATCTTTATTATATACCTACCACCAAATTCAGCCTTTTGAAGTTTTTCAAAAAATCTGCTCAGGTAGATATTGTTAAATTATTTTATTACCAAACTCTACAAATTGAAAATTGTAGCCAAAATATATGTACCAGGCAGTCCAAAAAATAAGTATACTCCTTAATAATGTTATATACAACATGCTATTGCAAGGGCAGCTGAAGTTTTGTAGCTAAAAATACAAAACAGATGAATGAGTTCATGTGGTATATGTGGCTAAGAAAAGGTCCACTTGATTGCTAAAAATTGTACCTTTCAAAGTAGAAAATAAAAATGAAATGAATTGTTCATTTGAAAAGTAGATTGGTTTGTTTCATGAACTGTATCAAATATAAGAAACAGAACCAATATTTGTACTAATTTTCTTCTAAATCAAAGATATCAAGATTTATTATTTCAGTAGAATATCAAGCACTCAAAACATTATTAAGTATAGCAGTATCACCTATAGATAATAAACAATTTTTTTTTTAATAAAAGTTTATTTTCTTCTAAATCAAAGATATCAGGAATTTATTATTTCTAGTGAAACATTATACATTGTAATATATAATTATTAGCTATTATTTATTCCTAAACTCTAAAGCATTAAAACTCTGTAATCAAATATAAAATAAGCACTCCAATTGATTGTAGTAATTGATGCAAGAGGTTTTGCAATTTTATTTATATACCTAATATATCCATTTGGCATAATTTTTTTACCAATGTCTACTTAATACATTAATTCATTTATTTAATTAATTAAGAAAATTAAAGGAACAGCATTAATTAATGTTGTATAGATTTAAAGTTGTTGTGTTGTGATTCAATCTATATAAATGAATTAATGTATTAAGTTTTGTTTTCCTTAGAGTTTCATTTTATCAAAAGTATTAATCCCAGTTCAGATTTAAAATATATACATTGGACTTTATTTCATATTTCACTAACAATCTGTTCAGTAGACTATGGTAAAAAAACAAAAGAAGATATATTTATTACTATTTTAAAAAAAAATTCCCCATTTGAAATCTATCACTTTTCTGTATATATATTTATCTTTTTTAGTATGAAGAACTTGCTGACAAAGATGATTTGATGGGAGTGGAAGACACGGCCAAAAGATATCCTTCATTTTGAAGAATCTTAATTATTCAATTAAATTTCCTCTCACTCTCTCTTTTTTATTTTTTGTAAAAACCATTCATCTCACCTGGAATGTGACGTTGATAGTTATCGTAGGAAACAGACTTGGTCCTCCTGGATGAAGGTTGTTCACATTTCACTTCATGCTAATGTCCTTCGAAAGGCATGGAAGCTCTCTTCTTCCCTAACCTTGTGTAAATGGTAGAGTTGACTGGGTTCTTTAACCTAGGAAAAGGAAAAAATCTATTTCCTACTGAAAACCACAGCACTAGCACAGATGTGATGGTGAAGCCCTATACTCATCAACACTACGCAACAAGAACAGAATATACTTAGATCTGTTCCTGTGAACTTGAGACATGGGAACTAAGTTAAATTGTTTTTAATAGTTGGATACTTTCTAGAATTCTCCACATTTCATATGACATTATATGCACATTATATTTTTGTGGGTCAATAGATGTTTTCAAGAATGATTCTGGGCATATTTCTAAATTTAGAACAAAAGTAAAACTTCAATTTCAACAACAAAGCAAATTGATAGAAGGTAATTTCCTCAATTTTTATTCAGTAATTCTGGGTTCTGTGGCAAAATTTGAAATGAAAACTATTCCATTGTAATGTTGAGTTTAGTGACTATTTGTGAAATGTCATGAAAATGTTTTGATGTGAACCAAGGTATATCTGAATACAATAAATAGTGGATTTGCATAAAAACATGTTTATTTATTATTTCTTCACATAACTTTGGAATGTCAGCTTCAGCCAATTTTACTAATTAATTCCGTATCTGTATACTTTAATGAGCACAATGAAAATTAAAAGAGTCTGCTAGATGGCAGTTATAAGGCAAAGTAACATTTCCTTGCTTTTTCTATAATCTTACTCCCACGTTTTCATGAAATTAGATTTTTGGTCTTGTTGAATGGTTGTCACTAAAAAAAAATTTATTTTTGAATGCTATGAAATAACTATTAGTCAACCTTCCTCAATTCTGTGTTCACATTCAGATGTAGATATAAAACTAGCATTTTTTTTGACAAAATCTTTTATTCATTAGCATCATTATTCAGTTTTATAAATCCTATAACTGAATAATCGATGCTATGAATTTATATGAATAAGGTTTTGTCAAAAATGCTGGTCTTATATCTACATCTGAATGTGAACACAGAATTGAGAAGGTTACCCATGCAGAAAGTCTCCCCTCTTTACAATACTGGATGTTGTCCAAGGGAGAAGGGTAAAATTCAATGACATCTGTGTCATCTCAGGATTGCCAAGAAATGAGGTTAAAAGACAAGATCAGACTGCTATAGTATCTTCAACTCTTAGTTTGATGTTGGAGTTGTTTTTCTCTTAGACTTGTTGCTCACAAAAGTCTGCCTAACTATTTTATTAATGTCTGAGTGGATTGGTTGGTTGATTGGTTTTACAGCATGTCAACCATTGTTATGTATTAATGTCAAAGTAATTTTTTTTTGGCAAACATTTATATGGGTTTAAATAACTAATAATAACATTTGTAAACAATTATAGTAGTTGTCGGGGTGACCTAAAATCGGTATCAGCCAAATCAGCGGGTAGTCTATCCCCTTTTCACTAGTGCTAGACCAAGGAGATCGCTTTTGCATCTGAGGTGGAGCGCCACACCTACAGTCAGCTTCTTTCTATACTGCATAGATCCCTTGCTACTCATACGCAATATAACTTCAAAGTAACTATTCTTAATAAAAATGATTTTAACAGTTATACGCTTCCACACGCAAACTCATGTCACATTCTTCTGCAGACACCTACACATGGACATACTAGTGTAGGCCAAACAGCAAAAACCTTCATCAATCAGCTCTGTGTGGATCTGGATGCTGGTGTGGAAGACCTAACAGGAAGTTTAGGACAGTTGGTGAGAGAGAGTCATGGGTATCCATGCTCTCAGTATGACACGATGAGGATATCATTTCAAGTAACTAATCTTATTTAATGATAATGCACACAGTTTATATTGTTTCAAGTATTTTTTATCTAATAACTAATAATTGAGAAGTATATATTTTGTCCCTTAACTACCAAACGTTTCTTTGCTACAAAACCATCTTTAAAGAACAGATCTACAGTTTTCACTCTTGGTGATCGAGGGGAAGTACTCACTCACAACTGGAGGCTCCTGTTATTGTACCCCATGCTGCTCAGAAAAATGAAACCAGAGTAAGTTATTTCTTTCTCTATTCTTCTTAATTACTTTTTCTCTATATAAATTGTTTTCTCTATTGTGTTTTAAATATCTCTGTCAATCCTTTGCAATATAAATTTTATTTGCCTTTCGCAGGTGAAGCAGTTCTGGATTAAGATTGTATAGATTCTTGGGCTACAAGTACTTGTGAAGGTCCTTGTAAATATTTTCAAAAGGAAAAAACCAATAAAGAAAAATTAAATTTATTTTTACAAGGCTAAAAAATAAGGTTTGGAAATAAATTTAGAATACACTGATTATATATCCTGCAGAAGGATACGATCCCCTCTCCCTAAATGGGGTTGTCCTGGGAATTACACTAAACTGTATCTGATAATGAAGATCCAGCTCTAGAGATCTGGGAAGTGTGGTGTATCCTTTTTATTGCCATTACTCCCAGGTCCATTCTGATCCAGAATGGTAGTATCTCTAGGCATTAATAACCCTAGATGGGTTAACAATGCTGTTAAAATCAATCAATCAATCAATCAAAATTTCTTCAAAACATTCATAAATTGTAATTTCTTGAACATCCTTTTCAATTGCCATGAGAACATGTCTGTTTAGTCATTCTTGTGCCATCATTGATCTGTCTTTCTTTAAGAGTTTTCTAGGAAAACCTCCTCTTTCCAAGTTGATTTACTTGTTATTAAATATGAGTAGACCCAAAGTGATATTCAATATTAGAAAATGAAGAATCTACTGTTTACTATAAAGGTGAATCTCTGGAGATTCCCCTAGCCAATGGAGGTACCTGGCCTGTAGCCCTTAAAGCCCATACCTTAATCCACACTTGGTGCAGGCAAATTTATGTTAGTAATAAATTTGTTACATTATCCAACCCTAAGGCTTATTTCATAGTGATTTATGCACATTATAGAGATTGGTAATATTTCATAGGAGAGTTTTATCAGATAATGATTTTGAAAAAAATTCCGCCAAACTTTCATTTTCAATTTATATTTTTCCCATTTTGTCCAACATTTTTATTCATTGTGTGTGTGTATATATATATATATATATATATATATTTTATTGCCAATGTTTGCTTTTTCTTATTGTTATATATATTATTATAGTAAACCCTTGCAGTAAGAAAAAAATCCCGGAAAATAGTTTGTTAGTAAAACTTCACCTGGAGAAAAAATGAAAAAAAGAAAAGACCAAGTGAGTCGCACCAACTGAAAATAATCGATTAACACTATAACACTTGGCCAAAAGAAAAAAAATCTCTTTATATAAACCGCTAGGATTATCTAAAGCTAAAATGTAAAAAGTACTCAATACCTAAGTAGAGAAAATAATAAACCTAATAAATCAGATATACCTACTAATAGTTTTGCTATCAGGACAAGAATCTGACTAGTCAGATTATATATCTTATATAATGGAGATTGTGTGTTTTTCTGTCTGTAACCGAAACTATATTCCTACTCAAGTCACAATTCTCTTAGTTATTGATATCACATTTCCATGATTTTATTTTTATTTAAACCTCAATTATTAATAAAATTGTTTACATTATTAATACTGTTTGGTAATATCTACATACTAATAACATACAATTGTATTTATATATACAACAAAATAGCAGTTTACAGTGTTAATGGGAAGGCTAATTTGCATATTGATATTAAAAAACTGATTTTAATAAATATGTGCTTATATTACTGATTTCTAATTGTTTGGTTTTATCTTAATGAATATATCTAAAAATCTCCGGTATAAATTTTAAAATAAATCCATTAACAAGAAAATAACTGTAATTTTATTCTTTACTTCCTATTTAACTAAAATAGTTAAATTAGGAAAATTTACCAATGAAAGAGGGGAGTAATGCAAAATGATGGAAGAGTTACTTTCAAAGTTTGTTCTATTTTTCAATCATACCCCTCTGTTCCAAAGTTTTTATCTGCATTCTTATTTAGTTTCATTAGCCTTTCTAATTTAATATGATATTTTATTATATTAAAACTTGAATACTTGCACCAGAGGGTGCATATATTTGCTAGTATATATAAACAATAAGAAAAAGCAAACATTGGCAATAAAATTAAAGTGTTGAGATGCCTGCAAGCAGAGAAGTATAAAAAACTAAAAAAAATGATTACTCACTTCCTTATTCCTGTAAGTAAATGTTTCAGACTATATGACCTTTAGGCACCCCTTTTTGATCTCGATTAAGAAAGGACGTTTTTCATTTACACTGTCAATATCCGGTTGTTTTTAACAGATGATTTTTAGATTTAAAAAAAAATTATAAAACTAACCCTAACTCTAACCTCTAACCCAAACCCTAACAAACAACTGGATATTGATGGTGTAAATGAAAAACATGTCCTTTCTTAATCGAGATCAAAAAGGGGTGCCTAAAGGTAATATGGTCCAATGTTTCTAGTGCTGAATGGCACAATTGTCAAACAGGAGAAGACTGGATTCTATGACAAAATTGACAATTTACATAAGAGTGACAATGCTCTGAGATGGAAGTCTAAAAAGGAATTTCAAAGTGCTTGTAACTGCTGCTAAACTGACCAGTTAATTATATCTTATCTTTATATAGTTATATTTTGTTTATAAAATTAACTACAACCACAGTATCCAATTTAGAGTAGTTTAATGGGTTTTATTAATCCCATTTTGTGCTGACCATTAGTTCTGTGGTCTATGATCCCTAACTGGAAAAGGGTAAAGGGGAAGTCACTTACAAGCCCTTTTAGAGTTTATGTCACTGGTCGGGGGATAGGCAACACGTTTCACATTTACTGCTACTGGTCTTTGAAGAAAGGGATGTATGATGCTTCTTTACTGATGTCATTAAGTTTATTTAATAAACACCGTAAACTGTACAAGGAAAAAAATAACATTTAATAAATGGATAACAGCGAATACTTTTCAAAGAAATAGAAAATCCTGAAGGAATTGAGAGCGCTTACCGTGTCGCCTGTCCCCCGACCAGTGACATAAACTCTTCCAAGAAACTATAAGATATAATTAACTGGTTGTTTAGTGGCAGTTACAGTGCTAGGCTTGTAAATTAAAGAAGCATGGTGAAGCACATGACTGGAAAGGTACATGAAAATTTTAGTTACAGGAATAAGAAAGTGAGTAATCCTTTTTAGTTCATATGTATTAAGATGTTTGGAAAGTAGTTACATATTGCTCTGAGTTACATACATACACTAGATATGAGATATTAGGGATGACTCTAACACTGTTCCAGAGTTCCAGGATGCATGGCTTAGATAAGAGGCTGTTTAAAATCAGTATACATTTGAATCCTGTGGGGACACATAGTGTAAGAATTGTGTCTTAGGAAATGGACATCAGTGACCTGAGTTCAATTCCTGGATGAGACTGTTTACATTTCATTTCATGCTAATGCACTTGGGAATCCATATCCTCTTCTCCCTAACAATTGGTAAATACTTAAGACAGAATGGGCTCTTTAGCCTTGGCATGCCAATCAGTCTGGGAGAAGGAAAACCAGTTGACCTTGTGTCACATCCTACCTGTGGCAGATGGGTTGGGTAAATACATACATTAGAATCTTTAACAATGTATTCAAACCTGTGATAACCCCATGGAGGATGATACCTTTAAAATGTTTAAAAAGCATATATTGCTATTGCTCACTCTATGACATCCAAAAGCGTAGTACTACTACAGAGGCATTTAAAAATCATCTGTGCAGTGTATACAGATGCAGTAAATATTTGTTCATGTCAGCTGAGCCCTTTATATATATGGTATATCAGTGGTACTTTTATTTTCTCCTACACTGTAGCACTGGTTTACCAATGTAGAGATCATACATGACAGGAACTGAGGTTAAAAGATTTAGAAATGTCCCATATCCAACAAGTTTCACTTTGAAAAAGACTATTGTTAAAATTACCAGGTGTGAGCGGTTAGTGGCATAGTGGCATAGCTACCCTGTGCCAATAGTGGACTATCTCTTCCTGTCTCCAGCCTACTCTCAATCCTGTCCAGTAGGCATGAAAGGGAGATTTTTTTTTGTTGGGATGGGTGGTTAAATGAATTTGTAACTCATCAGACTAGGTGTTTTAGAAGTTTCTATTTTGTTGAACTACTGTGTAGTTTAATTTGTGTCTTGTTCGGCTCTTTTGTATGAGGCAGTTTCTAGTTTGTTAAACTACTGTGTAACTTTTATGAACCAACATTTTTGTTTTGAAGTTACGATACCCGAGTTTGCTTGATTGCAGGCCGCGTCATTCTGCTGCTGCTTGTCTGTGGTCGGTTGACCGCCAGGGACCAAGAATTTGCAATACTATTGAATGGGATTTGCTACTAAAACTTTAATGAATCACATTTTACTTTATACAAAATCTACAAGAAAGAAACAAAATATAGTTTTTTTATGGCACTGTAATGGAGAAGTGCGGGTAGTGTAATAGTTATTGTTAAGAAAATAAACTCAGAGAGCCAAGTTCAAATTCAGGGTGAGACTGTTTGTATTTCACTTTGCACTAATACCCTTGGAAAGTCATGTATCCATCTCTTCTTTTCATTGTCCTGCTATGAGTAAAATGTTTGTTTCACTTCCTGCTAATACCCTTGGGTTTTCTCTCTAACTATGGGTAAATAGTAGGGCAGACAGTTTCTCTAGCTTTGGTAAAGCAACCAGTCCAAGAGAAGAAAAACATGAATTCAAACCACTTAAAAATTGACCTTGTGTTGCATCCTGCTTTTGTAAAATAGTTGGGTCAACTATAGAAGGAAAAACTCAGAGAAATTGTGGCACATGCCTAGCACACAATTCTTCTGTGATCAGCTCATCCAAAAATTGTGACTGGCCTTCATCATTATAAAGAAATTACATGTGTAATTCAGTTACTTGACTTAATTTAATGGTCATCCTCAATACCAAAAGATGAACATTATAACCTGTGATGGGTGGTCAATTCCTCACAATCCTCACCCCCACCCTAAAATTTAATTTGAATAAAGAAGACCAATCAAACAGTTCCCACTCTGTCAATGGGCTTAAAATATGCTAACTGCATTCTCAGCAGATGGAGTAAGACCTTCCTCTTCTCCTAAAGTAGTATTCTAGTTAGAACATTAAGGAGTGTGGAGTACCCTTCATTAACATCATTCTCAGGTTCAATTTGACTCAGTGGTAGTACCTGTTATGGTTCCATCTATGGGTGAAATAAATCCGTTTGAAATTTTAGTATTAGATATGAATGCTTGAAACCATATAACTGTATACATAAAAATGATTATAAACACAAAAATTGCATTTAAAAAAAAAATGCGATGGAAAAATAGTTATGATTGTAATCAAGCCTTTAGAAATTAATCAAATTTCAGGATTAAATAGCCCATAAAGAATTGATGCTATTAAACAAATAAACCAAACCAAACCAAATTTTCTTATAATTTTATTTTTTTAATGGCTAGAGTAGTTTCAAAGTATGAAGAGTAGAAACTTTTTTCAAAGGAAAAAATATTCTTGTCTTATAGAAATGAGAGACATTCCTTTTTAAGCCTAACTACATTTCTGTCTGAATCCTGGAAAAAAGGATGAGTACTTGGTCTATTATCTTTCAACAATTCTGTTTGCTTTGGGCATTCCTCATGTTGTAATAGTTTGCTAGCTTGGTTAACAGACTGTTAGTGAATTTGATTCTCCCTGGGTCTCCACTCTTCTGGCTTAATGCTAAACTAAAATGACAACTATGAGTGCCTTATTTGGTATGATGGTTAAAGAGCCAGGCTAGCAGCCCATTGTTAGTGAGTTCAGTTCTTACTGGGTACCCTATACTTTTGGCCTTGTTTTAAACTAGAATAAGCTTAGTAAATAAAAGAATAAGCTTAGTAGTAAAAGAAGGCTGCCACCTTGTCATAGTGTAATATTTAATCTATTTAAGCAGATCAATTACTACTGAGTATTGACTTTCATCCTCATTAGGTGCTCCCTACTCCTGGCCTTGTGCCAAATCTAAGTTATGTTTAGATTAAAAAAAACAAAACACTTATGGATAACAAGCTAAGACTTGAAACCAATTACACTAAGTAATGAGTTTGATCCTCACTAGGTGTCCTAGACTTGCAGCTTTGTGTTAAATTTAAGATACACTTAATTTTTTTAGGCCATAATGATTAATAAAACATTATTAATGAGTTCAATTCTCAGTGGGTGCCCCATATTTCTGGCCTTGTTCTAAGCTAAAGCTTATGAAAGGAATATTGGATGTCTTGCTTAGTGAAATGGTTAGAGTGATAAGTTAGCAGGCCATTTTTAGTGAGTTCACTTCTCACTGAGTGTCCAATTCTGCTGAGCTTAGTGATAACAGCTTTATTTCCTATGATGTCTAAAAATTCTGTTTTCTTTCTTTCCTAATTATTTCAATGGAAATCTCTTTTGTTGTCATATTTATTTAGTTTTCTTATTCCTCTCTTTCCTTTACTGTGCTTTTAAGAAATCCTTTGCTTGGTTTTTCTCTCACATTTCAATACCCTTAACCATAGATATACTATTAAACATTGATTGTATAGTTTATAGATACCTGTTTTAATATTTATATTATTATATGTTTAATTAATTTTATTATATCTTTCATCTACATTGGGAATCTGTATTATGAATTATGATTTTTATACAGTATTGCTTATAGTTACATCCTTACCAGTTTTTTAATAAAAAATAATTTTCTTCTAAACCAGATACCAAGATTTTATCATTTTCTAGTGAAACATACAATCAAAATGGATATTATTAGGTATTATTTATTTCCAAACACTGCATCATTGAAAATTCTAACCAAAAATATGAATCTGTAGAAGTCCAAATATAAGTACACCCCTTATATATATATATATATATATATATATAATATAAGCAATTTTGCTTTTACTTACAGGGATTCAATGAAGTTTGATAATAATGATATCCATTTGGATTGTATGATATTCTACTAGAAATAATAAAATCCCAGTATTTTGGTTTTGAAAAAAACCAAAAACCTTTTAATAATAACTTTTTATAAAAAAATTGTTAAGTGTGTACTTATTTATGGACAATAATCTGTGTTGTCATAACACAGAAAAATATAACTTCTGTCTCTATATTTTTTAACATAATCTATATTGATTTGATTTTTGCATGTATGTCACCTTAACACCAAGTAAAAAAAGCATATTTTAGCAATACTTTTATTAAAAGCATTAAAATGCTCTTAAAGAATAAAGCAATTTTCAATCCAATTTGCAACTTAATAAACAATAGCTTTGTGTCTTTGTTTGTACTCACCCTGATCATTATAATTACTTAAGATAACTATTGAATACTAATTGTAAACCACTTCCCCATATTTATTTGTTTGAATTATTAATCAAATATTAATATTATGATGTGATTTATTTTCCAATATAAGTTTCTCACTAACATTATTCGTGTTTGTATTCTGTCTTATCCCTGTATGGATACAAAATTCTTTGGAAATGGATGGCACTTTTTAAATAGCTTTTCATGTTCCAGGATCGTAGGCCTCTTGTAAGTGTTTTAAGGTTTTCCAAAATCTCTTGGCTGGGTTATTTGGCTTTTTCCGGGGTCTCTCTGCTTCAACTGCAGTTTTTAACTGCTTACAAAAGGAGGAATTTTAGTCCTTTGTTCTCTTCTTATCATTTTGATCATACCACTTGCCATCATGGTTTAAATGGTGATACCACATTGTTGATTTATTGGTGGATAATGGTGGTGTTCTTGGCTCCAATTCAAAAAACAAAATGAGCAAAAAGTTTTCCAACTTGTTGAAAGTAAGAGAAAAGAAAATTCAGACCATATTACTTTTAGGCACCTCTTTCATATCGATTAAGAAAGGACATGTTTTTCATTTATACCGTCAATATCTGGTTGTTTGTTAGGGTTAGGGGTTAGTTTTATAATTTAAAAAAAAATCTAAAAATCGTCTGTTAAACAACCGGATATTGTCATTTAAATGAAAAACATGTCCTTTCTTAATTGAGATCAAAAAGGTAATATGGTCCGAAAATTCTTCTTACTTTCAGATGCCTATTTTGGAAACAGATTGCAGGTTTACAAACCAGTTGTCTGGAAGAGGGAATTGGTAAAATCTTATTAAATAAACAAAATTCCAGTGATGAAATTTTACTTGCGCATTATTTGAAATGAAGTTAGCTGTTACTAAAAACAATTTTTATAGTATTTTCATTGCCTAATTTTTATTTATTTTATTTTATTTATTTATTTATTAATTCATTTTTATTATCAATGAATTTTTATCTTTAATTAATCTACCCATTAACTGCCCATTATTTTCCTATTAAACTAACCCTAATTCTAACTTCTTTTTTTCCTAGTAGATCACATGCCATAAATAGTAGATCAATAGTAGATCACAAACCTTCAGTAGATCACATATTGGAAGAGCACTGACATACCTGTTGTGAAAATGAAATAATAAATATATATATATCTTTATTATTATGGAGAATGTGTGTTTGTCCGTCTGTAACAGAACTATAGTCACAATATGAATTGAAAAATAAATAAATAAATAAAATAGATAAACATTAGGCAATGAGAGTGGTTTCCCTTGCTTATTTCATAGAAAGATGCCGGAAGCCACCATTTTCTCTACTGTAGTAAAAATCAAAATTGCCAAGATTGGTATTTTCAATGCAACTGCATGTTTTAACTCAAAAATACCATAAAAACTGTTTTTAGTAACAGCTAACTTCATTTCAAATAATGTGCAAGTACAATTTCATTGCTGGAATTTTTGTTTGTTTAATAGGATTTAACCAGGGAATCTTTGTTAAGCTGACTAGAATTCATATCCTGAGCAATATTGCTATTCAATACAACTAATTCTGTTACATAATAAATATTTATAATGGGGTGCTGAAACTAACAACGGGAAGAAAACAACTGTATGGATCCTTCAGGCAACAAACTAAGGAAATAGCACACAAAATGGATATGGCTTAGAAGAGGAAACCTGAAGAGAGAAACTGAATCTTTTTTAATAGAAGCACAAAATAACGCCATAAGAACCAATTATGTCAAGTAAAAATTGCTTATATGCAGAAGTTTAGATTATGTGGTAATAGAGATGAAATGGTTAATCATATAAGAGAATACAGCAAAGTATCACCAAAAAGACTACAAAACTAGGAACAACTAAATAGAAAAAGTAATCTACTAGGAATAGTGCAAGAGATTAAAAGTGGACTATACTGATAAATGGTATATGCCCAAACCAGAATCTCTCTTAGAAAAGGAGATGCATAAAATTCTCTGGAACTTTGAGATACAAACAAATTACCCAATCCCAGCTAGAAGACCGGACCAAGTATTAATTAACAAGTAGAAAAGAACTTATCATCCAGTGGATCATAGAGTGAAAATAAAAGAAAATGAAAAGATAGACAAATGATTGGACCTTGCTAGAGAGCTGAAAAAGCTGTGGAACATTATGGTGATAACAATTATAGTTGGTGTTCTTGGAATGGTCACCAAAGAATTGTTGTCTGTCAAACTTCAGTGAAAAACCACCAGTTAGAGCTGGTGTGAAAAAACTTGCTTGCAAGGAGTAAAATAATTGTAATAATAATCATTTGCATACAATTGTAGCTTCAAATAACTGTTCTTGATACAAATAATTTGTACATCTGATGGTGAGGCTTCAGTTCTGGAACTCTGAGGAGTGGGATTAACCATTCATTGACACTACTCCCAGGTCCACTCTGACCCGGAGTGGTAGTATCTGTTAGGGTCCCATTTATGGGTAAAATAAATCTGTTTGAAAAATTATTTGTACAATTCCCTAAACTCTAGGCATAAATAACTCTAGACAAGTTGACATGCCATTATAATCATTCAATCAATCAAATAATTTGTACAGTTTTCTAGTATTCCTATCTAATAATTTGTAATAGGTTGGTTGGTCATGTCAATCCTTCTTGGATTATTTTATGTTGAAATTACTTTAACAATTATGAGACAAAAAGGAATTTTCGCAATCATTTCAAATGGGTAGACATTTCATAGTTTTCCTCTGAATTTTTGAGATGAAGCTTGATAATTAGTATTATTTGTATTATTCGGACTATTGTCCTCATCTTTATTGTTATTTGTACAACGGTTTTGACCACATAGCCTAGTGGATAAAGGAGTTAGGTTTAAGACAGTTCTAAGTGACAGTTATCTTTAGACTGCAGGTTCAATCCTGGTCAGGGGCAGCAGTAACATAGAATAATAATTAACACAACTTAACATCTGTACCCCAGCTATGGTTAGTGGAATGAGAACTGGATACCCCCGTGGACTGAATAAAGGGTTAGGTTCAAAGTTCCGTGATGGCCCCTGATTACGGCAAGAAGGTTCCCGAGTCCGAGAAGAAATACTTGAAGAAGGCCGGAGGGCATATCGACCCAAACATTGTTCAAATAACAATGAAGATGAGGACAATAGTCCGAATAATACAAATAATACAACTTCATAGTTATTTGCAATATCAATATTTTAAAGTTTATTGATTGATTTTAACAGTTAGTGTATTCTAAGGGTGAAATATTTTAAGAGCCAATGTATTAATGTTGTTCAAAATCATTTAAACAGATACTTCCACTCCAGGTTACTTAAGACAATGAGTAATGTGGATATTGGCAATGAAGGGATGACTCTACACTCTTCAGAGTTCCAGAATAGGAGTTTTACTACAGGATGCAGTTTAGTGTCATATCCAATATATGGCTTAAATTATTATTATTATTATTATTATTGGCATTTCAATCTCGGAAGACTATAATATAGTTTTTGTGCCCCTGAAGTTATGGCACCTCCTGTGACTGTAAAGCCCAATGTTAGAAAAACATTCTCGACCACAGATGTCGCTTGTGAAGGCTGTCCCTGAAGATGTTGATGTGCCGGTGCTTTGTTGCTGATGCTTTCTTCTGGACCTCCTAGCTTCATGGTATTGTGCCACGGTGATAGATAAGAGGCTGTTTAAAATCAGTATACATTTGAATCCTTGTGGAGACACATAGTGTAAGAGTTGTTGTCTTAGGAAATGAACACAGTGACCTGATTCAATTCCTGGATGAGACTGTTTACATCATGCTAATGCACTTGGGAAAGGTATGATTCCATATCCTCTTCTCCCCAACAATTGGTAAATACTTAAGGCAGAATGGGCTCTTTAGCCTTGGCATACCAATCAGTCTGGGAGAAGGAAAACCAGTTGACCTTGTGTCACATCCTACCTGTGGCAGATGGGTTGGGTAAATACATACATTAGAATCCTTAACAGACAATGTGTTCCAACCTGTGATTCTTCGTCTACTTTACCAGTTATGGTTGCAACAAAATAGCCTCTTTTTAAAGAAATACCTACAAGATCTTATGTTACATGACAGATTTGGTAATAATCCATATAGTTAAAACCATCTACTTCCATGGATTGAATAAAGAGTTTCTGTCAAGATTCACTGACTATAACAAAAGATATCTGAAGAAAGTTCAAATGAAATGTTGTAAATATAGCAGCCAAAGACAATAGTCAGAAATATGTAATTCCTCATCTCAGAAATTTAGATTCATAAATTAGTTCCTACGTATCTCCTAATTTCTTTAACTTTTTCTAAATTAATATGACATCTAATTACCCCCCCCCCACACACACTTAGAATGCTTTAGGGGAGAAAGATGTTTAATTGACTAAGAGTGATCCTGTTCCTCATTTAAGATATAACCGTCTTTTGAAAGGAATACTTTTAGTAGTAATACATATTATAGCAGTACCACACAATATCACCCACAAATAGGTACACTCATACCCATTAAAGTATATATATATATTGTGACACCCTATTAGTACATCAACTAGTATACATATGTAAAATTGTTGGTCGATTCGGTTTGAAGAATATCTCGCACATTTTTTTATTTTTTATTATTGCTTGTTTATGCGCACGCGCTGGTCAATCCCAATGAGTGTGTGGGCGTAACAAGAATTGGGGGTTCGTCCGGGATATTTTCATTCATTTTATACTCTCTATAACGCTCCATAGAAGGACCGAAAACACAAACACTGAATTGGCGGGAAGCACATGATTAGAATGTCGGTGGTGGACACATTTTTAGAATCTCCCACGTATGAAGGGCTTGTCAGACTGAGGAAGGATAGTATTTTAGAGATTGGCTTGAAGTTGGAATTAGAAGTCAAGAGAGCGATGAGGAAAACTTAGTCAGGATGATATCGGAACACATGGTGGACAATGATGTTTTTGAAGAATGTTTATTAGACGACTTGGGGATGGATTCACCTAGATTATCTCACGCGCAGATTGAGTTGGAAAAAGCCAGGATTGAGGCTGAAAAAGAAATAGAATTAGAAAAGATTAGACTATCCAAGGAGTCACGGTCAAAGGAAAGTGAAATTAGAAGGACCTTGAGAGAAGAAAGACAAGACGAGTTCGATCTCGTTCAACAGGTTAAACTCGTACCAGCATTTAATGAGATGGACATCGAAAAATATTTTCAACACTTTGAGAAAATCGCTTCCAACCTGATATGGCCACCAGAAAGCTGGACTACACTGCTACAGACGGCGTTCAGGGGAAAAGCACAGGAAGTATATGCTTCGCTGTCAATCGAAGATTGCGCGAATTACGATACCATGAAAGCAGCTATATTGCGGAGTTAGGAAATGGTGCCTGAAGCTTATAGGCAAAGATTTTGGAGTTGCAAGAAAGATAAAAGACAAACCTATGTGGAATTCTTCAGGCAGATGGAGACATATTTTGATAGATGGAATACAGAGATGGAATGACCTTTTGCCTTGACCACCAAAAAGACTGGGATGAAGGCATCCCTTTCCTGATATTTGCAGCTCGAGATGCCCCACAAGAATCTTTAGGATTCAGCCCTTTCGAGATGATCTTCGGACATTCCGTAAGAGGACCTTTGTCTATGTTGCAAGAGAAATGGATGCAGGACAGTCCAACGAAGGAGTCCCTATCCGAGTACATGACTCGATTTAGAACACGTTTATATGAAACCAGTAAAGTGGCGAGAGAAAATCTCCGGGTAAGCCAGAGCCGGATGAAACAACGCTATGATCGAAATGCGGTCCGTAGAAGCTTCGAAATAGATCAAGTGCTAGTATTATTACCCTTATCCAGTCACCCCCTTAAGGCCCGATTTCACGGTCCATATAAAATTCTCCGAAAAGTCGGAGACCTCAACTACATAATTAACACCCCTGACCGTAGAAAAGCGACCCAAATGTGTCATGTCAACATGATCAAACCCTATCACGAGAGAGAGAAAGAGAATCTCGTCTTGATCACCACTGGGCCCATATCTTTGAGTACCCATGGGGAATATTACGGTGAAGTTGTGGAAGACAAGAGCGACCACCCCCAGAAATTGCAGAATTCGGAAATCTTAGCCAATCTCACACCCAAGATTGAACATTTGGACCCCAAGGAAAAGGATGATATAACCTATCTCATAAATAATTTTCGCAGCTTATTCCCAGATGTTCCCAGGCAAACGAACATCATCCATCATGATGTGGAAGTTGAGAACGTCACTCCAGTAAAACAACACCCATATCGCGTCAACACCCACAAGACCGAAATAATGCCAGGGCAGTTGGTTGTCGCTGTGTGTGCTAGTGTGCAGAGCTGACGGAATGTACCGATTCTGTATGGATTACTGTAAGGTTAATGCAGTCACGAAAACCTATCCCCAGAGTGGATGATTGTATCGATAGTATCGGGAAGGCTAAATATATCACTAAGTTGGACCTTTTGAAAGGATACTGGTGTGTATCCTGACGGAAAGAGCAAAGGAAATATCGGCCTTACCCCACACGGCCTGTATCAATACCGTGTCATGCCCTTTGGTATGAAAAATCCCCAAGTGACCTTTCAACGAATAATGAACTATTGCTTGAACGGACTGCCCCACGTCACCGCTTATGTAGATGACATAGTTATCTACAATGACAATTAGACGGAACACATGAAATTGCTAAGAGATACATTTAATAGACTCGAACAGGCAAACCTCACCATCCACATGGATAAGAGTGAATTTGGGAAGACAGAGATTAAATACTTGGGACACAGGATGTGGAAGTATATCTCCTGACAAGGCCAAGATCCAGGGAATCCTACACGTTCCTGTCCCAACTAACGCTAAAGGCTTGCGATGATTTCTAGGTATGGCCGGGTATTACAGAAAGTTTTGCCACAATTTTTCGGACATAGCTGGCCCACTCACTCAATTGTTGGCCAAGAAATCCAGTTTTGTATGGACCCCCTCCTGCTGTGTAGTAACCCTGTCCTGAAAGCACCTGTGTTCACCCGACCCTTCCGTTTAGCTGTTGATGCCAGCGATTGGTGTGGTGTTACTCCAGACAAGTGATGATGGCATCGAGCACCCCGTGCGTTATTTCTCGCGAAGATTCAACACTCACCAGAAGAATTATTCAATTGTAGAAAAGGAAACGCTAGCCTTAGTTTTGAGTTTACAGCAGTTCGCTGTATATGTATCATCTTCGCATCAACCTACTTTGGTATACACCGATCATAATCCCCTCACATTCTTACACCGGATGAAGGATAAGAATAGACGACCGCTTAATTGGAGTCTGATTTTACAAGAATATGACTTGAACATACAACATATTCGAGGCGTGGACAATGTCTGTGCTGATGCGTTGTCTCACGTGTAATGGCACAATGTCGAGTTGCATCTGTATGAGGGAAGGAAGATAACGAGCACCAGAGACCATAATCCCATTTAAAATATCTATGTGCCGATATCCCTTTCATTTAGGAGACTTAAAAGGAAAAACGGGGAAGCTCAGACTCCACCCCCTATTCTAATGAAAAAGAATCTAAGCGACCCTTTTTCATTTTTTTTTGGTAGGGAGATGTGACACCCTATTAGTACATCAACTAGTATACATATGTAAAATCATAGGTCAATTCGGTTTGTAGAATAGACTTTGAAGTGAGTGGGTGAGCAAACGAGAAAGTTAAGAGTCTGTCCGGTTCTCTCTTATAATTCCCTTCTGTGCAAAGGAATGTTGACATTCCTAATACTACCTGTATGAACTGAAGACAAGTTTATTGCCACCCCCCCTTTCTTTGAGGTGGCTTCGCGATCACAAGAGTGCAGGCGACACTGAGCCCATCACCATGGCAATGACCGGGGTACACCTCCACCCCCCTGGCGCCTATTTGTTTTGTTTCGCGCCAAGAATTCCAAAGAAAAAGACACAATTCAGCGAACCAGACCAGCGATACGACGTGTAATTCTTCGCCCCGTGAGAAAACTACTTATTTGATTATAAGGATGGATGATTAGAAGATTACTGACGAACCAGAATCCAGTCTGTCACAGAAAGAAAGACGAAAATACGGATGACAAAAGAGTGAATAAAAAAGGAAAGAAAAGATATTGAATTATTGTTGTTTTGATGGGAACTTTTGATTGACTCTGAAATTCAGTGGAAAAGGATTTTAACAGACTCTAATCTTTTGTGGAAAAGAACATTTTTTTGACAGACCATGCGGTTAATTATGAGTTGAAAGCAAAATGCATTCTGTTATGTTGTATTCTGTAAACTCTTATTGATTGTGTGATTATTGTTTATATGCCAGTATTTGTATTTGCTTGATTGATCGCTCACGTATTTTGGTATAAAAATTATCTAGTGGTTTCACTCACCCCGCCAATACACAGGCTTGAATATTGTACTTTACCCCCCCCCTCTTGTGTAATTTAGTGTAAATAAACCTTTACATGTTTATTCAAAATTTCGGTTGTTTGTCGTAACTCAGTTTCATTTGGTTCCCACTCCCTCCTTTCACGGGAGCAGAGAGAGAGGTGTTTGAAATCCCATCTCCCTTTTATACGATACTGTTTGTTTTATAACTGGGACCTATCTCGCACATTTTTTAATTTTTATTATTGCTTGTTGCGCGCGCGTACTGGTTGATCCCAACCAGTGTGCGGGCTTAACAGTATATATATATATATATATATATATATATATATATATATATATATATATATATATATATATTCAATTAATTTGTTTCTAAACCAAAGATAATGGGATTTTATTGTTTCTTGTGGACCATTATAAAAAAATGGATATTATTAGCAAAACAAAAAGTTTTTGTAACAAAAATTTTCTCAAATGAAATACAAACAGAATGGATATTATTAGGTATTATTTATGTATAACAAACAAAATTTGAGTCAGAAATGTATATTTAAATAAATTCTATAGGAGGGAATCACAATACAGACCTTTTTTAGAATTTTTTTGCAATAAGGCATTTATATGAACAAACAATATTTTACATAATTTTCATGATAAAATAAATTAAATGTCTTTCTAAATTTTCTAAATCATAATGGTTTTAAACAACCCCTTAAACTGTTTTACAAGGAAATAAATTCAATTGACAATATTTGTAGTTGAGATTACATATTAAAGTTTCCTCCACCAAAATGGACAGCTCTGTCAGTAGATCCTAGAACATGCTGACTGCATTCCCTGCAGAGAAGTAAGCCACCCCCACTAAATAATGGGGTGTCTCCTGGGTATAACACTGAACTGGAATATCTGGAAATATAACTACAATTATTATTATTACATAGAAATATAAGTTGAAACCATGTAATTGTGTATAAATTAATAGTATTAAGTATAGTTACTTGAAGCTATAATTGTTTAGTTTAATTGTTTCATTGCTTAGTTGAAATCATATAATTGCTTGAAAAAAGTAACTTTGGTATTAAATAAGCAAATAAGCCATGAAATCAATCGATCAATCAATCAATCTTAAATTTTCTCAATAGAATAGATTAAATGTTTTTTTTAATTTCCTTGATTTTTCCAAAATTAGAATAATTTACCATTAAACACTTCCTTAGACTCCTTTAGAGGGGATGATGTTTAATCAACAATATTTGAATGATGACCGATACATATTGAATTTATTCCTCCCCCTTCTTTTTTTTCAATTTTTTGTGTCTTATCACTGCATCCCTTTTTTGCTTTTTCTCTCTTCATTTTTTGTGGTTGTTGGTCAATTTTGGGGTATATGAAGTATGTCCAAAAAGAAACCAAACTAAAAAAGAAAAAATTATTATATAGTTTCAATAAGACTTGTTGTCTTCAAGATACTTTCACTGTTGTTCACACTCTTTCCAGCATTTTATTTCTTCTAATTCTGAAATACAACCTGGAAATAATGTTGAGAAATAATGTGCAGTTTTCAGTGCATATTTTATTCTATCATCTTAAATCAATGACCTTTCAGGATAGATTTTAGCTTTGAAAACAAAAGAAAAAAAAGAAAGCGGCCAAATTGTCAAGTTTAATGCACCTGAAGGGTCAGAGTTGTTTTTTAAAAATTGTTTTGTGTGAATGTGGAGCCATTCTGGGTCAGAATGGACCGGGAAGTAAATTCCTTCATTGTCATTACTTCTAAATCCAATCTGACCCAGAGTGGTAGTACCTATTTTGGTACCATCTACGGATCAGTTCTGTTTGAAAATTATTTGTATTAGATATGAATAGTTGATACCATATTACTGTGTGCAACTTATTAAGAATAGTTACTTGAAGTTATAATTGTTTATAAAGGATTAATCTTATTAACACTATATAATTGTTTGAAATACTTTAAAGCTATGTAATTGTGCAAATTATTAGTATTAGATAAGAACACCTGAAATCATATAGCAGTGCAAACAAATTATTATTATTATTATTAAATAGAAAGTTATTTGAAACCATATAATTACTCGTAAAAGAAATTGATTTTGGCATTGAATAAACCAACACATTAAATAGACCTGTTAGGATATTAAAAAAGTCTCTGTAAAAGTTTTTCTCCTAATTTAAAACACAATTTCATACAAATTGTTCAATTTAAGAAATAAATCAACAATCACATTATATCTTAATGTTAAAAGGTGTAGTACAATGCTAACTAATATAACATGATGCAGATTATTGGTAAACAACATTTAAATTTCAAACACCATAAAACATCTCATTGTTCTGTTTAAAAAAGTTCTGTTTCTTTTTGGACACACTTTGTATGTTAATATTCTTGGTGGAACAGTTTTTATGCATTTTCTTTCTTTCTTTATGCCTGCCATTATAGATTATTTTTTATCGTTTATGGAAATCTAAGGATAGTCCAAAGAAATATTGAATACTAGAAGTGGCTATCCGGTGTTGCCTGGGTAGAGGTAGGGTGGGGGGTCTAAAAATGTAGTCTTGCAGATTCATTACTGTTGAATTGCAAGTTGGACCATTGCAGGATGCTCTATTAAAATCCCTAAGTAAAAAAAGACCTTGTGTTGATCCAGACACTCTTAAAAGAAAAATGAATGTCTCCTATTTAGAATATTAAATGATAACAGCATGGAATTTTTTGTTTATTTTAAACAAAAAATTCCATGCTGTTATCATTTAAATTTTTTAATTTTTTATCTTCACATATTTAATCAAATCTTCATTATTTTTGCTCAAAAATCAAGATCTGGCGTTAGTGAATGTGTATATATATTTAATTTGTTATTAATTATTTTATTTTCACAGTTTCTTCTGGACATACATACACACAAACTGTCCTTTATATATGTATAGATTAACAAAAACTCAAGATATTTGACAGAAAATAAATAAATAAAATAAATATCAAGACACTGGAATTTTATCACACCAGTTAATTAGTTAAATACATTACTCAACAAACTGTTGAATTACAGTAATTAGTTTGTTTATCTCATGAGCCATTTACAGAATGTTAATTCCTTTTTAAATATTTTTGAACATGCACTTGTATTTTAGTTGGTATCATCTAGTAAATATCTGTACTGATACAGAATACTTACATGTTACTAGAAATACTAACAGTGATGCTGATAGCTTTTTGATTTAGTGCATGCTGGGACACACATATTTGCTTTGAATGAGCCACTGGGAAAATTTATGGGTCCCAACTAAAGCCATTTAACTCCTACCTTGTAACCTATCCTGTGTAATTTATTTCTAAGAAATTATTGAAATGTATTTACAGTTAGCTTGAAATGGTGAGGGAAGAAAAAAGTAAAACACTGGGACACATGGGCACGATTTTACTGCATCCTTTTAGATTTTTGTGTGTCAGGGACACAGAATGCATACCTATCAGCATCTCTGTACTAGTACCACCCATAAATAAATACTAGCAATGCCTGTAAACAAATACTGGTATCACCAATTTAAAATTAAAAAGAATATTATTAGTTATTATTTATTACCAAACTCAAAATTAAAATTACATAAGGTTATGCTTATTTTTGGGCTGCTACGTATTCATATATTTTTCATTAGAGATTTTCAATTAATGTCCTAGTTCCTTCTAAGATGAAAAGTTATTATTATATACTAATTTGCTTACAGCAAAAATGTTATTTTTGTTTACAGTTTCAATGTTGTAGCTTAATTTGGCAAAAGGCCATAAATATAGGGTGCCCAATGAGAATCAAACTTAGTAGTAATGGTTTGCTATTCTAGCTTGCTAACAATTACATGTCTCAAGGCATCCTTTTGAAATTATGTATAGCCTACATTTGGTACAATTATGAGACACCTAGTGAGGGACAAATTCACTACTAAGTAATAATGACCTGGTATTTAAGCTCACTAACCATTACTTTACAAGAGCCATCTTAGGTAGCTGTCATGTGATATCTTTACAATAAAGAGAAATCAATCTTGGTTATGTATTGATATCCTTTTTACTTACCTACCTACTTATTACTCATGTATGTCACACTTTCATTTATAAATATACCTGTTTTGCTATTGACTTTTTTATGTAATGAAATTCTCTAATAAAATCTGAGAGAGAGAGAGAGAGAGAGAGAGAGAGAGAGAGAGAGAGAGAGAGAGAGAGATTAAATATACCTTACTAGAGAAAAGGAATGTAGAAGAGGTCTCTGTGTCATAGTGGCTAACGTGTTGGACTGTGACAACATAGTAAGTTCGAACTCCAGTCACACTATATATTATGTTCACTTTCAGACTAGTACCCTTGTATGAACCCTCTCATCCCCTATCTATGGGTTTAAATAGTATCACTACTGTTTTTCTATAGGGTTGGCTTTGGCATTAAATAACCCATTGATATGCCATTAAACAAAGAAACCAAACCAAACAGAAGTTAGAAGTGGAAAGAGGGGAGGATTTAAATGATCAAGATGGATAAAAAAAAAAAGAGAATTAAAAGTCATTGAAAATAACTGCAGTATATAAACGCATTGCATTGCATTGCAAATCTTTTTATTCCAGAATACATTCCTATAGTACATTAGCTCTTTGCCTACTTTAAGCAGCTCACAGCAGCTCTTCTACCACTCCCAAAGTACAAAAACTGATGGTTAGTTCATTATAATTGAGCAGTTGACTTGGATTACAATAATAATTGGACTTTATTTGAATAGAATGAGTTCTGAGATAGTGAACATCAGTCAGGAAAAAAATACCAAAAGAATTTGGTGCAGCCGTAGGGGAAATTTGGTTGGCCAAGAGTTAATTTGCAATATGTTCTTAGTATCATTTTCAACACATTCCTGTTGTACCATAATTTCCAATGTATTCATATAATACAATAATGTTCACTTTATGTATTCATATATTCATGTATGTGTGTGTACACACACACACACACACACATATATAAAACCTTTAGGTTATCAGATAAGGAATTCATTTCAGCTTTTCACTTCTGATTTCAAAATGAATTGACAGGAGAAAATGGGATAAGATGAGAGTAAACAAGAAAGAGAGAGTGGGGAAGGAGAATATTGTCAGACATGTTGAGATATGTAGTAATCTTTTTTTCAAACTTAACTGTTTTTATGTTTGTTGTGTTATGCATATGGACAAGGCACATCCACACACAAAAATCAAATTTTGAATTTGAATTTTTTTTCCGTACATACATACGTGTGTGTGCATATATATTGCATATAGATAGGATTTCAAAATTAATTGACAGGAGAGGATAAGAAAAAGGTAAAAGAGGAAGAGTGTCAATGTGGATTATGAGTTATCTCCCTTGGGCATTTTCATTTAGATGAAACAGTCCAAGGGAGATAACTCATAATCCACAGACAAGTGAGAGAAGGATGATGATGTTAGACATTCATGTTGAGAATTGTAGTCTAATAACATCATCCTTCTCTTATTTTATAATGAATGGAATTATTCTGGACAAATCTTGTATTTAATGATGTTTAGAATGCAATTAATGATTTGTTTTTATTTCTTTGAGTACCCTAACCATGTTCCTTAGAAGTTTTTGGATCTGTGGAATTTCCCCAGAATACATGAATAATTGCACAAATATGTAACAAAAATATTAGAATACAGAATCTTGAAGGAAAGGATTTGCAATGTAAATAAAATTGGTAACATAAGTCCTATTCAAAATTTAATTTTACTATAAGAAACAACAATATTTGCCATTTTGTTTTTGTAAGAAAAAATGACAGTAATGTCATCAATTTCTTTTAAAGATAATATTATCGTAATATTTGATCAATACACCTTCAAGTTCTGCATCACCCACTTAGTTATTGCTTCTGATATTGATTTTATGATTTTATGATGAATGAATTCTTTGAGTTTATCAGGGTTTTTTATTTGAATCTGAATCTTAGAAATTTTCAACGCACAGGTTTTCCTGTCAGGAACTCTTCTGTATTAACCTATAAAATAACCACTTTGCTGCAATGATAGAATCACCATATTTTGAATAAGTTTTTGTTGAGGTGGACTTGTGCCCCTTCAATATAAAATGAGAATTACAACACTTAGGGCTGTTGGCCAGCTTGATATAGCTTGAAGTGAAGCAATATCGGAGTTACTTTATCATTCTTGTATTGGGGAAGTACACCTTATATAACAGTTTCAATCAGAAACACAATGTTCATAATTCCATACTATGATGGCAACTGAAATAGCATGGCTGCTGCTGATTTTCAGAGACATACTGCTCACCTACTCACTGCTATTTGTGCATTGGCAATTTTAAATCTGGGAAATCATTCCTGTATAACCTTATTTAAATCTTATTGTTATGTCAGATCAGAATAATTCATAAAATAGTAACGTTTAATTCAGAAGAATTAAACGTTATTATTTTTATCTATTATTTCATACATATTAACAGTTTAAATTTTCTATTACTTCAGACTTTTTACCGATTAAAAAAAAAAAAAAATTCTCCTATCTCCTACTCTAGCAGCAAGGCCTAGATTATATTAATTGCATCCCATGTAGAAGATTAAGACAAAACAAAAAGAAATTGTGCCCTGGGAATGAAATTGTGGATACACTCTTTTGTTGATATTACTCACAGGCCCATTCAGATGTGGTAGTAACTCTTAGGGTCCCATCTCTTGCTCAAATAGATCTGTTTAGAAATCATTAATATTAACTAAAATTATTAATATTAACTAAAAATATTTGAAAACTGTGTGCAGATTATTTGGATTAAAAATATCTACTTGAAGCTATAATTGTTTACAAAAGATTATTATTAGTTACTGAAACCATATGTGTAAACAAATGAGTATTATTGAATAGGAATCATTACTTTAAACTATATAATTGTGTATAGATTATTAGTATAAGTAAAATTGGTGGAGTGGCCTATTATTGATATTAGCTGAACAATGAGGGAGTCTATCCCATTTTTGCTGGCAGGAAATTTTTTTTGCTGAGGTGTCAGTTTTCTAGATGCTTTGCTGCATAGATCAGATTACCCACTCTATGCTACTCATGCACTGAATTGACGAGGACTGATATTGAACCCAGAACCTTGAGATTCCTAGATGAATGTTCTACCGACTGAGTTAAACTTGTATAAAGAATGATTAATTGAAACTATGATTGTTTACATATGATTATTTAATAATTATTATTAGTTACTTGGGACCATATAATTGTTTGAATAAAAGATTAACTTCAGTATTAAATAACCCAAGAAATGTGGTAATCTGAACATTAGATACATAAATGAGAGTAACCTCCCCTTGTTTCTTTCACTTTGAGGAAGCCATCTGTTTTGGTCGGCCATTTTCATTTCACCATAAATCTACACTGAAAATACAAATTTGTTTGAATCAATACAACTGCATGTTTTAACATGAAAATATCATAAAATATGTTCTTAATAACAATTAAGTTCATTTCAAATAATGCGCAAGCACAATTAACATCCTACTTGAAAGAATTACATGAACAAATCATCTTACCTACATTTATTTCAGGGTTTGACATTTTCCCTAATGCTTTTGGACTATTAGTTTATGCATGACCCGCTTTACTGATCACTGCACCCAAAACTTTTTATTTACTCTCTTTTCTACTTAGGATCTTAGTAGTAAACCCATGTTTAACCTATTTGTAAACATTGTTTTGACTAAAACATATTTCTCTGTACACATCACACATTCTTATGTTAATTTCACATAGTTTTCACTTCTCATCCACCAAAAATTTAATGACAGACCTCTGTTTGATTTGCTGCCATTTTGAATAGCCTCAAATATTTTTGTGAGATTGAAATAATTTTTGTTATAAACCAATTCCAAACAAATGCAGAGTTTAGTTTTATGGAAAAATCTAAAAAAGAAAAAAAATTATTTTGCATTTAAAATTTTTTTTTATATCTAAGATTCCTCTTATTTATTGAATGACCCTTGTATATTGTGTTGTCAGCTTCTAAACACAAGGATAGTGGTGATCACATTATGGTAGGAATGAAGCAGACACAACAATTTTATAACTCTCATTATTACTTTCAAAGGCCAGTATGGGTCATGAATCTTCAGGCCAGTTTTTGGAGAGAAGAAATTGCTGTTAGCTGCTAATTCTAACCCGAGTAAAATGTATTATAATCACATATCTTTGAATCTGTTCTTTCCCAGAATAGTATCTCAGTGATTTGCTGGTCTGTGTTCAAGTCATTATTATTAGTATGTGCATGTTGTATGAACATTATGAACTTGAAAGCATAAGCTTTCAAGTTCATAATGTTCTACCACTCCATAATTTTTCTACATGTGTTTTTCAATAACACTTGCAATTCCATAACTGATAACATTGGGGGAATTTCCAAGTTATCAAAATATACTCCTGTTATAAACAATAACACCTGTATCAGATGATCTTGGACTGCCATATTAACATATACATAGAAAATGCATGAATTTACATTTTTATATTTAATATCATGAGTAAATTTTTTTTCTCAAAACCTCTGAAAATTTCCTATCTTTTGAGATTTTTTAAAGACAGAACCAAAACTTAGAATTTCTTAGCAAATCACTGAGATGCTATCCTGGGAAAGAACAGATTCAAAGATATGTGATTATAATACATTTTACTCAGGGTTAGAATTAGCAGCTAACAGCAATTTCTTCTCCTCCAAGAATATGGAGTCACACTTCATTGTCAATACTCCAAGGTCCACTCTTACTTAGAGTGGTAGTAGCAGATATATTTGACTCACAGATAGAACATCTATGGATAAAATAGATCTGTTTGAAGATTATTTGTATTAGATTGGAATACTTGTTACCATATAACTGTGCAAATTATTTGTATTAAGAATACTTATTTGAAACCATATAAATATTTGCTTAAAATCATATAATTATTTGTATCAAATAGACATACTTGAACCATACAACTGTGTGCAAATTATTTGTATTAGATAGGAATATGTGTTTAAATGTATGTTTGGACCCCTTTCAAAGGGGTAAAGCCCACCCCAAAGAGGTGTCCTTGGTATGACACTAAACTGCATTTGATGGTGAGGTTCCTGTTCTAGAGATTTAGTGAGTGTGATATACTCCTTCATTGCCATTATTACCAGGTCTACTCTGACCTGGAGTGGTTGTACCTTTTAGGGTTCCATTTATGAGTCAAATAGATATGTTTAAAAATTAGTTTTATCCAATATGTACAAAAAAGAAAAAAAACTCTTTAGAAACAATTACACAATAAATGTAAATATGAATATACAATTCCCTAATCTCTAGGCATAAAATAACCCGTGACAGGTTGGCATGCCATTAAAATTAATCAACCATTTTGTGACTTAATTCTTTTGGTTTTGCAGATGAGTCTTGGTGATTGTCTTAACATGTGTGTTATGTGTGGGCCACACAGAAACACATTCACTTACTAAATGGACAGAATTTGATATAGTTGTTTATAGCACATTTCCAACAATCTTGAAATGTATTTTAATTTTCAATTTTTATTTGATAACATGAACAATCATTGTCAAATTTTTATCTCTGGTACTGTTTCTCATTATCCCATTTAATAAACTTTTAATTTTATCTGAACTTTTAAACATTTTCAGTACACTTTCGAGAAATTATTTCGAAGTCAGCACTACACCCTAATGGATAACTGTTGCCGAGAGTATCTTTTCATTGTCGACTTTTTCATGGTCTCCAGTTCGGGCACACCAGCACAGGATCTTTTCAACAACATCATGGGTAAAACATTGTCTATGTTTTTGGTAAGTAAACCTTATATTCATTTTATACTTACTTTTATTAGATAGTATTGTGAAAATATCAAGTTGTAGTTTAAACCTATTATTAAGAATAGTATGATAATTAATATTTGAGCAAAATATCAAAATTAATATATATGTAAAGAATGATATTTGAGCAAAATGCAAAAATGAAATTCTGAAACTATATTTGAGCAAAATATAAAAGAATCGTAGAAACATAGAGTGGAATTTTTATATGTGCAAAAAAATCAGACTCATATCTGGGGTGCAAACTGAAACAGACAAGAAATTTGTTCATTTACAAATATGAAAAATGAGTTAGAATACAAACTGTATAAAAGATGTGAGATGGTAAAGAAGTTATACTAAAGTTGGAAGGCCTCCCAACATGGGTACAAGTGTGTACATAGACCACTCTGACAAAGTAAAAGTATTTACGGTATTCGAAGGGGGCTTTTATTTCCCCGTGGTTGTTGGCAAAATTGTCAGACAAAGAACAAACACAAAAGTAAAATGCAGACACTTGTATTACAAAATTTACAAGGGTTATAAAGTTTACAAGAGTTTACAAAAAAGGGTTTAACAACAAGGATTTAACAACAAAAGGGTTTGCAAATTAAATGGAATTCGTGACCAGACTTATCTGTTCTAGGAAGAGTTCTTGGTGTCGTGGTGATAAAGGTGTTCTGTCGATGATAGGAAAATGGCTCTAAGAAGCTTCTCGGGTTGTTTCTCGTTCTTCAGTCAGTATGCTATTATACCAGCCTGAGATAACATTTGCTGGTATAATGCCTTAGAAGTGAGCTGGTTATGTGGGCCCTGTTCAAGTAGTTTATTCAGTTCTCAGTATGCTATTATAACAGCCAGTGACAGTATGCTGAAATAAAGCCTTAGAAAGTTTGTTGAAGTTTTTTTAGGGAACAGTGATACCGCGACTACCCTTAGTGCGTGCTCTGTGATAAGTAGCCCTGTTTTGGGGCTAAGTGAGAGAACGTTTCTTTGACGTCTCTCTCTAGTAATGGTTCCCTGATAAGTACGTCCATCCCGGACGAGGGCCCACAGACAAGAGCTAGAGTTTTGATTCTGACGCCAATATACCATTGGTGATTTGTCCCCCTAGTGGCAGGGGGAGATAATTCACATGGAATTTCCAACAAAAGGTGTAAAACAATAACTTTATTCTGGTGAGTGACAGAGATACATTTAAGACAAATATATACAAAAGAGATACATAAACATATTATGGAAGAAATAGGCGTATGACATGTGTTGTAGGAAATGTTGCTTACTGGTAGCTGGTTGGGGGGCAAAGTCCCCCACCTAAATGGCAGAGGCATCACGTGCCTGAACCATGTTTACTTACTGCTGGCCAGAGTGGAAAGAGGCAGGAATTCAGAATTCCTGCTTTGTGGTTAAATACTAACACCACTTATTGGTGAACAAACCGCAGCAAGGGAAGATTACCCATTTTGGACTTATATCCACCCAGACTTACCGTTTTACTGATCCAACAAAGATAAAGAAAGAGTAAAAATGTCCTTAGAAATAAGGGAAATAATAAGAAACAGAATAGGCTTGCTCAAATATTTCTGTTGAGTGTCTAATTAGAATTTAATCATAGTAGAAGAAGAGTTCTTAGTAAATTTATTAGTGAGGAATAATGGCAAATAGGTGTCTTTTTTTAAGGGTTAATTTTTCTCAGTGTTGTTTAGATATTGAAGAATATCAGTATTTGTGTGAAAAGATAATAAGTTTTGTCTTCTTTGAGTGAGTGAAGATATCTTGGGGAGTTCTGGTGAATAGGAATACTTTCTTTTATTTTTAACCAAAAGCTCTTAGACTTTCTGGGTATATGGTTCATAGATTTTGTAGGCTGTCATGTAAACTTCTGAACTGTTTTGTTCAGCAACAGCATAGTAGTGGTGCTTCAAACACTGGCAATAAAAAACAAAGGAAAATAGATAAGAAGGAGATAAACCAAGAACATGTACAGAAAAACTAAACAAAAAAGTCTCAAGTATGAACTTAATTTGATAAATGCTTGAATGCATGTGATTTATTGAATTAAGTTCATACTTGAGACTTTTTTGCTTTGTGTTGTGATCTAAAATTTGAGGTAGAAGCGAGCTTCAGATTTGCTTTTGTTAATAAGTTCACTAAAAACATTTAAGTCTCCAAATTTATTATAAAAAATTAACATTAAAACATCTTACTACACATAATTCATTACATTATATTTTATTATGTTTTTATAAAATATAGTGCTATTTTTCTTATTTAAAAAGAATGTAAGAAAAAAGTGTGTTTTTGGGGTGCTCAACTGGATTAATGGCATTTCAGTTTATTTCAATGGGGAAAATTGATCTGATATATGTGGAAATTGAGATACGAGAGGAACAAATTAAACTCATAAATCAAGATACCACTATAGATTAAATTAATTAAATTATAGTATGTATGTAAAATACATCTCTCTCTCTCTTCTCTTTCTCTTTCTTTCTCTCTCTTTGTTTTTCTTTCTTCTGCCTCACTATAACTTTCTATAGTTCAATCTTCCTCTTTCATTTTTTCTATGGGTCAAATAGATCAGTTTGAAAATGATGAAATATTCGATAGGCAGGCTCAAAATCATGTAACAGTGTACAAAAATGATTATTATTATTAAATAGGAATAGTTACTTAAAAACCATATAATTGTCTATAAATTATTTGTATTAGATAGAAATACTTTGCACTAAAAAACTGTTTGCAAATTATTAGTATTAAATTTCTGGTGAGAAAAATTTGTTTGTTTTTTTTAAAAAATTTTTATTACTTAGCTTATTACTCTGAATGTTTGAGATGAGGATTGATGATTAGAATTATCTGCGTTATTTGGACTATTGTCCCCATCTTCATTGTTATTTGTACAATGTTTTGGCTGATATGCCCTCCAGCCTTCTTCAGGTATTTCTTGTTGGACTCTGGAACCTTCTTGGACTCGGGAACATTCTTGTTGTAATTGGGAGCCATCACGGAACTTTGAACCTAACCCTTTATTTAGTCCATGGGAGTATCCTGTTCTCATTCCGGTAACCATAGCTGGGGTAGGAGCTGTGTTAATTATTTTTCTATGCTACTGCCTCTATTTCTTGAGTACCCTAACCATGTTCCTTAGAAGTTTTTGGATCTGTGGAATTTCCCAGAATACATGAATAATTGCACAAATATGTAACAAAAATATTAGAATACAGAATCTTGAGTAGGTGTCCAATTGGACACATGGCCTAGTGGATAAGGTTAAGGCAGTTTAAGTGACAGAACTGGATCCTGAGTTCAATCCTGAGTAGAGGCAGTAGCATAGAAAAATAATTAACACAGCTCCTATCCTAGCTATGGTTACCGGAATGAAAACAGGATACCCCCATGGACTAAATAAAGGGTTAGGTTCAAAGTTCCGTGATGGTTCCCGATTACGACAAGAAAGTTCCTGAGTTCGAAAAAAAGGTTCCCAAGTCCGAGAAGGTTCCCGAGTCCAACAAGAAATACCTGAAGAAGGCCGGAGGGCATATCGGCCGAAACGTTGTACAAATAACAATGAAGATGGGGACAATAGTCTGAATAACGCAGATAATACTTACTTAGCTTAGTTTGTCAAAAGTAATGTGTTAACTATTGCTCTATAGTAAGGTATTTTTATATTATGAACTCACACACTTTTTTATGATAATTTTTCTGTTGGTACTTTACTGTGTGTTGTTAATTCTATTATTCTGGATTTTTCATATCTTTCTTACTCTATTTGCTTTCTTTTTTTCTCTAATATGTAGTATGTTCGTTTTTTTTCTTTCTAATCAAAACAGAATAGTTCATTATTTATAGATATACTGCATGCAGGGGTGAGGATCACTTTGACCTGAAGTAGTGATAGATGTTAGGGTCTCATCAAAGGATCAAATAGATCTGTTTGAAAATGATTAGTATTGGATAGGAATGTTTGAAATCATGTAACTGTGTGCAAACAAATGAGTATTATAATTAAATAGGAATAGTTGTTTAAAACCATATAATTGTGTATAAATTATTAGTATTACATTGGAATACTTTATACCATATAACTGAAAACAAATGATTCTTATTCAATGGAAAATTGAAAATATAAATAGTTATGATTACAAACATCTACAAATAAATCAAATTTTGGCATAAAATTATCCATAAGAAATTGATGTGTTGTTAAACAACCCAAACCAAACCAAACCAAATGTTTAAACTAACAGTCTATACAAGTTAGCCCTCAATACTTTTTAATACTTTTTAATCAATAGTTTTTTTAGTGAAACAGGTTTATGCAAGTACAGCACCCTCCATACTCACCGGTCCTAACTCTGGGGGACTTTTTCTTGTTTATTAAACTGAAAATTGTGGAGGTAATGGAATCAGCAATCTGAGTTCAAATCCTGGTGAAACTGTTTCACTTTGCAACAATGCCCTTGTAAAAGCATGAATTCATCTCTTCTCTCACCAGCTATGGGAAAATAGTAGGACAGACTGAGTTCTGTTGGCAACCAGCCTAGAAGAAAGAAAACTCTGAATTCAGCTTTACACTGTTTAGAAATAGACCTTGTGTCACATCCTGTCTGTGGTTGAAAATTCACCCCAAGATTTGAAGATGTGGAGGACATTAAAAGAAATATGTCAGTGAAACTTCACAGCATATCAAAAAAAGAATTTCAGAATTATTTCGACCAATGGAAAATATTCTAATTTAATTTGCTGATCAAAAAGTATTGAGAATTGGCACGCATTTGTCTAGACATTTAAGTACCATCATTTTATTAAGTAGCTCAGCTGAACACATGTCTCCATTTAAAGATTCTATTTTGATATATTTATTTATCAAACTTCCTCTCTGTAATGGCTTTAATTATAATCTATATATAAATAATGAAGATAGATTGCATTTTTGTCTGAAGCCGAAACTACGTCACTGCTTACGTCACAGATTCCACAATAATTTAGATTATTCATCTATGAGAACCTAATTTTTAATCAAGTTGAGTTATCTTATTACCAATAAACAGATTGGTTTATATACACTATGAAGTTGTGTTTGTAATAACCGATGGTCTTGGCGATTTTTTAACGAATCTTTCAATTAATGCATGTTTAGTTACATAGATTTTTACATAGTGATTTTTATTCTAATTTGTATTTATAATTATTTAATGTATAAAGTTTTGCAAGAAATTTATCTATAAATAAGATATAGCCACTTATTTATACCTTACTTTAAATTCTTATGTGTCTTATTTTCTTTGTGCCAGTCACTTCCGTTTTTTAAAACTTTAAACATTTTTAAAGTTTTAAGATAATAGAGTTATTAAGTTATAAGATAATAAAAAGTAATTTTTTTTACCCATTCATTTAATTAAAATACAATTTGTAAAATTGTGTAAAAATATTTATTTTAAAACTTTTTTCTTCGCATAATGATTTGTTTATTAAAAAAAAGCAGTGTAAAAACAAAAAATGACCTCTCTATTCTTATGTACCTGTTAATATAATATTTCATTACACTAAACTAAATGTGTGTTGAAATTTGAAAGCAATTTATGGAAAATAGTGATAGATTTCAAGCTGTGGACGAAAAATTTTTAAACTCACATTCATTCAATTTTAATAAAATTTTGGAGAATTAAGTAATTTAACAAAGATATTTGTCAAAACAAAATATTGTTTTCAAGAACTTAGTGGTGTGATATGATACATTTTAGGTAAGTAATTGATTTAAAAAAAAATGTTATTGTCATGTGAGTTTGTTATTTAATTTATTTTTCAGTTCTTTTAGTTTAGATTTATTAAATGTTTTATTTTATTTAAGGAAGGAAAATAAGTTATTTGCGGAGATATATTTCTTTCGGATTTGACTTCTAGAACGTAACAGAAAAGTTTTGTTTATTGATTTAAAAAAAAAAATAAAACAACATAAATTTACTGATCAATTAAAGAAATTTATTTATAACTTTTGCTCAATGTATTTTAATTTTGTCTACGTAAGTTTCTCTCCTACCAACTTACTTTTTTCTTTAGATCTTTTACGCTGGAAAGGATAAATTTTGTTTAAAAACTGTATTTTTATTATTCAGTGTATTATCTATTTAATAAATAAAACACTAAATAATAATAAAAAACACCCTTCCTTTTATCTTAATAAAATTTATTAAGATAAAAAGGAAGAGTGTTTTTTTATTATTATTCAGTGTTTTATTTATCAAAATAAAAGGAAGATTTTTAGTGGACCTCAAGATCTGGAACCCCCCATCTAAATTTATTTTTCTATTTCTAATTTTTTCCTTGAATGGATTATTATCGATTACACACCAATCTATCAGATTGTAAAAAAAAATTCTTAAAAGTTATTTATTTTTTGAGTTTTCAAGGATGCTCAGTTCCCCGTATAAGTTTATAGTAAATCGATCCCCCATATCAGAACCGTATTAATGATCGTTATCCCATGTAAACAAATATGTTTCAACAATTTTTGCACTTTTCTTTTTGACAAATATATATTTTTGTAACTATGTTTTGAAAGAAAAGAAAGCATCTCTATTCTTGACAAGTTTTTCACTTTTGTAAAGTTAACTTTCCTAATTTCTATTTCAAATTGTTTATTTTTTACTCCTTTAATGAATTTGATGATTTTAATTACTAAAATCATTAAATGTTGAATGCCCTTTTAAAGTTTTTGGCATATTTTGGCATTGTTGTTTTTTATTACTTTAATTGATTTATTAATTTTACTTGGATACTACCCCTCCGACACTGAATTTTAAATCCCACACCCCTCAGGCTATATTTTTTAAAAGTTTATTTTTACAAAATAAGGGCGGTTTTGTTATGCCAGTAGTTTCAATTTTTGAATGTAATACACCTTTTTTTATGTTATTCTTTCAGAAACACATGGAGGTCTATACAAATGACTGCTATGATTCCATTGCTATATTCTTGTGTATACATATTATCAATCGTTATCGTAGCATCATGCTTAAGCGCAATGTACCAGCTCTGGAGAGGTGAGTGATTGGTATTTACAAAAAGAGTAAAATCTGACCAGCATTACCATTCAAGTTTTATCAAAAAACATATTCTATATTATATTCTGTCAGTAATACTTGCATTAGTTCTTACCCCATTTCAATGCATTTTTACAATGGCATAATTAATTATGAATTTACATACATACATATATATATATGGGAGCAAAGAGATGAAATCAGTTTGACACTATGTGGAGAAAAGTAGACAAACATGGGATGTAGTACTGGATGGATGTTTATTATAGGTAGTGATGT
The DNA here is from genome assembly GCA_023376005.1 of Doryteuthis pealeii. Taxonomy (NCBI): domain Eukaryota; kingdom Metazoa; phylum Mollusca; class Cephalopoda; order Myopsida; family Loliginidae; genus Doryteuthis; species Doryteuthis pealeii. Next base: position 13,175,351 of record CM042177.1, read on the forward strand.
CAATGTTATAACATTTTGGTCTGTCCTGAAGAAGTTCTAACAGACCAAAACGTTATAATATCGACATCACTACCTATAATAAACATCCATCCAGTACTACATCCTGTGTTTGTCTACTTTTCTCTACATATATATATATATATATAAAAATCTTATAGTAAAAAGGTCCGCAAAGTGGTTTTAATTTTTAAATATTTTTTATTTACTTCAATTTCACAGCGGTGCAACACATTTTTTTGATTTAAAAAATCAAATAAAAAAAAAAAAAAAATGAAACAAACTATGTATAAATGCATAATATCAGGCATGATTATACCATTCATGTTAATGAATTGCTATTGATTTTACTATAGATTGATACTATTGAAAATAGAGAGATTGTCAGGAGTCAGGAATTGGTATAAGTAGTACTGTTAAAATATGATTATTATAAGTATAATATAAATGCATTGCTATAGAAATAAAAATCAGTAATAAAGAGATTTTCAATTTAAAAAAATAATCATATAATTTTTAAAAATTGTATATTTTTCTTATATGATTATAGGTACTGGCAAACGCTTCAGGACATAATGTGGCCCAGATTCAAGTATATTCTTGAGTTGAATATACATAGTGTCAAGGAATGTGACCCCCAGAAACTTGGACAGATCGATGTACGGCCCCATTATGTAAGTACTGAATTATATTTTATGAATATTTTCTGTTTGTTTCTATGATAATTATGAGTCATATATTTTTAACTTGTAAAATCTGTTAGCATTTGTTATTTGTATAGTTCACTTATTTTTAATAATGAATTCTGCAGTCAAATTATCACAGAACTCTTCTGAGTATTCTATTCGATTTTAACAATGCTGTTGTCTGGATGGTTTCACTTCTTCCTCTGATTTCCAGTTCCTCCAGTCTGTTTTTTAAACTTTTGGGGATTATTCCAAGTGCACTAACTACAATTGGTATCACTTTCACCTTCATATTCCACAACTTTTTCAATTCTCTAGTGAGGTTCATGTATTTGTCTATCTTTTCATCTTCACCCTGTGATCTCCTGTGCAAAATCTACCAGTTGACAAGCTGGGATGAGGCCACCTGTCTTTATTTCAAAGTCCCAGTAAATTTTATGCATTTCATACTCAATAACAGTCTTGGAGCTCTGGGGAGTGTGGTCTACACTTTCATTGTCATTACTCCCAGGTCCACTCTTATCCATCAAATAGATCTGTTTGAAAATTATTAGTGTTAGATAGGAATACTTGGAATCATATAACTATGCAAATTATTTGTATCAAGTTTTAGCATTAAATAACCCACCAGAGTTTCTTGCTTGACATCCAGGCTGAATACAGAGACGTAATATATCACAATGATATGAGGTGGCTAAAGTTGGGGGTCTGCAATGCAGTGATATTTTTCTCTAAGAGAGGAAGTTAGGCATTTTTTGAGTGAAAAGGGGCAACTGATGGAAGAATTGACTGATCTTGTACAACTAGCAGATTTGGCTTCTTTTAGTCAATGTAACTAAAGCATCTTGTTGATGTGTTGAATGTTAATCTCCAAAGACAATATGCAGTGTTGTGCCAGCTCTATGCTCATGTCAAGACCTTTTGTAATAAAGTTGCAACTTTTCCAAAGATAAATGTCCCAAACAGAACCCTGCACTATGCACGGTTCTCAGCTTTGAAAGTGGTAATTGTGTTATATACCCATGTTGCAGGTATATAAACAATTAGTTCTTTTGTGTGTGTGTGAGAGAGAGAGAGAGAGTCATCAGAGAGATATAGACAGATACATATAACTTACTTGGGTGTTACTTTCTACTTCTATTATGGCCATGTTGTCATTTCCTACTTCTTCCCTTTCTATCCCGCCGAGTTGCCTAGTTGTCTAGTCTTTTCTCTTGATGGTTCTTCATTTTCCTATCTGGCCAGTCTTCTAACTAAGGGCATGTGTTTAAGTCATGCAACAACTGATCAACAAGACTTGTTGCTGTTTAAAGTTTTATTTGCCTTTTGTAACTCATCGCGCAGAGCTGACAGCCGGGATGGAACACGTCTCTTCCATCCAGGGTCTGGCTGTCAACTGAGGACCTAACTAGTTCTCACGTGACTTGCGGGTTTCCTGCCTTTGATGTCAAAGTTTCCAAACAGTTTGTAATTTTCCATTTGGGCTCTTTGTATTCTCACTACATGGTGTTGATAATAATCTTAGCTACCACATAGATTATGCAACAATTGAAATTTTTCTACAGGACAACATCAGTGCGCATATGAAGAGTTATGCAAAAGCTATAGCAACTCTATTGAAATTTAGTAAGGGACTTGCTTCTGGCTTCACTGGTAGCAGCCCTTAAGGGACAAAGTCGGGTTTCACTGATAAACAGCAGCAGCTATGCCCCGCCCTGTTGTGGCCACGTGATGTTCTTTATAAAAGGGCTCACTGTGGCTCATTCCACCTCTTCCATACTCCACCCCTTAGGGGAATAAGCTGGCTGTACACTGCTTGCTCCTAGCGGATACAAGGTAAGTGCTTAAGCACTCTCTTTTCTCTACAAGTTTAGGACCATACGTCCATTCCCTCGAAACTTCAGATATTAGAGATTTTTTTTTAATTTCATGCTCAAATACCTTCTCTCCGCGTTAATTTACCTAAATTTTTATAACTCTTTCTGTAGAATTTTACAAATGCTTTCAGGATTTTGCAGTTATTGAATAAGACATATTGCTTTTCTCTTCTCCCTCTTCCATGGACCCTGATAGTGTTTCTCCACAGCTGCATTTGGAGCTCATTGAGCTGCAGTGTAAGGATGAATGGCAGGGCAAATACCAGCAGCTTTTTGACTTTTTACAATCAACTGAATAAAAGCATACAAAATTCCTTCATACAAAATGGCAACAACGCTGGAATAACAACATCCACAATAAACTCTTCTTAATCAAACCCACTTTGGGAGACTGGAGACCAATTTTAAGAAAGTCTAGAAATGAACAAGTCATTGTGACCCGATTACACATTGGTCACACAAGATTAACGCATTCCTATATATTCGAACAAGAACAACAACCACAATGTGAAACATGTCAAACACTTATGCATGGAATGCATCAGAAACCATTATTTTAAAGCAAACAATATGTAAGATCTATTTTAAAATGTCAACATGGAGGACATTCTGTCCTTTTTGAGGGAAATAAAATTATACCGTAGAATATAGACATGAACTTAATCAATACCATACAACATGATCCCCAATGGTGCAAACACAATGTTAAAACCAATTACTAAAAAGTATAAATATAAATACATGACATATATTACTTCCTAACTGTTAGGCATGACATAACCCCAGATGGGTTGATATGCCTTTAAAATCAATAAACTAACTAACTGAATAAAGGCATGTTTCCAGAAATGCGAACATTTGCTAAAAAATTCTAATTTTTTTCAGTTCTACATATTTCTGTGAGCAGACATTCTGTCATAAACTTAAACAAGAACCAATTGAGGTCAAGATGAAATAGCTCTCACATATATGACATTTTACACATCTCAACCACTGCAATCAAATCAGATCTGGCCTCTTTAATGAAATCCAGATGTCAGTATCATTAGTGTCAGCAAGGTATTGGCTACATTAACATTTGAAAAAAATAAATATGATTTCTTCCTTTATTTATTTATTGTTTCTTTGCTTTTTATCTGTTCATTGTTGAGATCACACAAGACATCAGCTGACTACAGATATAGTTGTGAGCAGGTTGCATGACCCCTTTTGGCCAATTGGAAGGTACCACAAATAAAGCACATAAATATGCTTGCATTTCTTCTCTCCCTCTTTTTTTCTTCCAACCTGAGATGGCAACAATTTGATGACCCCTTTTGTAGCATCATTATCTAGCATACATAAATCACACACAGCATTGCCAGCAAACACACATAGCCAATCTCAACCTTGCAGCTTATTCACAGATATAAGCTCCGTTCAACTCTTATCCACATAAACACATACCATGCAGTGATACCATATATTTTTAACATTTGTATCTAATTTTGTGGTTAGTGGATGAAGGCATTCTGTATTTCTTATGCAAGGTGAAAAGGTCAATTTTTCACACTAGCCATGAAGGATATGAGGAAAGACCATGCTGCAAAGTTTTAGAACAAACTTAAACATTTTTCCAACCAAACATGCTTTGTATTTTCTCAGATGAGAAAAATTTCTGTCCAAATCAGATAATGAACTCACAGAGCAACCATTGGCTTACTCTGTCTTCATAAGATGTACCAATAGTGATGAAAAGCAAACACCCAGTCCACATTATGGTGTTTGGAGTGGTCACTAGCAATGGTGACATGCCTCCGTTCATCTTCCCACATGGCCTTAGATTCTATACAGAAGCCTATTTCAAGTGCTTGGAGGAGGTAGTGCTGCCCTGAATTGAGTGGAGTGACTACTGGAAGACCCTATGTGTGGCTGCCTAATTCCCAAGGTTGCCATCCTGTTGATTATTATGTGTGGGGTGAGGGTCAGTAAGAGACCATCAAAACTTACACCAAAGAGGAACTGATGGCAAGGATAATGGCAGCATTTACCTATTTAAACAATGAGACTGTCAAAAAAGCTTGTAGGAGATTTCAAAATCGTTTGGAGGCCGGTATTTAAGCCAATGGCGATTGCTTTGAATAAATTTTAATCTATAATAGTTCAAGATATTTTCAAGTAATCTTGGTAAATAAATCTGATAAAGTGAGATATCAGTGTTATTTTAATTTAGACAACAATTTAGCCATCACACCCTGTATTTAGTTCACCCTATTGGCACGGCTTAGAAGATGCTGTATACTCTGCATCCCTACAAAAAAGGGGTGTCCTGAGTATAAAACTGCAGCTGGAACACTGAGGAGTGTGGTCTACCCTTTCATTGTTATTACTCCCATGTCCACTCTGATTTGGATTGGTAGTACTTGTTAGGGTCCCACCTCTGGTTCAAATAGATATGTTAGCAAATTACTTGTATTAGATAGAAATACTTGATATCATATAACCATGTACAAAAAACTCTTAAGAGACTATCATTACAATGTTTCACATATTAAACTGTGATATAGAGAATAAACTTGTAAAGTAACATTTGTTGTTTTTGCGGTGAGAGAAACCACGAACGTAGGAGTTCGAAGCGTGCACGACTGTGTTTGGCATGCAGAACGAAGATCAGAGGCGAGTGGGGAGATTGAACTCATTTTCTCCTGATCGTGAGTCGTGGCCCGACGCATGGGAATGACTAAAACTATCCAGAGTGGCCAGGATGTGAAGGATTGACGCATGCTGATTAGTGTTGCACGTGCTGGTCAGAGGAAGGAGCCCGGATGAACACTGTAATTGTGTATATATTTGACCAGCTCTGAGAAACCAGGGGACGGCTTACAGGAGCATTTTGGCTGTGGTGACGAATGGACGAGAGACAAGACCTTGTGATATTATTGGTGAGAAGAGTGCAGCATTGCTGGGAGAGTAAAATCGTCGGACTTAACTGTGCCCCCCAGAGAACATTCAAATTACAAGCTATTTTCGGCATTATGGCCTTCGACTCCAAGTTGATACCCCTCTTAGATGGGACCGATTCTGGGCAATCGGTAGTTGAATGGGCAGAGAAGGCGGAATTAATGTGTCAGCTGAGCGGCGTGAAGATAATCGAGTGCGTGGTTCCGATGTGCCTCTCAGGTGGTGCATATGCTGTTTACCAGCAACTGAGTGACGAAAAGAGGGCCGATTTTGCCTGTATAAAAGAAGCCTTATACACGGCATTTGCCCTCAACTCCGTGTCAGCTTACAAGCAGTGTGCGGCATGCCGCTTGCGCCCGGGAGAAACGGTCGATGTTTTTTTGGCAGAGCTGCGCAAGCTTGCGGTTCAATTCGGAGGTATGACAGAGCGGGGTTTGATATGTGCATTCATTGTCGGGTTGCCAGAACATGCAGAGGAACCTCTCCAGGCCACCTCCCGGGTGGACGACTTGGGCATATCAGAAATATTGGCCTGCGCCCGAGCAATATTAAAAGACAGCTCTGTGGGTATAGGGCTGGCAGCCGCAGCAACACATCCACCATGTTGTCAGGCAAAGGAGAGCGCAGCTCAAACGAAATGTTACACATGTAATGGACCCAATCACGTGGCTTGTGACTCTCTCATGCGGTGCGAGAGTCCCAGACCGCGAACAAACCTCACCTGTTACCGGTGCAAGCGACAGGGTCACATTGCACGAAATTGTCCGGGAAACGGAAAAGGGGGACGAGTCTTCAGCGCCAGTCTCCTCCCCAAACCTCAACTAAGCGGCGCGCTGCCTGTGATTGGGCAGGATGAAACCATCAACAGCGCTGCCTCGTCATACATTGACGACATATTCGTCAACGAGAGTGTGTGTCTGGCGGCTCATGTGAAGGCGCATCTTGAGCTGTTTGGGCTGACCTGTAAGGACCCAGAGCAACTGAGTAGTGGTGCTCGGGTGTTGGGCTTGTATGTCTGGGAGGAGCACGGTAGACTTCGATGGCGACGCGACGGCGAGTGTCCGACGACCCCTGACGTACTTACACGTCGAAGCATCTTTTCCGTGTGTGGGCGGCTGACCGGGCATTTTCCAGTGTGCGGCTGGCTCCGTGTTGCAGCAGCGTTCTTGAAAGGGAGAGCGAACGCTGTAACAACAGGATGGGATGATGAAGTTCAAGACCCTCTACTGCGTCGGATGCTGGAAGAGATTATTGCGAGAATGGCACAAACTGATCCAGCACACGGTGACTGGTGCGTGAACGGTCGGGATGTCACTGTGTGGATGGATGCAAGTTCCTTGGCCACTGGTGTGGCTATTGAATATGGCGGAGCCATAATTGAAGACGCAAGCTGGCTACGACCGGTACACTCAGATCAGCACATAAATCTGGCAGAGCTTGATGCAGTGTTAAGGGGTATCAACCTGGCGCTACAATGGAAGGCGAGCGTGATTCACCTGCGGACAGACTCGGCCTGCATGCAGCGGTGGATTTCGGACACCTTGTCCGGGAAAACGAGGGTACGGACCAAGGCGGCATCAGAGATGTTAATAAGACACCGGCTGAGCACGCTCCATGAATTAGCTGCGGAATATGGGCTGACAATCGACGTTGCGCTCGTCAAATCTCACGCAAACCGAGCTGATCCACTTACCAGAGTGCCCCAGCGATGGCTGTATGCACTCCGTAAAGATACGGAACCCACTGAGCCAATGTGCGCCGCGTCCATAGAAGAACTGAATCCCGTTCGTATTCGGACTATTCATCAATCTTGTGGACACCCCGGCGTAAAGCGCACACTCTACTTCACAAGGTTGGTTAGTCCCGAGGTCTCTAAGGCAGCTGTGCGGGAAGTAGTCACAGACTGTGAGGAGTGTCAATCCATAGATCCAGCCCCAGTAAGGTGGAAGACGGGTAGACTGGACGTAAGTGAGAACTGGAGCAGGGTCGGAATGGACGTGACCCACCTCGGAGGTCGGCATTACCTAACGTTGATCGACTGCGGTCCCAGTCGATTTGCCATTTGGAGGCCGTTACTACGCCAGGACTCTGCCAGCATCATCCGGCAGCTGGAGACTGTATTCCATGAAAGGGGGGAGCCTGCCGAATTACTCACGGATAGCGCCACAGCCTTTAGCGGAGAGACATTCACTACCTTCGCCGAGCGCTGGGGCGTCCGGATGAGATTCCGATGTGCATACGTGCCGTCGGGTAATGGGATTGCAGAGAGATCCCATTGTACGATCAAGCGCATTGCCACAAGAACACAGTGCTCGGTGATGGAGGCAGTGTACTGGTACAATGTGACTCCCAAGGATGATATAACAGCTTCAACTGCACCAGCTAATGTGATACACACATACACAGCCCGTATAAAGGGTATCGATGTTGCATCGCTACCAGAAGACACTGGTCCCAGTAGTTATAAAGTGGGGGATATCGTCTGGGTTAAGATCCCACATGGGCGTTGTACGACTCAGTTTAGAAAGGAACAGATAACTAATGTCTACAGCCCACAGTCGGTCCTTGTCGATGGGACACCCCGCCACATAAAGGACGTTCGTCCTCTGCGTGGAGCAGATGCCTCTAGTTGCCATGTCACTTCCTCTGACAATGAAGTGCTGAGGCTGTATGAGGATTTGACGCGGGGGGATTCAGCAGCATCTGAGAGTGATCACAACGAGTGCGACCAGAATGGGCCCAGAGACACATCCGATGATACAACTGAGGCCGAAGAGATTACCGAGAGAGACACATCCGATGATACAACCGAGGATGAAGATACCACCGAGCGTGTCCCGCTTAGACGAAGTAGCAGAATAAAAAGACCTGCTCCACATTGTAGTATATGTGATCATGAGATCAGAGGGGAGTGTGGTGAGAGAAACCACGAACGTAGGAGTTCGAAGCGTGCACGACTGTGTTTGGCATGCAGAACGAAGATCAGAGGCGAGTGGGGAGATTGAACTCGTATTCTCCTGATCGTGAGTTGTGGTCCGACGCATGGGAATGACTAAAACTATCCAGAGTTTGTGAAGGATTGACGCATGCTGATTAGTGTCGCACGTGCTGGTCAGAGGAAGGAGCCCGGATGAACACTGTAATTGTGTATATATTTGACCAGCTCTGAGAAACCGGGGGACGGCTTGCAGGAGCATTTTGGCTGTGGTGACGAATGGACGAGAGACAAGACCTTGTGATATTATTGGTGAGAAGAGTGCAGCATTGCTGGGAGAGTAAAATCATCGGACTTAACTGTGCCCCCCAGAGAACATTCAAATTACAGTTTTCAAGTCTTGAATCAATAAAGATTATTTAAATCCAGAAATTGCTGGGAACCACCCCTAAACCCATAGAAAATGACATACAAAAAATAACAAATGATGAACTAGACATTAAGCTAGGGGACTTTACGATGGAAGAACTTAATGAAGTACTAAAAAAGCTTAAAAATAGGAAGGCCGTGGGCCTCGACAAAGTACCACCTTAGGTCTGGAAAATAAGGAAATTTGATGATATACTGCTTAGACTATGTAATGCAGTATACAGACAAAATTCAATAGAAAAATGGACGAAGGGCTGCATTCCCTAAAAAAGGCGACCTAGGAATTGCCAAGAATTACAGAGGCATTACTCTTACTGCTATAGCTGCTAAGATATATAATGCCCTTCTCCTTAATCGCATCCGACCCAAAATAGAGAAAATCGTTAGAAAAAAACAAAATGGATTCCTCAGAAATCGATCTACAACCACACAGATCCTGACCATTCACCGAATCATAGAAAGTGTCCAAGCAAAGAATCTCGAGGCAACACTACTATTTGTAGACTTCTCCAAAGCATTTGACTCCATACACACAGGAAAAATTGAACAAATACTGCTAGCATATGGCCTACCCAAGGAAACAGTTAACGCCATAATGATGCTCTACCAAAATACAAAAGCAATGGTACAATCACCAGATGGCGACACAGACATCTTTGACATTGTTGCCGGAGTCCTACAAGGGGATACACTACCGCCATATATATTCATAATATGCTTAGACTACATACTCTGAACATCACTAGATCCCATAAAAGAAAAAGGCCTCACACTAAAAAAAACAAGAAGCAGCCGATATCCCACATATACTATTACGGATGCGGACTATGCTGATGACCTAGCACTACTCACAAATACACCTGCACAAGCCGAATCCTTGCTACACAGCCTAGAAAAGGCAGCACAAAATATCGGCCTTTACATAAACTCTAATAAAACTGAATTCATGTCTTCCAAAAATAAAAGCGACATCTCTACCATCGATGGCAAACTCCTAAACTCGGTAGAACAATTTAGATACTTAGGCAGTAACATCTCCTCCACAGAAAATGACGTTAATGCATGTATAGGAAAAGCATGGGTCACTATAAATAAATTATCGGTCATATGGAAATCCAATCTCACAGACAAGTTAAAGAGACAGTTCTTCCAAGCTGTTGTCGTGTCAGTGCTGCTGTATGGCTGCACCACCTGGACCCTAACGAAATGACTAGAGAATAAACTAGATGGGAGCTGCACAAGAATGCTGCGGTGATCCTGAACAAGACATGGTAAACAGCACCCCACGAGAAAGCAGCTGTACGGCCACCTGCCACATATCACCCAAACCATCCGAGTAAGATGGACAAGACACGCGGGGCACTGCTGGAGAAGCAAGGACGAACTCATAAACGATGTCCTTCTGTGGAAGCCAGTACGTGGGCACGCCAGTGTGCGCCGACCAGCAAAGACGTACATTGATCAGCTCTGCAGATACAGAATTGTCATGGATATCCGTGCCAACAGTGCGACTTGATGATGATGATGATGAAATCCAGTTTAAAGTATATAAATGTACACAATTCCCTAACCTCGAGACATAAAATAAACTAAGAAAGGTTGGTATGTCATTTAAACCAATCATATATATTTAGTTTTATTATTAAAAAGTGCATCACAAATGCAAAAAGTTTAGAAAGCTCTGTTTTAGATTGTTGATATGGTAATTTTGAATTTATAAAGTATTTTGTTGTAGTACAGTGTATGCCTACAAAGTCAGAAAACAGCATAGCTCACATGACTTTCAGAAACATTTTTTTATGCTCAAAGTTGCCAAGGCATGGATTAAACTGCCTACATCCTTTGTAGGCTGCTGAACACTGCATCTTTCAAAGCCTCCGTGCTTCCTGTAATCCACCAATACTATACCTGATACCCCCATCCATACACATATGCATGCACGTGTACACATACATGTATATTATTACTGTACGCTATTCATGTTCTTGACACTAATACATTATTCTATGTACTAGATATGAGACTGATGAGTTGTGGTGCACCTGAGCACTGTACACAATAAATTTCATTATTATTTGGCTGTTTTGTGTGCATTAAAAATGATTAACAAAGTGTTAAAGTTTAAGGGATTAGAGATATTTGTATTTTCTTCTTACTCTTTTTAACTCACATAAATATGGAATGCTAACTGTATTACCCCCCCCCCCCTCCTAACACTGTTCTTACAGGTTCATAAGGATTTTGTGCAAGAATTAGAGGCTGCAATTTCTGTTAATCTCATAATTTTAATTTGCTTTTTCTATTACTTTCCAGATCACACGCCGGTATGCTGAGTTTTCAGCTGCCATCGTGGGTATCAACCAGTCATTTCCCGATGAGAAGGTGCACCAGTTGTTGGGCCAGCTCCAGATTGAGGTAGAAAACTTTGTCCTTAAGATGGCGGCTGAATTCCCTCAGCGGAAGGAGCAACTCGTCTTCCTCATCAACAATTATGACATGATGCTTAACGTTATCATGGTCAGTAGACACAGAATTTTATTCAAAAAATCTTTTTATTACTAATTTTAACTTTTACTAATTTTTTTTTCAAAGTTATTCTTTATTTTACTGGCTTGTTCAAACTGTATGGACTTTTATTCAAAGTATTGGCATCTTTATTAAAATTCTAACTACTTTTATTCAAAATTTAAAATATTGCAGCTCTGTCAGTGAGGCTTAGAATATGCTGATTATACAGTTAGAAACCCAATCTACAAATATTATTCCAGGGAAGTGAATCCGACAATTATGTTGTTTTATTTTTTTTTCATATCAGGAGCGGACTGAAGATTCTAAAGAATGTGAAAGTTTCCAGGAGTTGCTCTCAGCTCGTACTCAGGAGTTCATTGAAGAAGTGCTGGCCCCTCATTTTGGAGGGATGATCAGTTTTGTCAAAGAATGTGAAGTTGTCCTTGAAAAGGATAACACTGATAACTTAAGGAATGAAGAACGTGAGTCCTGCAATCTTTTATTTATTTTATTTTTATTTTCAGAAGAGACTTTTTCAGCTATTTATTTTTAAAATTATTTTATTTCATCTTTTAAGGTTTTTTTTAGGTTTAACTGAGAAATTGATAAATCCAAGTGGCTGTAACAAAGAGTCAGGTTCTAAGGACAAAGGTATTATCTAATGTGATAATGTGGGCTATCCTTGAGACTGTGTTGGTGCAGGATGAAAGGATAAGAGAGATGTCTGTATATATTGACAACATATACATTAATGATATTGGGTCACACCATCAGCATACCTGCAGTCAGACTCTTCCGTAAACTACTTTACAGTGAACTTACAGATGGCAGGTGGAGGACAGGAGCACCCCAAAAGTGGTTCAAAGACCATATTAAGACTATGCTGAAGAAATGTAACATCACACCTTCAAGTGTGGAAGATCTGGCCTCCAACAGACAGGGCTGGCAAGACGCCTGCCGCACAGGAGCTAAGCAGCTCAATAATGAGATAAACAGGACTGCAGAGCGGTGATGCCTTTGCCGTCATGAACAACCAAATGTAGGTGGGAATTTCCCCTGCAATGTGTGTGACCGCATCTGCAAGTCCAGAATTGGACTAATGAGCCATCATAGGGTCCACAAATGAAGACCTGGAGTGACATCATTGTTGTCTGTGATGGTCTTTAAAAAGAAAGAAAAGAATACATTAATGAGGATGTGGCATCCGTGGGAACTGTGCAAAAGCATTGGTGAGGCTGACTAGAAAAGACCCAGAGTGGTTAAAAAAATGGTGCCAGAATGATGGGGTTAGCAGTCTGGTGGGAGCAAGATCAACTGAAGTGACAGCAAGGAAATGATATAGTGGATGTCTTTTCCCTATTTGCAAACTTCCTAGTGTGTGGGTGGCTTCCTTTGGTGACAGGCTTCATTAAATGTTGGGCCATTTTGTCTTGCAGAACTGGGATGATAAAATCAATAATATTTGCCTAAAACAGAGGATGAAAGGGTTTTTCACAGATTAACATCTTCCTGAAACTTTTTTTACCGGGTAACAAAATTGGAACAATTCATCATGCAACCCTCATCAATACACACCAGAATTGTGACACTTCATTAAATTTACAACACACACTTTATTTTAGAACTAGAGGGGGATTTTTTTAAGTTAGTCCTGCAGATCCATTATTACTGAATCGTGAGTTGAATCCTCATATGATGCCTTATTTAAATCCATTTGAAAAAAATGATTTGATTGATCCAGCTACTCTGAAAAGAAATGTTAATGTCTACTATCTAAAATATTAAATGAAAAAAAATCCATACTGTTATCATTTAAATTTTATTTTTTAATTATCTTTATGAATATAAATCAAATTTCTATTATTTTTGCTCAAAAACCAAGCTTTGGTGATATTTAATGTGTATATATATTTACTTTGTCATTAATTATTTTATTTTTGATGTTTCCTCCGGACATACATATACACACAACACATATAGATAGATAGATATAGATAGATAGATAACAAGGATAAATTTAGCAAAAAATTAAAACAAAACCAAAAAACTTCAATTTTTTTATCAGTTCACTTGTGGAACAGCATTTTAGAAGATAGATAATATTGACTATTTTTTACTTGGCAGAGAAAATTTCTCACCAATCATTTTTTGATTCAGGTTAGATAACTTCTGAATTCTTATCAAGAATGGTCTGGCATGTTTGAGTTTTTTTTTTCTTTTTTAGCCACATTTCACTTAGAACCAATCAAAAGATATGATTATTTTAATAATCAACGGAGAATAAAACAAACCAAAATTATCATAGAAATACATATAGAGTGAAGTTTCTTCTTGTTTATTTTTGTTTGTTGAAATTCATTGATGCAGTAGGCATTCCGGAATTAAGTGAATGTTGTATTTCATGCAGACAACCTGTATGAGATCAGTCATTGAGACTGTAGACCGAGCTCTTATATAATGGTGGAAAGGTTAACTAGCCATGGGTGAAACATGAAACAAGTTAGGCTATGGGCATTATTCCCTATGTGAAATGTATAAGGGAGCCCCCAGACATGGGTTCGGTGCACATTCTTGTCTTTGGTCACGATGGCTAGTGAAGCTTGGACATAACTAGATTCCACCTGTTGTGTCCTTCATTTCGAACTGCACCCAGTGGGGACTCTAGTCACAAGAAACAAATAAACAACAAAGAGAAAGAAACAATAAGACAGTGTAAGGGTGGAGAGAGAGAGAGAGAGAGAGAGAGAGAGAGAGAGAGAGAGAGAGAGCAGTTTTTGACTAGCATTTTGACTAGCAAACTTATTCAAAGACAGAAGGAACAAAGAGATTCCTTAACAGGGTTACTGACATGTGCACATTGCATTTCAACCTATTCGTATCTCCCATGTCATCTTTGCTTGGACTTTTTGCTAGAACAATTTCATAATCTTAGCCAATTGATTTATGAATCATCTTGTCATATATTAAAACTTTTCTTCTTTTTTTGTCCCCCCACTTTTAGGAAGAGTTCAGCAAATTGTACGTGGTTTCAATGCAGATTGGAAGAAAGCCATTGAACTAATTAATCAAGATGTTATGCGTTCATTCACCAATTTTAAGAATGGGACTCAGATTTTACAAGTAAGCAATTTTTCATTTATTTATTAAATAATTTTCTCTTTAAGGTATACTAAAAAACTAAGATTTCATCAAATATATTTAAATTTACATTGTCAGAGTTTCTTATGATTTGTAGAAATTAAAAACAGATTGAAAAAAAAGAGGAGAGAAAAAAAAAGAGAAATTGGAATTGATAAAATTTAGGTTCAAAATTCAATTTAAGTAAATTTTCCATTTTCATAGAAAAAACAAATTTCAAAGTAAACTTTGGTGTTTTCAATAAGAACTTTGTATCCTCTAAAATGATCAACTCCTTATGGGCTATTTGATACTAAATTTCTTTTTTTTTACTTTGTAAATGAATCATAACTATATCTCTGTTTCATTGCATCTTGTTTTTTTAATTGCACTTTTAATGTCTATAATTAAGTAACACATAAGGAGTAGATGTGCTACTAAACAAATAAATCAAACCAAAACAAATCTAATCTTAGCACAAAGATAGATGGCATTATATGTAAGGTACCAGTGAACGTGTTAATAAATGTAATTGTTATTTACAAAAAAAAAAAAGCAGTAATCATTGTAATTTTTAATGGTGACTAAAAAAAGAAAAAAAAGGAGAAAAGATGATATTAAGACTTTGTTGTAACCTTGTATCTTTGCTTAGTAAACCTTTTTTCCTATCCTTGAATACTTGTGTTTCTTCCTATTATTTCTCTGTTGTCTCTGATATTGAGTATCAGAGACAACAGAGAAATAATAGGAAGAAACACAACAAGTATTCAAGGATAGGGGAAAAGGTTTACTAAGCAAAGATACAAGGTGAGCAGAGTTGAATTATCAAGTTCTGTGAGATATAATTTTTTCTCTCCTGAAGTTTCATCAAAAATTATCTATAAGAAAAACTGTCAATTCCATTTTCATTATTTTATGACATCCCCCTTTTGAGATTTAACTTCCTTGGGAGTCATACCTTTTCCATTTTGGGTTTATCTCTAACCCTTTTTTTAGGTTACTGTTTTCTTTTAATTGATCGCCTCATTTCTGGATCTGTTTTGGGAACAGGTACATTGAAAACATTGAAGAAAACCTCCATAGGTTTTTCATTGATATTTTCTTCATTGATTTATCTGTTTCTTTTTTGTTTAAGTGCCTTGTATACACCCAATTAGCACCCTGAATTAAGTATACTAACTTTCCAATGTGTTTTATTAATAACACTGATTTTCCAATGTTCTTTACCATGTGTATACATGTGAAAATAAACTTTTTCTCTAGTTCTGAAAAAACTTATTGTCATCAACCAATCTGGTTTCAAGCCCTAGCACCTATATGATTGCCCCAACCCAATAGCCTTTATGGCAAGCCCCAAGCCCTTTTTATTATATGGGTGCTAGAAGGTGGTGGCTG